>JADKXX010003969.1:0-486997 GCA_017310255.1 Butorides virescens | reverse complement strand
GGTGTGTGCCCTGTGTGTGCCCGGTGTGTGCCCGGTGTGCACCCAGTGTGTTCCCAGTGTGTTCCCAGTGTGTGCCTGGTGTGCGCTCGGTGTGTGTCTGGTGTGTGCCCGATGTGTGCCCGGTGTGCACTTGGTGCGCGCTTGGTGTGTGCCCAGTGTGTTTTTGGTGCGTGCTCAGTGTGTGCCCAGTGTGTTCCCAGTGTGTTCCCAGTGTGTGCCCGGTGTGTGCCCGGTGTGTGCCTGATGTGTGCCTGGTGTGTGCCTGGTGTGCACTCGGTGTGTGCTCAGTGTATTTTTGGTGTGCACTCGGTGTGTGCCCGGTGTGCACTCGGTGTGTGCCCGGTGTGCATTGCACAGGTGAGCGCCACCCTCTGAGCTGAGCCCCGTGCCCCCGCCCCCACCTCTTTGCCAGCCTGTCAATCCTTCAAAGTGATGGGAACCCCCCCTCCCCTCCCCGGTCCCCTGGGTGCTGCTGCTAAGGCAAAGCGCTTTCAGGAAATTAATGACATCATTACGGCTTCCCCGGCACCCGCACTACGCCCACCACAGCAAGACAGCAACAGCGTCGCCTTGGCTCGCCGGGGGTTGCCAGCCCTGCCGTGCCACGTTGGCTGGCACCGACCGGAGCAACGCGTCCTGCTCCGTGTAGCCCACATTGCCCTGTGCGACCAGTGCCCGCCGTACATCTCTGCTGGGACAGACACCAGTGGGCGTCTGCGTCTGTGTTCGCTTACACAGAGCCCTTCCACATCAGCCTGAGCTGCTATTCACCGTTCGATGTTTTTATTATTATTTACTCCCCACTGCTACAGGTCGGTGCTGCCATATGCCACCACACCATCTCAGCAAGTATTGATTATTAGAAATGATCCTTTTCAGCAGTTATTACCCCCAAGTATTACCACAGAGACTTTAACTAGTTCTAATTGCTGCCCGCTATCCTACTGTTCCTGCTGGCACCAATTACTACCCCAAATTATCACACAGCCTCTGACTACTACTAATTCCCATTCACCACCATACAGGTCCCACCGATAGCAATTTCTGCACACCATGGCACACACCAATAATAATTTCTACGCACCATGCCATAACCCCTGTTAGCTCTGACTGCTGAGGGGGCAGACAACTGCTAGCAAATGGTACCCTCCTCATCCTCTGGGCATGCATTCACAGAATCATAGAATAGAATCATAGGATCGTCTAGGTTGGAAAAGACCTTTAAGATCATCAAGTCCAAATGTTAGCCTAACCCTGCCATCCCACCACTAAACCCTGTCCCTAAGCACCTCATCCATCCTTCTTTTAAATACCTCCAGGGATGGGGACTCGACCACCTCCCTGGGCAGCCCCTTCCAGAGCCTGACAACCCTTTCTGTGAAGAAATTTCAGGACAAAGAAATCACGGCTTACCCTTTCCACACTGCGCCTCCTCAGTGATCCATATGGTATTTTGAACAAAAGTCTCCGGGTCCGACCCGGCGTCACAGCGGTCTGTACCACCATCGCGCGGAGCCAGCGCGCGCGTGTGCGTGCATGTGTGTGTGAGCGAGGGAGAGTTCGCAGCACACACAGCCTTCCTTTGCCACAACTTCCAGTCTCATCTAGATTTCCCAACTATCAAATAGCTGAGTGGGTTTTCACATCAGACCCGTATGAGTCAAGATGTGGCTTGTTTGAAAGAAGGAGGGGGGAAAAAGGGAAAAGAAAAAAAAAAAAAAAAAAAAGGAAACCCCAAGCCTTGTAACCTTAACAACATGCTTCAAGCAGCGTATCTTTAGCTTCCTTCTGTTTCTCGGTGTCGTCTGCTCAGCAGGATTGCTGTGCCACAGAGGTGGAAGAATTAAGCTTCTGGGGAGAATGTTCCAAAAATGTCAAGCTCGCTTCTTGTTGCTACAGATGGTAAGCAGGTCAGTTGTCTAATCAAAGCTCTATCAGAGTTATTATACATTTTGCCATGTGACTGCAGACCCCTCTGGTTTGCTGTACAGTGGATCACATGTTCACCTTAAAAAGAATATCTGGTGTATCACCATCTGGTGCGGAGATTAATGTTAAATCCTACGGTCAGCTATCCCTCTCTCCTAGCTGTCGGGAAGCACACACCCGGCGCACAGGGCTCGAACCGACCCTCCGGGCTGCTCAGCTCCGCGCGAGCGCTCGCCGGTTCGGGCTGCGAGGTCTGCGGTGTGAGTACAAAGAACAGACATTGCCGTGCACCCTCACGTCTGTACACACAGGTACATGTGTGAAAGCCTGCTTGGTGATACCTACATCTTCTACGTGTCCTTATAAAACTATCTCATTAGAGCCATCTATAACTGTGAAGCGTTCTCTTCACAAAGTCAGTCTCAAGGTCTACTTTTTTTTTTTTTTCCCCTCTTCTAAAACCACATTAGAGACGAGCAGACAATGAGATTTCCTTCCTCTGGAAGAAATGTTTGAAACTATATTTACACTTGAAATTGTACACAAGTGTTTTGGAAATGGGCAAGATTCTTTCCCATCCCACAGACTTTTCTTTCTCTGGGAGTTGTCCCAAAGCAGCCAGGTACGATTCTGTGTTTTTATAGAAATGTGGTTTGGATGTTGCTCTCATTTCCATGCTGAGTTACAGGGACTGGTCCAGATGCAGTTCAGAGTTACCATGTGCAGAGTGGGAGCTTCTCAGTGCACCAACTCCACAGCGGTATTCTGAATTCACTCAGGAAAATGGGAAAGATTTTGGCTCACGTTCTTTTCCTTGGAGCGGTCTATCTGGGAGAGCAAAATCTGCTGAGCTGTGGAGCCAACCCCTTCCTCCGTGTATTGTTCTCATTTTAATGCAAAACTAAAACTGCTTTGTTTTGATCAAAGTCCAAAAGCCAGGATGAAGGTGTTGGGGACATGACATTAAAGCAACCATGTAAAATCAAGAGGAGAAACCCCGTATCTGCTCAGCATATGCACATGCATTAAAACCAGTCAAAGAAAAAACGCAGCAGCTTGATGTGGGAAACTCTAAATATTAAAACAATCAGCCTTTGTTCATAATTAGTTCCATATGTCTCTTGCCAAAGCGAGTGAGACAGGAAAAGATGGAAATATCTTAAGCATGACTGACTTATATAGGTTCTTTATGTGGAGTAGGTGGGGAGTTAGGGTCTTTGCTTCTTACAGGTTTTTTTTTTTAATGATTGTTAATGCCCCCCTGCTGTCTCACAGGATGTCTACCTGTTTATTTAAGCACGAGTTGGCTGGCATTCCCCAGCTGCCCACAGGGAACCCTTGCCTGCATCGACAGAGCCACTGGGGATTCACTGCCGGAGAGAGAGGGCAAAGGCGACTGCGATCTGCTGTACCGGGAGCTTCGCCTGAGCAAAACTTGAGTCATGTCTGGGTCAGGACCTCGAGGGTGAGTGCCTCACATGAGGGTAAAGATCTCCCTGCTCACCCCATCTGAAGCCCTGGGCTGGGGGGGCTCCTGCTCACCCAAGCCCCCTTCCCCAGAAACTCTCATATTTCTGCAGTCAAGTTCCTCCTTGGGTCCAACTCAAAGACCAGCCTTGTAGATAGAACTTTATCCACTAGAGGGGACAAAGAGCCATAACACGCACCTCCACCAGCATCTATGAGCATCCAAGCTCCAGGACCAGAGGCAGGCAGTCCAGTGGTACCAGCATGAAGCACCACACAGACTCATTTTCTCCATAGAGGAAAGAGGTCTCCATAGAGGAAAGGGGAGCGTTCGTTCAGTCATTTCCACAAACCACAAGTTCTTTGCGTAGGTTTTTACGTCTTGCAAATGAAATGCAAATCTGCATATTGCTCAAGGCAGCTGAATAATAATATAAATATTCTTCTTTGCAGGAAACCTCTTGCGCATGTGAAAAGTAGAAGAAATTCATCCGTTTGCATGGTATTGGAACCAGTTCCAACAAGATCCCTGCATATCCCAATGGGCTTCCCTTCTCCCTCCCTCACTGTGCTGCACCCCAGGCACAACTCTATGGGTACCCTCCACAGAAACCACATAAAACTGGAGACCCGGACCCACTCTGATACTTTTCTTCTTTCTTCTGTCTCATTCCTCATTTCCCAGTTGGGATCAGCCTGGAGACAGGAAGCCAAACCAGAATCATCAGGGCTGTGGAAATCATGTAGAAACATGAGATTTTGGCTTTCTGTTTTTAGAGCTGTTTAAGGTACATCGGTAGGCAAGTGTATAGGGTAGTCTATTAGAATTATTTTGATAGATTCCCTATAGGACAGATAATGTAAAACCTGTTCTCATGATGGTCTTTCTAGTTGTTCCTAGAGAGGGAGTTGAGGTGTTTGTGGCAGATGATGGGCACTTCAGCCCATTAAATTCTGAATTTCCCTCTGGAGAGCCCCCTCTCTCTTGTCGTGGACTGCAGAGGCAGATTAAGATGACCAGACTCATCACCGAGGCTTCATTCCACTGCATTGTCTGCAGAGACAATCTCTGACTGAACAGCACAGTAGGAAATAAAAGCCAAACTATCGTAAGGGAACGTCCTGGCCTTGCCACCACAGGCCCTCACAAGAGACGCGGCGTATTTACTAACTGCTGAAAGACAAAACTCTTTAAAGCAAGGGATGCTTTTCAGTACTAATTGCAGGCTTCTAGGAACAGTGGTTTGCGGTAACAATGCATCAGAGGAAAGTATATCCCAATAGATTGCTATTTAGACTAGATTTTTTTTTTTTCCTGGTCTTTAATGAAAAGGAGAGAGAAATCATTTACTGCTGCAAAACGTGTCTTACATTTGCAACGGAGGAGTCAAGTTGCAAGTCTGCATGTGCCCAGCGGAGAGCAGTGAATGGAAACCAGGGACAGCAATGGCACAGACTGAAATGCAGCATGCGGCATCTATCAGATCTGTCAATCAGACACTGCTTTGTAAAACTGAAAAGTCTCTCGGCACAGAAAAGCCCACTTGAGTTCTGTACTCTGTGAAGACATGAGTATAGCAATAGAATCATAGAATGGTTTAGGTTGGAGAAGACCTTTAAGATCATCAAGTCCAACTGTTACCCTAACCCTGCCATCCCACCACTAAACCCTGTCCCTGAGCACCTCGTCTGCCCAACTTTTAAATACCTCCAGGGATGGGGACTCGACCATTTCCCTGGGCAGCCCCTTCCAGTTCTTGACAACCCTTTTGGTGAAGAAATTTTTCCTAATGTCCAACCTAAACCTCCCCTGGCACAACTTGAGGCCATTTCCCCTCATCCTATCATCTGTTACCTGGCAGAAGAGATAGAATAAGATGAGAACAAAGATAACTTGCAGCTCCTGACAGTATTTTCCATCCTGGGTGGTCTCTATGAATAGCAAAGCCAAATTCTTCCCTGGCGTCCTGGTAGGGAAACCACTTGTATTTGAGCTCTTTAGCAGCTCCTATTAATCTTGGTGGAATTTCTTACTTCCCACTGTAAGAAATCCTCCCTAGCTGATTTGCTGGGGCATGGCAAAGCAATAGGAAGACAAGGAGAACAGGGTGATGCTTTGGGGTTGCAGACCCTACAGTGACTTAGCTGATGTTTTACTGCACCCAGAATCAGACTCCAAAGGAAACCAACTCGTTAGGAGTGAAAGATAAGCACAGGTTGTCATTGCAAATCCAGCTTGCCTTAAAGTTAAAAAAAATTTTAAAATTCCAGTCTTACACAGTGTTTTGCAGAGAAACGTTATGATCACTCTAGCCTGGGGAGGGATGTGGGAAAACACACTGGGTGGAGCCCCATCCCCGTACGAGCCTTTTCCATCAGAGCTGGAAATAACCCAGCAGCCTGCCAGGGAGAAAGAGGACATTCGCGGTCCCCAGCCATGGAAAGCCTGGGGGCTTCCCCTGTGTGTGGCAAGGCTGTGTCACATCTGGGGGCCACACAGCCCGTCTCACGTCCCTGTCTCCTCTGGGCAAACAGTGCTGCTGTTGCAGCTCCTCCTTCGGCGCATGTGAGTGCCTTTGCTCGGCACAGCAATCCAGGCTGAATGTGGAGATCAGCTCCACACTTGAACAGAGATTCTCCCCTTGTTTTACTCTGTTTTGATGCTCTGGGTTCTGCTGTGATCAGCATGGTGTTGGACTGCATGTGCAGCGTGTCCATGGCTTGTACCGACAGAGATGATGGGGGATTTAGGCTCTTGTGACAGCTTTGCATTGTACTACAGCAAGGGTGTTTAACTCTCTGCAGTTCTTAGACATGTTAGTAAGTCTGACTAGCATGAGCCTAAACAGAAACCCAGAACCGAGCACTTCTGGGCTCAGAGAAGTTCATATCTGATGCACATTGCTGTAGGTTAACCCCAAATGTAATGTTAGATGTTCCTCAATTTCCTCAGTCATTGGTACCCCAGCAGGAATACCCATGTGGCTGCTCTTATGTTGCTTTTTGTACTTCGGCCTTGGGTGTCAGGGGGAATGGGTGGCAGAGCAGAGTGTGAGACCCAGGATGTCACCCGCTGAGCCTGCACCTAGCCAAGCACCCCTCAGCTGGTGTGTCCACCAAGCCAGTAAGTTCTTGGCACAGCCTCCAGTGAAAGTCATGGCGCAGACGTAGACACCCCAGAAAATGTCTTCAGGAAAGGGGACAGAGCAACCTCTGCCTTTCCCCGGCTGCCTCCAGGAGCAGCCTCCATCTCACCTCAAGTTCTCCTCCCCACCCACCATCCTGTGTATGGTCCTTGCTGGGGAAAGCAGTCCTAGCCTCTGCTCATGCAAGCACACAGGCTCCTGGAAAACCCTGGCCAGAAGAACAGCAGCAGAGAGCAAGCGGGGCCTCTTCTAGACAGAAGGACATTTCCCTTGTGTTTTAGTGTGCCGGTAGGTCGGTTCTTTTCCCACATAACTCAGAGAGACAGTAATTAATTAGGGAGGGAACTTGCCTGACCCCATTGCCCTGGAGACACGCCCCTGTAAACATGACGGAGGGATCGCAGAGGCCACCTCTGACTTCCAGGGCTTATATAAACAAAAGAGGAGATATTTGGCAACAACGCCACATTCCCATATCGTGGATGTGTAGCATGATGTGATGCATACAACAGCAGTCAGTATGGGGTATGACTGTGCAATATTTCTACTGGGGATCTGCTCTAAAGCCTTTGCAAATCCCAGCGACTGCAAAGAACATGGAAATACTTGGTGCATCTCCATATCAAATGTTAAAATGTGAGCGGGCTATTCCTGCATAGTGCTTAGCACTGCTGATTTGCTTCAGTTCCCGAAGAAATAAGGCTTTGCTCAGTACAGCATGGAAGGTACTCAGCTTTGGGCTAGATTTAAGGCTTAAACAGGATATGTGACATATGGACTATGTCAAACACTGTGAAGATAAATGCTTCTTTGTCCTGTGTAATTTTCCCTCTTTTAAAACTTCATCCTTGTTACACTGTTTTGATTCATCTTAATATATTGCGGGAAAGCGTATGTGTCTATGTGAGGGAAGGAGAGAGTTATGTTGCCCCAAGAGAAAGCCACATGGATAGCAGAGACACCAACATGTCCCTAAAGAAAGGAGGGAACAGAAGACTCATGAGAGACATTAGGAGGGGTTTTTCAAAGCCTTGCCAGACCTGGTAAACAGCCTCTCAGGCAAATTTTGTTTTGTAGTCGAGGTCTCACAGGGATGGAATGTGGCTTTTCTCCGAGTGAGGAGAAAACTGGGTTTGCACAAAACTGAAAGAGGAGTTGCTAATGCTGGCAAAACACAAACCCAATTTGGTTACGTTCTGAGCTTTGTAGATTTATATGGACAGATGAAGAAATGTGAAAAGGTTTTCTGGCTCCCTGGATCTTCAGCCTTGGAGTTTCTCCCTGTAAATCCTAGCAGTTTATATTTTATTGCTTCAGCTCCCCTGTGTCAGCCAAGCTGTAACAACACCCTACCGCAGTTGTAGGAGACATCTGGAGTGGCATTTACCTCTCTTAACTTTGGTTGCTTTCATCTGAGCTTGTCATCTGGACTCACCAGTGACAAGAAATGGGCACTTGCAAGGTACTTCAGCTGCCTGCTTTACTGGGGGGTGAAGGATACCAAAAAGTGTCAATGTCTCCCCATTCATTATAAAATAAGCTTGATTACTGTCCACTCTTGGTCTACCTCTCCAGCTATCAGAAGTTCTGCTGTGTCCCTGGGCACCTGTATTTAATCACCTTGCCTTTGCTAACATCCCCATTGGCATTTGCACTCCCAGCTCTTCATTCTCACTGTCTTCTTTCCATGTGTTGTTCAGCATGGGTGAGAAAGCCATGGCTGACTGCTCCACAGAGCTCTTCTGTTCCACAGAGGCTTTCTGAGGGTCAACAGTGCGACCTGACTCTCATGGGAGGGAGGTTAGGTTGACGGCACTGTGCATGGCACTGCAGCACACTATGGCTTTTCTTCTGCTCCCGGACTCTTCATGGCAGCTGTGCCCAGTAACTCGGGTCCCTGAGCTGGGCTCAAAAAATAACTCAACAAATTCATGAAAGAACGTTTACTGTGGGTTGCTAAATTCAAAGACAACCGCTTCTGGATCAGTAAACCCCCGAGTGCAAACAACTGGTGGCTGGAAGATGACTGTGGAGACTGTGACTATGTACTGGCCTTGTTCTTACATTTGTCTGTGGGCACCTGAGGTCAGTTGCTGCCCCAGACATGATGCTGGACTAGATCATTCATTGGAAAGACCTGGAAGGATAATTTTTATGTTCTAATTTCAGAAGTGTCTAAACAAAGCTTGACAAACAGCTGCTTCATTGGATCTCTTTAATGTCACAATCACGCTGAGCAACCTCAGCTTTTAGTGCAGGTCAAGGGGCCTGATTCTGCTCCTACCCACCACACTGGCAAAACTCAGGCTGACTCCAGTGGTGGAAAATGAGGCTTTATATCTCCTGAAAACCGTATACTGAGGATAAACCGGAGGATGCTGCTGTTGCCAGAGAGAAAGACATCAGGAGCTGCTTCAAAGAACTGCTTTCTCTGATAAATAAACACATGGAAATACCCTTTATATTGCAGAGGGTGAGGTTAGTACCCACGCTTTTGCATTATGCATGATTTGTGGCTGCTCCGAGTACGAACTTGCTGCTTGCTCTTCGATTAGCAAGCCCCGGCAGCCTGGCAAAGCCACAGAATTTATTGCCGCTATAGAGGTTAATGGATCACTTTACATGTTGATAATGTCCTATTATTGCAATGGTTATTGAGAAAAATGTAACGCAGACACCAGGAGTCGATAGTAACTGCAAGAATGTTTGATTACAGCAGTGACGGGGACTGCGGCGTGCAGGGCTCACTGTGCAAAGGGTGGTTGGAGTGAGTTTCTCATGACCGTCTTTCTGCGCCCCTCCTTTCTCCGGTTGTCCTCAGTACCAGCTATGAGAATGGCTACTGTTTACCAGTGGTGATGGCATGAGAAAATAGGAAGGTTCATGGTGTAATTGCCTCAAAAATGGACAAAGAATAACATCTGTCTATGCCAGAGCGTGCTAGGACTAGATGCAAAGGCACAGGAGATCTGTGTCCCAGACATTGACAGTTAAATCATTCTGCAGTCGCGGTGGAGCGTTAGACTCTGGAGGGAACAATTTGCCAGACTGTGATTCTGGAAGCCAGATTTCTACTCCTTTTTAAGCAGGAGGACAGAGGAGGGTGCTGCTGAAATTGTTTTACATGCCTCTGTCTCAATTTCATCTGTAAAATACCAAGGAGAAGAGCTGGCCCTTATCACAGCTGCTTTTGTTGCTACTTCTCTATTATTAATAAAGAGCTGGGTCACTTAAATGCCCCTCTCTTGGCAGCTCTGTTTTAAGAGCTGAAATATGTGGGCATTGGTAGTGACCACTCCAGATCCTTACGGGGATGTGGTGGCTTTGTCCACCTCATGGTGCCGTCCCCATTGCCAAAGTTTGCCAGGGAGCCCCATCTCCTCTTGGTACCCTCTGGCCAAGGGACCTGAACCTCATTTTGGACCCTTCAGTGTTAGGGTTTGATTTCTTCTCCTTCAAATATCCAGCTTTAGGTCTGGCTTGATACAAGATTTTGACTCAGACCTTAATTCCTGTTCTTCGCTAGCTGGCAAAAGAATGATCCAGAATACTTGCAGCATCCCAGGTAATTTCCTCTGACTTCCTCTGACTAAGTTACAGTATTAGAAACAGAGATTTTGTTTCATATCCTTGCTATTTTGGTGTTAACTTTGCCAGGACTTGACAACATGGGGTGGGAGAAGAGCAGCTGTTTCTCAGGCTGGAGCATAGCAAATCCTGATTGCTACGTCCACCCAGGGCAAAGCAACCACAGTCCCTCTCCGTGCTGGGAAGCCCTCATGAATGCCACTTTCATCAGAGAGTCTCCTATATATATATATACACAGAGATATTTTTATATGTATCAATATATAAAAATATTTTTAATGTGTATATATATGTACACGTATATACATTTGTATATATTTATCTGTGGAGTGTGGTGGGAGGAAGTCTAAGGAGACAGCTGTGGAGATAGATGTCTGCAGGAATGTAGGTGGGGCTGTGGGGTGTACTGTGGATTTGGCAGGCTTGGCTCCTTTTGGATGGTGCCTGAGACCCCATGAAGCATCGGAGATAAATTGCCTATCGTTTCCCGGGTTGTATTTGGAGTGGGCCAGAGATACAGTGTTCATGGTTTAAGGACTTCATCTAAGGCTCTTTCTCTCCTGGGATACCCACTGGAGCTCCATCACACCTGCCTGCACAAATCAGTCTGCTTTTTGAGGCCAGCCGATGTTTGACTACTTCAGGCTCACTTTTCCACCAGGATTATCATCCCTTTGCCTGCTTGCTTGAGAGTCTGTTTCTTCCAGGTCTAAAGCCACATCCATAATGCAAGGAAAAGCATCCCTCAGCGGGGCAGGCTCCGCAGCCCACTGCACTCCTGAGCCCTCCCGAGCCCTCCCAGGGATCCCATGCACAGTGCCCCAGGCATGCTGGGCATGGTGTAGCACGGAGGCTGTGCCTAAGGCAAGGATTTGGAAGTCAGCAAGGTTGGCCCTGAGGTGTATCTCAAAGGTCTTCTTTTGCAGGCTGCACAAGAATAGTTAGCATGTCCAGAGGCAAGGAGGGTTTGGCTCAGGGATGCCTTTTGCAAGCAGCGACACAAGGATTCAGAGCCTGTATTTCTTATCCAGACTCCCTTTTCCGCTTAGCACACCCGAGGGAACTGCTGAGCTTGTCCCTGCGCTACCTCCCTACTTTGGCCCCTGCATCCCTGTCCGGGTTTCTCCGGGCAGCCAAGTCCCAGCTCATCAGACAGCTCGGTGGCAGCCCACCAGTGCTGACAGCTAATTAAGAAATGTCATGTTGGAGGCCTCCCTTTTACCTCGCCTCGTAGAGCCCAGCAAAGCTCCCCAACGCCCTTGAGTAACGGGGGAAAGGAAGCGTCAGTGCAGCAACAGCTGCTTTTCTGATAGCGGGATGGCAACGCGGCGAGTACACCATGTCCTGGGAGGAAGCCGCAGCTCATGCCATGTGGATGCAAATCTCTAATCTCCGCAAAAAATAAAAAAATTAAAAAGTGTTCCTGTGTAATGTCAGCTTTCCAGAAGAAGTGTTAAATATATCTGCTGCCAAGGCTTGCCATCCTCCCTGGGAAACTCTGCTGAACTCACTCCAGGTGAGTTCCTGCAGGACAACTAAGCTAAAAACCTTGTCCAGAGAAAAACTGGCCCAATCCTATAGTCTTTCTTCAGTCTGTATTCCTGCAGAAGCCAAATTACATCAAGGCGGGTTAGTCTGAGCTGAGCTAGGGCTCAGTTTTCTTTAGAAACTGGTGGTTGCTTCTCATTTTCTGTCTACTCTAACCTTTCTCTCTACACCATGGTGAAATGGGCTTGCTGGCTTGATACAAGCTGTTCAAGTGGGCTTGGTCAGGGTCCACTGATCTAGGAATGGGTTTCTGCCCCTGCAGTCCAACAAGAACTAAAATGAAGTTTCTTCAAAGGGAAAAAAAAGACAACTCAAGGTTCCACAGACCACAGCTTCCCAATTTTGTAAGTAAGTAATCACCTGGTTTGGAGCAGTGGAGGGCACCAGAGAATTGGAAGAGAAGCATTATGGTGACAGATGGCTCCACTCTTTCAGCAATAAGCCTGACACGGATGAAGATGCATGGCATGGAGCAGGCTTTGAGCTCATTCCCGGGAGGGTCCTGTTACCCGCAGTCCGTCCACCTGCAGCCCGTTCAGCCCCGCCGCGCTGGCCCCATCCTCCTCACCCAAGTACTAGTCTTGCTGGTAACAGCGAAACACTTGGTAATGGATTAATGACCTCTGATGAACCTGGCTGCTAGAATGATGTTTTGTCCTTCCCTCATACTGAGTTTCATATTTACTTTTCTGTATCTGGTAGTAGAAATTATTTTTAGTGCTGCTCAGTGGACAGGTGGTCTAAGATCAAACATAGCCACAAGGCAAGGGGATGAATGAGTAAAAGCTGCAAATTGTGCCTGATTGTGTCAGACAACATGATTCTGCATTTGGAATATCTGGTCTAGATTACCCCAAATTCTTCGTGCCATAATTCCTAGGTAGTTTTTAGAAGAGCCCAGCTAGCTGAAAACGTGGCTGCTCATCAGGGAAAACTTATTTCCTGGATTTGCACAGAGGCTAGATTGGATTCACAGTTGTGATAGTCAAAGTGAGACGTGAAGCCTGGACACGCCACCCCTGAGTCTTCCAGCACCAGGCTCTGCAGAGGGACAAGGGGGGCGAAGTGGTGACACTGCTGCAGTGTGTCCCCGCACAATGCTGCACAGACACACCAGCTCCTCCAGAGCCAGCTGGGGCTCCGGCGTGGCACGGCATGGCACTGCTTAGACATGTCCCTGCATCACAATTTCAGCTGTGCCTGCAATGTCCCAGCTGGGGATGTTTGACTGGGTTTCTGGAATTACACATTTGAGGGTCCGGTTCAAAACGCAACCTGAGAAGATATCCATTGGTTTCATCTCTGGAAAATTTGGCCCATATTTTATTTGGTCTACTGTCACCCTCATTAGAAAAAAAAAAAAAGACAGACCCCAAAGCCCACAGGAAAGACACTTGGATCAAAGCAAGAGGTGAACATAAGGCTAGACAAAACCTGGACACAGCTTCAAAACAGTGCTCACGATGGAATGAAAAGCCATAGAAGAAATGATTCTCTATGACCTCTCTCATAGGGCCGGGTGGTTCCCAGCAGGACAGGAGGCTTTTTGTGCCTTCAAACATGACCAGGCTCATGTACAATTGTAGCTTTGGCTCTATCAGCCTCAAGCAACTCAGTCAGCCTTGGCTTTCTAGATCTTGGCAGTCTCTCAGGTACTGCTTGGAGCTACCCCATGACAAAACGTCTTTAAGCACCCCACTGTTCAATGACACCTGCCCCACAGAGGCTCTCAGTCTTCCCAGGTGTCAAGCACCCAGCTCGATGGAGTGAAGCTGAGCTACAAATAAACCAAGAGGGATCGTGGTGCCAAGTCCATTCTACAGCAACTGCAAATAGTCCAAAGAAAGCACTGGCCTCTTCCCACGCAGACTTTCACAGCAGGCTGTGGTCATGCAAGGCGGATGTTGCATCTTTGCTTGTCATGGAGACTTAAACCCTTAGGGATTTTCTCTGGGATTCACGGTACTGAGAGCTGGGAAAAGGAGTTGAAACCAGAGTGGCAAATAATCATTAGGTTGATTCAAACCTTACAGCCCAAAGAGTATTTCAGGATTTCATACCCTGTGTAGAGGCTTTGACAGGGAAGCCTCCAACTATTTTCCTCTACCCTCTATCTCAGCAACCTGTGGGAAAGGTGACAGGGCACTCTCCAAAATGCTGCAGGGAGACGCCAGCCCAGACAGACCTGAATCCATTTCACGGCACAGATGGACACCTTAGTAACTGGACCACAGGCTAGAAAGCTGGCATGCTCTCCTGTTTTTGACTTTTGTGGCTGATGTGTAAGATTCCTCATCACTAGACCCTGAAATGTGAAGCATTTCATTTAAGAGATGCCAAAAAACTCTTCTGGAAGTTCACAATGTCACTTGCCATCTTATTGCTTATAGCCTGAATTCAGAGAATACGGATCACCTTGGCGTGACTTTTTTTTGAAGAAGATAAATTATCTGTCAATCCCTCATCATTGTTTTCCCCCCATCCCCTCAAAAACTTCCCAAACATGGCCATCTCTGACCTTTAGGCAAAAAACATCAAGCTGTGTTGGAAAAGGCAGGAATCTGTTTTGAAATGTTTTGATATTTTTAAGAAACTTTTATAGAGATAATACAGACAGATTCTTATCTCAGATGCGCAGAAGCAAATCGTACATTGCTTCACTGAGCTTTGATGATTTCAAGAAAGCAATTCCAGATTAACACTGGTTTAAAGTGTCTGACATTTCCAGGAGGAATAAACTTGATTTTTGTGAAAAATCGTGACTACTTTTGCTTGTTCCTCCATCTCTTACAAAACTAACCCAAAAGCCAAAGTGGTTAGAGACTGTAATCTAATAGCTGTCAAAATCCTAAAGCCAAGGACGCTTGATGCTAAGCAATACACAGATTAAATGTTCTGCCAATGCACTTCTTTTACAGAGATATTCCTCAAACTGTTCAGATCAAATCTCTCCTCCTCTTCATTAAAATTGTAGATGATACACAAACCCAATGCAGAATATATCCCGCCCTGGAGTCACACTGTTCTAGTTTTGCATGTTACCACTTGCAGTAGATGCTTTAGCTATACCACAACACATGAGTAGTCTTGGACCCACAGTTTATCACGAAATGGAAAGGAATTAAGTCAATGCAACACTTGGAGAGACCGTTAAATTTGCATGATGCTTTCTGGATTATCAACATCTCACTTTAAACAGGGAATTGTAGCTTACTTACGAACACATCCATTAGTAGGTGCTCCAGTGTCACTTCAATATCCTCTAATTTAGCTGCTAAAGTCATTGTGAATTCAAATGTTAGCTCCGGATGGAGAATCGCCCACAGGAGTCCCAATCCAAACCGTCTGCGGCCAAAGCTAGTGTTCAAGCTGTAGCAAATGAGTTTCTCACAGATAAAGAAAATCCGAGAAATCAAAACTTAACATCTGAGTCCAGATGATGCCTGGACTCCGTGCCGGCTGTCAGTCCTGCTCAGGGGACTGAGGATTATTCCATGTGTGCAAGATGGGAGCAGAAGCTGCAATGCGCACGCTGCTTTCCCTTCAGAGCTCCCCAGTCAGAAACATGGAGTTATATCTGGGAAACCACAACAGAGGGAGGGAGAGACACACACAGAGGGAGAGAGAGGGGAGGAATGGAATAAACTGCCTTTGACTATGACTGATATTTATAGGACTACTTGTTTTTGACTCCAGTCCATTTCTCTGTTCATTTCTGACCTTTCACAAATGGCTCGGCACACTGGAGCGTATTGTAAAACGGGGGCAGCAGGTCCCACAGAAGTTGGCTGTGACCAGCGCTGGGCCAATTCACACAAGCACACCATCAATAGCTCTTTGTCAGAGCATATCGGGCTCCGCGCCGTAGCTAGTGACAGAGGAGAGCACAGACGTGTAAAAAACATGGAAACAAAAGTTGTTTGGATGCTAATTTTTTCCTAAGAGTATTAATAGATTCCCTTACCCACTCCCCAAGGCATCGGACTGCAGTGAGTGCCGTGGTGACTGCTGAGGTTGTGTAGGAAGGGGAATAACCTTAAATAATCCTGCAGGGTTTAGCTCTGCACACCCCCTGAGAAATGTCCTCCCACCGCTCAACCCCTTCGGCTCTGCAGCATCCCCATCCAGGATGCTAAACCCTTCTCAGGGCCAGACCCTTCCTTTTACTGTATTTATGGAAAGTTTAAAGCATGATCCTAAGTGCTTGCTGTTCCTCTGCACATCTGCTCCTACTTAAGTCAATGGAGAAAAGGTGACATTTCTGCTTGCTTAGCACTTTTTGCCTGTAGCTCTCACAGCACCGCATGTAGTGGTAAGTGGTAAGGTACTGGTGGACCTGATCCAGATGAAGCTAAACCCAGTGAGGATTCTTCAAGGATTTTGGTTAATACTGCCAAATAGAAAGGAAACTGAGGCACAAAAAGGAGAAATACTGCAAATCTTGGTATGGCCAGGAGTGGTGCCGAGGTCACCTGCATCCTCCCAAGTTCATGAAACTGCCTTCCATGGTGTCCACATTACCATGCCAAACTCTTTTTTATTTATTTAATATGTGCCCACACAGTTTGAAATCTCAGAGTGAAACCTTGCACATAATGTATTCCAGACACTGGAAAAAAAAACCACAAGGCTGTCCTAAAGGATTCAGAAACTCAAGACCAGTATTATTTATAAAGGTGTGAGATGGATAGAGTTGATGGAGCTTAGAGGGACCTCTAGTCATAAATTCCAACTAAATGTCCTCAGAGTTATAGCTGAAATCACATTTTCAGACATCTAGCATCAGCATCTGAACAGGAGCTGCCTCTGATGGCTGAGTTTTACTAGACAACAACATGATAGACCATTTGGGACATGATATGATGGATAGTTTCAATAGCAAAGAAGGGCATGTAATTCATTTTCTGGATGGACCAACTCTCATTCATACAGGGCCTGCATCAGGTAATAGGTTAGCTGCTCCAGAAATAAACCCAGCATGCGATGCTTGTCTACTGCAGAGAAAGCCTGTTCATCATCCACATGCTGCCCTTTCATTAGAGCTTTGACAAAGCGTCTATCTTCACCAGTCTGAGTGGAGGGGTGTTTTAATGAGCATGGATCAAACCAAAAAAGAAATATATTTGGAGGGTATTACACTGGAGGTGGTCGAAACTCAGGGAACCATAATGCAGTATGCTGATGGGTGAGCTAGCATGCGTTGCAAGGGGCCATGTGGGTTTCACTGCAGACAGGATTTCATGTGTTCTGCTCTCCTGAAAGTATTTGCAGAAGAAGACCTGACTGCTAGTAAGCTTTCATTTCCTCTGGTATGCGTGGAAATCCAGAAGTCCCAGGAAGCTACAGTTTCTACAAGAGAGGGCTGGGTACAAGGATGCACGACCGCCCTTTTGCAGGTCCTGGTCTCTAGACCACAGCAAGCAGTGCTCAGGCTTGTGTCAGTACGAGCCAACAGAGGTTCACCAGGGTTGAATCATGCATTTGTCCGCCTCTAACTGATACAACTGCCTAACCAGTCTGACCACAACAAGAACTTTACTGGAATTGAACATGTGATCACTTCTCCCCTCCCCACCCCGCTTACTGCACAAAGGCTATGTGTTACTTACTGAAATATGAAATTAAAAGTCCTTTTCTGTAGGATCCCTCTGTGCAACAGTGCAGGGCAACCATGTCACTTGTGCCCCTTGACTGTCCCTGTAGCTGCATTGTATTGGCTACACAAAAACAACAGGAGACATCTTCCAGGGTCAGTATGCAGTGTCCATGTGACAGACTCTTTTACTCCAACACAGGCTCGTTTTTGTCTTCACAAAGATGAATTTCAACATTATTTCAAAACTGATGGGGAAAATAGTGTCAGGCACAAGAATGGCAGGCACAAGAAAATGGCTTAAGAGAACACATAATGGCTTCCCTGATTCCTGCTCAGGAAACACCTGGCACTGAAACCACCACGTGCTCCACTGGCCACAGCAAGGAGGATGAATGGGTTCACAGGTTCTCACCCAGGCTCAGCTTCACATGGCCTGGGCTTCCATTATCACAACAACAAAGAGCAGAGATATGAGATATACCAGCTCTTAGACCTTTGCAGTTGCAATATTCAGCTTAGCAGTTCTCTTACTGATCAATATTAACTGTCTTTAGAGATGGTCAGAACTTTGGGGAAAATGCTGTTGATGTAAAAAGTTGCTTTGCTTAAGCAAGTCCTGTGGACTTTTCCTAAATCCTGGGCTGCAGGGCATTTTGTATCCAAGGGTACCTCTCTTTCATTTTTTCCTTCAAATGGCACTAAAAATTTCAGATTCAAAGCAAAGCACAATGGGAAAGGTTATAAAATATAGAAAATGTGCAGAAGATGAGAAAAAAAAAGTCTCCTTGTTCTAGTGATAACTGAGGTAGTTGGCGTGGCTTTGGTAAAAAAAAATACTGATGGTAAAAAAAAAAAAAAGGTCACCAGAGTGCAAAAAGTTGTATCACTCAAGCCCTTACAGAAAGTGGATAGTAGAAATCAGTCACAAAATCAGATCTAAGCAGAACAACTTCAAACGCATCAAAGCTTGGGGATCTCTGAATCTATCCCATCATTGGTTCTCTTCTCTCACTTTAACATTGCTTACCCCAGATGACCTCTTTTATGGAAACAGCCTCTCAAATACAACAAACAAGAAACACAATTTCACTGTGCTCCCCAGAGACTATTCCTAAACCCTCTGTGCATGTGCATTATAAGGACACACAAAATGAGAAGCTCTAACTTGGTCGATTCTTTAATGCAGTAAGTCCAAACACTTTCTTTATTAAATCATTATTTCCATCTTTTCTAATTCCTGAGAGTTTATTATTTTGGCCTTTGCAAGCATGAGACCTCTTCTATTTAAAGCAGAGCATCCATCTGACAGCACACCAGGGTATTTGTGCAGAACAGGATGTTCCTCTACACCCACATTTTCCCCTCACTTCCTTCCTAGTTTTCTTCTACCGTTTGGGAATAAGATATCAGAAGAGAGCTGAAAAGTGGAGACAGTTGGAACATTTTTGCCAAAATGAGATTTCAGCAAAATATGCTGTTTTTCAAAAGCTGAAATGTTATGTGGGGACAATCCTGGTCCCCAACGTGTTTTCTTAGGGGAGTTTCAGGGGTGAAGGTGGTTGGTGATGGTAGGAAAAAGTCACCCTGCAAGGACTGGCTTACAAAGACAGGGCTGTAAAAACAGAGCACACGGTTTAGCGAGTAAAGCCAAAAGCTGACAAGAAAGTGTTAGAGAGCAGACCCGAGACTAATTAGTCCCAGGATGCTATGTTTGGGCCAACCCAGCTTGCAAAGATGGGAGCTGAAGAGTCTGGGGAGAAGAACAGGCAGATTATTCTCGTATGAGGTGAAAAACATGCCTGGGTCATGGAGCCCACCAGAAAAGGAAGCCTGGGTCACCTCCACTGGTTTAGCCAAGGGTTCAAGTCCTCAGTAATTGTGGATTGTGAACATGTATGACAAACGTGGGTTAAAGCCCATTTGGGACAGCATCTTTGCCAGCCTACAAGCATGGGGTGTAAGGGCAACTCAGCTGCAGCAAGCTGTGGTGTGTTTCTACCTAACTATTAGAGAATTTTTATGAATTTCCCTGCTTTAAATAATCAAAATGAAGATTTGAAGATGAGTCTTTTTGATGTCCTACACAGGTTTTTCTATGCTTTCTCGTCTTGAGAGCAAATAATAGATCTGCTGCAACAAAGCGTGAAGCTGTTCCCTTTTGGGAAGGTGAAGAGAGAAGTCCCTTCCTCTTAGTAAACTTGGATGGCAGGGAAGCATCACCTTCCAAAACTCTCCTTCCACCTCCAGCTTTCCTTCCCACACAAAATCCTGGACGTAGGAACTCATCAACCTGACACCTCCAGGTTGGATCGCAGTAATTCACTGAATCTGGAGCTAAGTGTGAATGTGTGCAGGCTCCAGCTGGCCCAGGCACAGCCGTCTGCCTTCACCTTGGTTCAGGATGCTGCAAGTCAACTCCATCCTGCAGTAGCTTTCAATGTCAGCTGAAGGTCTTGGTGATAATTTTCCATAGAATGAATTAACCTATTGCCGTATCAAAGGTTGAGGATCAGCCTATGCCCAACCTCAAAGCTATGCTGCAGGAGAAAATGCAACAACTTCTTCTGATGAAGGGCTTTAGCTATGACACGATATCTCTGGAGAAGGAGCCCTGCAAACCTTGAGCCTGTGCAATGAAGGCAACAAGGAGGTGGCCTTTCGGTTTTCTCCAGGCATCTGGGTGAGGACATGTGCTGCTCTACTTACTCATAGACAGCCTGAGAAAAGGGGTGAGCAGTGAGGGGGCACAGTTTGCAGGGGACACCATGGTATTCAGGGTAGTGAGAACAAGGGCCTACGGAAAGATACAAAGAGACTAAGTGAATGAGTAATAAAACAGCGAATTAAATTTAATGTAGCCAAATGTGAAGTAATGTTCATGGCAGGAAAAATGTCCTGAACTTCGTGTAGAAAATTATGGGCTCTGGGCTCACTCAGGAGTACGATATTTGGATTATAATAGTTCTATGAAATGTCAGTTCCTTGCTCTGTAGTGGTGGAATAAGCAAATTAAATCTTAACAATTACCAAGGGGCAAGCAAAAGAGAATATTATTATGCCACTGAATAAAACCAAGGTGCATTTACATCTCGAATACTATCTTTTGATCCCTTTCTCTCCAGCAAAGACACAGAGATGATGGAGAGGATTCAAGGAAAGGCAGTGAAGATGATTAAATGTCAAAAAATGGCTCCTATAGAGAAATGAGTAAGTTAGAAAAGTAGACTCTTTGGTCTGGGGAAAAAAAAAAAAGATGCCTGAAGGAGAAATTAAGAAGATCTACGGAATGGTGGTGACTGACAAGAAGAGGGTGAAAAAGGATTGACTGTTCACAGTTTTGCTCAATAAAGGAACAAGGGTGCACCAAATGAAGCTGGCAGGACCCATGCTCAGAACAAATTAAAGGAAGTGATTCAAGCACAGCTGATAGTTGATCTGTGGCACTCTTTGCCAAAGGATGGTAAGGATGCAAAGTTTTACCTGGGTTCAGAAAAAGACTAGAAGAATTAAAGGATGATAAAGCCATAGAAGGACACTGGACAGCTACAGGCCACATCCAGCACAGGAGGTCCCTGAACTGAAAACACGTGGAAGGTGGGAAGGTACACAGGGAAGGTATCAGGTATGTTTTCCACTCTCCTCTCTGTATCTTTCATAGCCACTGCTGGAGACGTGACGCTGCATGGACCTTTGCTTTGACCCAGTATGACTGCTCCTAGCTTTCAGTCCTGTATGAGAAAGCTGCCCCAAATTTATCATGAATTTTCCTAAATGCCTAAGCTAATTCCAGACTCTGCAAAACAAAGTTCTCCATGAAGTGCTTTGACCCTCAAAAGACAGAAATATCAGATACACCATGAAGTCACCAGACCTTTAGATATTACTGCAAGGCTTGCATGGAAGGTATGTGCATGCTGAAGCCGTGGAAGTGGTGTGACACTGGTTGTTAATGAATGGCCTAAGCAACCTGTAGCTCCGATCTATTGAGCAGGACCTGCCTCTCTCTCTCACAGCAGGTATGCTTTTTTGGATTTTTTTTACTTTTTTTATAAGAGGGGTTTATATATGTTTATTTTCCTTTATTTATAAGTCTTGCCTTTGTCCCAAAGTGATGGCACTCCATGGAGGGGCAGCTACTTTGACCTGTAACTGTATTACTACTGGCAAATCTGATACGCAAGACCATCCGTGGAGAAAGGGGCTGAGCATGGCTGATGGCAACCTTGGTTACAAACATATCTTTCCTTCAAGAGCAGCTCCCCATCCTAAACTGCGTGGGCCAAGCTTGCAGGTACATAGTGCACTGCCAGGCAAGGCTACAACAAGTCTGAGGGCTGCTCAAGGGGCCAGCTGAGATCCCACATGTCTGTCCATCTCCTTGCTGGCAATGGGATGGAGAAGTCATTACTTGCAGCTGACGGGCTTGCCAGGCTGGGGCTGCCCCGTGCCGCCAGATGAAGAATGAGCGTGGGAGTCCCATTCCTGACCTCTCGCCCGCAGTAGGATTGACATAGCTCCATAACGGAGAAAAAATGCCGCTTCCACACGACAACAAGATAAACGTTTTTATAAGAAAGTCCCCAAATGGAAAGCGCCAGCAGCCCTGAGGTATTACAGAGAAGGAAAGCAATGACCAGAGTCGCTCAATGCTGGCAGGTTTAGCATCAAGGCTCACCCCAGCGTTTTTACAGCCTTTAACAGTGACATTTCTGTTTGTTTTATGAAGTAAGCTTAGCGTCAGTGAAATGGAGTCCCAGATCATCCTGCCTCTGAAGAGTCTCAGGTGTTGTAGAGCACTCAGCTTTCAAGTTTAAAAATCGTGGCTATAATTTCTGTTTTATTGTCACTATATTCAATGCACATCTCATCTCCTTCCTGAGCAGAGCGACCGCTGTCTGACTTTTTTCACTGTCCCCATTGCATTACTCTTTCTCCATGGGTGGTCCCTCTTTCCTTGATGGCCTCACACCACTCTCTGTAACTAAGACATTGTTTTATTTTCATGATTTAACTGAGTGCCCTGAAAGCCACCCTTTGGCTAGAAGGCATCTGTCTCCTGTCCTTCTCACATGCACTCTCATTTAAAGGCCACTCTGGAAAAGGGAGGGGAAACCTCAAGTTTTCTTTCTTCCAGACTTTCCCCAGGGCCAAAGAAGCCACCCAAGGATGGAGGACCCATTCTCTCTTTAGCGCAAGCGAGCTGAGTGGGTGGGTCTTGGCTTTTTCAGATGGAGAGAGAGGGCTGTGGTCATGGAGAACGTGGAGAAAGCAATAGTTCCCTGATCCTTTTGGTCTATGTGTACCCAAATCAGCCTCTGGCAGCAACCTCTGCAACACGATTCACCTACCCAAATCACAGCAATAGAAATGTGGGGTTTTTTAAATGATAGAGAAACCTTCCCCTCTTCTAATCCCATTTGCCACAATTCAACATCCCACTGGCTTCTCCCCTTGCTTTCCTAAAGCATCATCCATTCATCTTTGGGGTGTCCCATGCCTCAAGGTGACCTGCTGGGCAGGGCTTCCATGTTTTCCCAAAAGATTGCTTTGCTACGCATACTCTCGGAGATGTCCAGATGCCACTGAGCCACATGAACTTATTATTTAGCTTGCTGGGAGGGATGCCTCTTTAGCTTCTCTCCTTGATGTAGCAAATCAGCTGCATTATTAAAGTGATTAAAAATAGACTGAGCTTGCCCGAGAGTGCATCTATAATGGATCAATTGCTTTTTATACATTTTTGGCTCCCTACAGTGCTGCTTTGTCATGTCACTTTCACTCGTTTGGGCAAGATCTTGAAATAATAGGCACATTCAGGAGATGTAAATATAGCTGTTTATTGCCTTAAAATGGGTCTGCAGACAAATCACAGTCCCAGCTTCAGATATTGGGAAGTCCTTTCCCCTTTGGACCTGGATCGAATACTGGACTTTGTGGCTTGGGGGCTGCTTTATCTTAAGGTATAGGCACTAGTTCTGCTGCACAAAATTCATACCCTCACAGGCCGTTGATTTAGGCAGCTCTTGGTGCTAGCCTGGATTTGATTCCAGTACGAGTGCAGAGTTAACATTGAAAGGCTGCAGCGGAGTGAAATAAAAATAAATGCACTGCATTGTGTAGCTTAACGGGGTGCTAATTTCTTGGGAGCGCATAAATAGGAGGCACAGAGCACATCTGTTCACTGGCGTTGGGTCGGGAAAGAGCAGGGGAAATTTGGAGTTCTGTTGCAGGGACAGGCTGAACTTTGTTCCCATGTCTCGCAGCACTGCACAAAGTCTCCTCTGTAGAATAGCCAGTTAATTAAAAATGATATTTACAGTCCCCTGGTGATGCATGCCCGTAATTCTGCTATTAGTATTTCTACAAAGTCTGGCACAGCAAGAGGGGTTGGGGGCCCAGCGATGCAAACAGCAGTCCTCGTCCTTGGTGCTACCCATGTGGCTGGAGTCCACATGAGAAGGGCTGTAGGCAGCCGAGCCCCTCTCCATCATACTGTGTTTGCTCGGGTTTTCTGCTGTGAACATGGGACACCCTCTCCACCTCGCTCTGAGGTTCCCAGGTACTTTGCAAGCAGAATTGAATTAACCTGCCTGATGCGGTGGGTACGATGCTCTCAGCTTGCATTGTCAGTATAGTGAGATACATGGAGGCACCGGGGAATACAGTACACCTAAAAATACCGAAACAATGTCCCGTGCTCAACCCACCAGACTGCACATCCTCTGGTCTCCTCCTTCCTCTAGCTCGTGTCCTACACAGCTCACAGAAGTTATCCTCAGGCAATGACTGGGTATTTCCCTGGCACTTTCTGTAAGGCTGGGCATTTAGAAACATTGCAATGCTTCCTGCTATGTGACACATGGGCTTTTAGCTCACAGGGCTTGATGACTCAAGAAGCAGCAATGTCCTGAAACTTTAAAATATGCACATGGTAAAATGTTGTAGGGGTGATGGGGGGATGGAGGGGAGCAGAGCAATTTTTGGTGATTTCAACCCCCCTGTCTAGGCAGCTGCTCTGTACATAGCCAGTGAGAGGGAGAGGTTTCTCCAGAGGCAGATCGGAACAGAAACCTGTGCCTCTCTTGACTGTGGATGGGGATTAGGGAGGATGTTTTTCCAACCCGCTCCTAACTGACCACTCTCAGCAGCCCCCGTGGGGTGCCACTTGCTTTTTTAGCATGAAGAGACTTAACATAGTGAAGCAACCTCTCTTTTAACCTGGCCAGAGGATGTCCTAGAGGTCTCCATCTATCAGTGGAGAAGTCCACATTTTCCCGTCCCATTCTGTCCCCCTCCCTCCTCTATCTTCAAAAGATTTCCGTTTTGGGAAACTCCCACAGAAGTCCACAATTACATTTTCTCCCATTGCCACTGCCCCATCCCAGCCCTCCGTATCCCCCAGCATCCACCTCCGCCCCGGTGCGAGCAGCTCACCTTCGGCAGGGGTGTGCAGACCCGGAGCTCAGCCGGCACCCGCGAGGGTCCGCAGAGCCGCGGGAGCTTGCGCCTCATCCTCACGTATTTTTTCATATCCTTATTTTGCGTAAAGATAAAGCTCCTCTTACGGTATGTATCCAGTTGCTGACAGCGTCTATTAATAGCTGTTAATTTGTCCTAATAGCCAGACAGTGCAAGTACACTGCAGTGAGTTGTTAGAAGCTTGGTAAGAACAAGTTTCACTTGAATGCTTAGCTGATATTATATGCATAAAGGCTCTATCCTGATACCACTGAAAATAATAACAAAAATCTCTTTAACGTTTTATTACCAAGCCCTTCCCTCTCTTCCTTTTTACACATTGCTAGTCAGTTAAAAAAGGACAGTACCTGCTCACAGAAAAAAAATATGATGAAAGCTAGAGAAACTCCTTGACATGCTCCTTTTGGCTTTAAGTATTTCACTTTGAATTAGGATGCCAAACCAGGAGAATGACACTGCAGACTTCTGAGGCATTAAAAAAACATGAATCAGACCTCAGCATGATTTTATTTGCTAAAAAAAAAAGCCTCCAACTATGGAACTCAAAATAGAAAATACTGTTTGGGCTCTTTCTCACTGCCTCCTAGTTTTGTTATACTTTGCTGTGCTTTAATGCTCTTCCTGGGGATGGTAAAATATCTTCTGTTTTCTGACCAAGTCTGGCATTGCCAGATAATCACTTTGTCAGAGGAGTCAAGGCTTTAGGAAGGGTTCGGGGAGTGTGGGACTCCCAGAGGGATGCTCTCCTCCACAACATGACATCTGTTTCCTGCACATTCATTTCACCCTCAGTGAGATCCCTACAGGGGTTGTCTTCACTAATATTGGCCTCACCTGGCTGTCCATGGCCAACAGAGGCCAACAAGGACTTCCAAAAAAAGGCCATTCATGCCATGGGCCTCCTCAGCCTCCTCAAAGCCTCAGGAAGGGCCAGCAGCAAGAGGGAGATGGAAAGGACCACCTTGGTTGGCTCAGCCACTCCACGTTCCTGCTGCTGCAGGTAGTCCTAGAAATAATGGTTGGTTTTGGAAGAGCCAGAAGACATCTTCTTCCTGTGCTCCCATCATCACAAATCCCACCAACACTATTGCAAATAATGCTGGAAGCCATGGCAGGAGGAACCAAAGCACTGCCGATGCTCCTACACAACCATAAGATGCATTAGCCAAATTTCTTGGATGATTTGGGGAGCAGACTGGAAGCCGCACCAGGTAAGGACACAAACAACTCTTCTGCCAATACGATCTGGGGAAATGACTTTCTGATCCCAAGTCTGGAGCGTGGCTTACGTCTGAAGGCATGATCAGATCACACAAGTCAGGCAGTGGGGAGACCATAACACCTTGAGCGGTGCCATTGCACCCTGTCTTACATTCTCTTCCTACCCCAGCATGACCCCCAAAGCAGGCTGACCCTCAGGGCCAAATGGCTGACCAAAGAGAAACACATTTCTCTCACCCTGTCCCAGAAACCGAAGCCTGGCTTAACAGGATGTAAAAATATCTTGAACAGGCAGTGGTCTCCTCTACTGCAGTGCTTTGCTGAAACAATCAGTGGCGATTCCTCCCCGTGCCGCAGCGATGGAATAGAGATGACAAATCTGCCACTGATTACGCTCCATTACATCCTTGCAAGATTTCCTGCACTGCCTGCAGAGTAGATGTTCTCGCTTCGTTTTTTAAAGGATTTCAGGTAAAAGAGACAGCCAACATCTCTGGTGGCACAGTCTGATGCTCTGGGGTTTGACCCTTTCCCCGCTCTGCCCTGTGGATGTACAAAGGCTTAGGGGATGCAGAAATCACTGCTTTTCTGAGTCATAAGGACATCTGGCAGGGAAGGACCTGTTAAAAGCACATGGTGTCTGCTCCCTAAGCTCCTTAGTTGGAATCCTACTGCAAAAATGGACTCTAGCATGGTGGAATCCAAACCCCATTTATTGGTGGGTGCCTGCTGGGGATGCGAGCAATGCTGGGCGAGTAGAGCAGGGCTGAACCCAGAGATGCCAAGGCCACCTTAGCAAATCATGGGGACTGCAATGGCCGTGTGCATGGATGGGCTTGCATAGGTAATATAAGTCAATTCCCACCTCTGAAGAGCATCTGGGAAGCAGGACTGTCTGAAAATGCTCCACAGCCCATGCTGGAAAGCAAACCAGTTGCACAAAGTTCATTGCTTATGCTATGGGACCTCACAATCCTTAATAGATCTGCTTCCTGTGAATGGAAAACACAAAAAGGCCCTGGCTGCCACTTCTTCCTCCTGGCTCCCTATTCCAAACAGCCTTTCAAGGGTCAGGAGGATGGTTGCCACATGTTTCTCAGCAGCTTTCTGCCTGCCCTTCCCCTGTTTCCCACGCGAAGCAGCACTCAGCCATCCACTAGGATGTCCCTGAAGGCTCAAACTGAGGCTTTCTGTCCCAAATCTGTGTGTCTGCCACCCGGCCGCTTGCTTTGCCTCGCTCTCTCTCTCAAAGTCAGGCAGCTGCCCGAGAAGAGCCTGTGTTCTCCTCGGTGAGGTCAACAGGGGACAAATGGAAAGCGCTTGCAGGGACTCTGGAAACAAAGCTAATGGTCGCTCCAGGGAGTGACAGGTTCTGCTCTCACGGGTTGCTCTGCCAGATCCATCAGGAGGCACTTAGCTATAAAACCCCGAGACCTCTGCAAGGGAACCCCTGTCCTGCTTCTGTGTTTACGTTGCTCTGAACAGCCTAGTTAATGTAAGAGCAGGAAAAAAAGGCAAGGTAATGGTCCTTTTTGGAGGGGTTTTAGGCACTTAGTGGAAAGCAGGAAGCCAAGGCCTATATAATTAAATTGCTAAACTCTCACCAGATCTGGCAGGCTACGCACTCTTGTTAAAAACAGGTTTAAACCCCACAGCAATTTTTCTTTCAACTCTGTGTACAAGCCAGCATCCTTAATTCCTTCAGCCCTGAAACACTTCTGAACAGTGGTGTGCCCTTTGTTAGAGAGCCGCACTCTGGCAAAGCCCAGACATAAGGCAGCATCGAGATCTTAGAACCATAGAATCATGGAAAGCTTTGGGTTGGAAGGGACCCCTAGAGGTCATCGAGTCCAACCCCCCTGCAGGGAGCAGGGACACCTTTAACCAGATCAGGCTGCTCACAGCCCCATCCAATCTGGCCTTGAATGTTCCCAGTGATGGGGCCTCCACCACTTCTCTGGGCAACCCGTTCCAGTGTTTTACCACCCTCATTGTAAAGAATTTCTTCCTTATATCCAGTCTAAACCTACTCTGCTTCAGTTTAAAACCATTACCCCTTGCCCTGTCACAACTGGCCCTGCTAAAAAGTTTGTCCTCATTTTTCCTACAGGCCCCCTTTAAGTACTGAGGAGCCACAATCAGGTCCCTCAGGTACCCTCAGGTACTCCCAAGTCCATCTTGGCAGTGCTGCTCTCAACCTCTTAATCCCCCTGCCTGTATCGGTACCAGGGGTTGCCCCGACCCAGGGGCAGGACCTTGCACTTGGCCTTGTCCAACCTCATGATGTTCACACAGGCCCACCTCTCCAGCTTGTCCATGTCTCTGACCCTCTTCCTCCTGAAGAAAGAGATTATTAATAAGGTGAAGGTGCTTATGCTCTCTGCTGGGGTGTAGCCTCTCCTGAGGCTCCTCTCAGCGATGTTTGCTTGCATCGTCCTTCTCTTTCCTCCTTCCATATCTAAGAAGTCACTTGCATCAGGGACCCCACTGAGCTCAGCAGACCGGTCCCCAGGTGCGAGGTGTCACGCAAACCCTTACAGAAGGGTTTTCTTGCTGTCTTGGTACCCTTGCACACTTTCTATACGCTAAAATAAGTACCAAGCCCCAAATACTTTGCTGGCTAATCTGAAGCAATGGAGAAGTCCCATTTTGGAGCTGAATAAACTCATGCATTGCTTGCTGGTACATCCCTCCTACAGCAATCAGATCTAACATATGGACAGACAATGCTTGCAGACTACTCTCATATTGCTGAGGAAAACAGGCAGGTGTAGAGGTATGAGATGGGATATTTGGGTTTATTCATCACTTTAAGGAAAGCAACCAAAACAAAATGAAAAAATCCCCATTCTTTTCACCATCCTGGCCATGTACCTTGTTGTTTATATTTCCCTACATCACTTTCTCACCTGCCTGGAGGTCAGGAAGGAGAGGGTGTCCTGAGGAACACTTCTTGCATTGCTTGCAGCTGCTTGGTGGCTCAGCTCTGAGCCCCTGAGAGCAGCTTTGTTCTAGGACGTGCTTCATCGCCCAGGTGAAAGCAAGGGGCAGCGGCGTGAGAAGAGGGGCACAGATATGGGAGAGAAAAGCAGCATGGAAATCAGGCCGCTCAGCACTGTTAATGGGGCAGAACCCCAGTGCTTATATATGGCCATGTCTCCACTGACACTGGTGGGTACAAAAGGTACTGGAGCACAAGCCTTATGAGGAGTGTTTGGGGGAACTGAGGGTGTTTAGTCAGGAGAAAAGGAGGCTGAGGGGGAGACCTTATCGCTCTCTACAACTGCCTGACAGGAAGGGGTAGTGGGGTGGGTATTGGTCTCTCCTCCTAAGTAACAAGTGATAGGATGGGAGGAAATGTCCTCAAGTTGTGCCAGGGCAGGCTTAGGTTGGACATTAGGAAAAACTTCTTCACCAAAAGGGTTGTTAAGCACTGGAACGGGCTACCCAGGGAAGGGGTCGAGTCCCCATTCCTGGAGGCATCCAAAAGCTGGGCAGACGAGGTGCTCAGGGACATGGTTTGATGGTGGGATGGCAGGGTTAGGTTAACGGTTGGACTTGATGATCTTAAAGGTCTTTTCCAACCTAAATGGTTCTTTGATTCTATGTCTCGGAGAGACAGAGAGGAAGGTTGTCAGCGTGGGGTAGTGAGAGACCTCTAAGGTTAAAAAGCATAGACCACAGAAATGTTACACGCATTAAAAAATGAGAGGAAAACACAAGAAGCAGCCTAATGGCTGGGACCACATCCCTGGAGATCCCTGCTGCTCTGGGATTGTACGGCAAAAGCCATCAATGCCACCTGAGCAATCAGCTGAAATGTGTGAAAATCCCACTTAATGTCTGCGGCATATGGTTGCGGCCGTGGTAAAACCATTCAGCCTTTCTGGAAGGCACATGAGACCCTCCAAGGACAGGAGTGGGGCTGGGTTTAACATTTACATCTCTCCTGGCCTGGCCCTGGACGTGAATGGTGGGAGGCACAAGGAGAATTCAACCCCCAGGAAAGAAAATCACCCGTTTGTTCTTCCAAATGTCTTTCTGATGGTTGCGGACATTAAAATATATGGTCTGCTTAATTTCAAAAGGATGTTTTGGTGTGCTCTGTGCACCAAGGGCATGCAAATTTTATTTATGTCACTGCAGCAGTCACCTGTCACTGGCTAAACCAGAGTTAAACATTCCAGCTTTTGCCTCAAGAAGGGAGATGCACTCCAAGAGCTGAAATTATTGTGGCGTAACAGATTACGAGTCATTGGCTTGAAGCGAAGATGCGTGTATGCTTCCAGCACATTATAATATAACATAAAACATATTCATTTAAATTAACAGTAATAGCTTGCTAATCTGTGATAATTCAGTCACTTGCAAGCATCTCTGCATACCCCTTGGTTTATGGGACCATTCTCACTGGGTTGTGGGAATGAGGAGACATTCACATACAAGGAGCATTTCCCTTTGTAGATCACCTAGAAAAATATCTTTATGATGCTCTTAAATACATATATGGAACAGAAAGAAGAATTGTAGTTTTAGGACTGTGGTGGGATGGTTTCTATGACCAGCACAGGACTTTTTTTGTCAAAACAGGAGAAAAATCTGTGCCTGCCTCAGCAGCCAGGCGGGCAGAGTGCTGAGCAGATGGAAGAGGACAGAAGAGGAAATCTTGAGGGCAGTTCTCCCACTTCTCTAGGGCATGCTTTGCCACACGCTTCTCACCTACTGTCAGCCATTGCTTTTTCTTGTTCCATCTCTCTCTTTCAGCTGTTGTCTCCTCAAGTTGGAAAAGCTTTTTTTTTTTTCTTTCTAGTGTGGAAGACAGCTTTGAAAGATGAAATGGGATGGGAAAAGCCTCATGCAGGACTGCTGAAGAAAGCCTTTCTCGGGCAGTTTTAGAAATCCAGCTTCTGAGAACAACACCTGAGCACAGGGAAATGAATGAGAAGCACACCTGAACTGCGGATGTGGTTGCCAACTCCGAGTTATTTTGAATCTGTCATGTGTACTTGGACTGATCATTATAAATGCTGAGAATCTACATTTCCTAAGGGCTGCTTTGGTTGCTGTGACCACTAAGCACATCATGGACCGAGGTCTGTGAATGCAGTAGAGTAGCTTCTGGTCTACATGGCTTCTAAGAAAAAAACAGGACCTGTGGCTTCTCCTAAAAGCTTTTCAGACTTTTTTGATCTGTCAGTCCAAGATAAACAGCACTTCTGTGTCCAGAAATGTGTGTCCAGAAGACTTTTGAGCTGGCTTATTATTTTCTTGCCTCATACATTTCCTCCACACAGCCAGCTTGAAACAACCCTTTCCAACGCCTGCCATGTGCCATCTCAAAGGTATCTGTACTTCAGTAGTGGGCAAGGGGAATTTATCCTCACCGACAGATGCAGCAATCCACATTAAGCTTTAACCGCAGGCTCCCTGTGTAGGTAGGAAACAATTTCTTATGCAGAGGAACTAAACAGATAAGGCGCATTCAGGCTGTGAAAGATGACAGAAGGAAGATATGATCAAAGCGTATAAAATCATGAAGGACACAGAGGTGGTGAATAAAGAAGGATGGATTTTTTTTTTTTAAATTATTTTGTGTTATAACACCAGGACTAAGGACTATGCAATGGCATGATGAGGCTGCAGATTTAGAATGAGAAAAAGCTCTTTTTTGCACAGCACATGGTGAAAGTATCACCAGTGGAAGAGGAGGACGCCAATAGCGTAAGTGTGTTGGAAATATAACTAGGCAAATTAACATAGGAAAAGTCCATAAAGGCTGGCTAAACACGATGGAGTCAGGAAGGGGCTGAAGTAGCAACTCTTGGTCAGTGGGGAGATGTATTGGGGAAGCGTCTCTCCAGACTCGCCGTGTTTCACCCTTCTCCGAAGTTTTTGTAGCTGGCTTCTGTCAGAGGCTGGGTGCTGGGGTAGCTGAACCTTGGTTTGACCCAGCAGAGCTGTTGTGTTATGTCGTGGTTCACGTTATCTCAGAGGCAGAGTCCCCCTGGGTGAGATTCAGAGCAGGAGCGCGACGCAGCTTTGCCTTCCCTCCCGCACCCTGCGAGGACCGCAGAGCAAGGCAGGGACATCGCCATCTATTTAAGCACATGCACACCTGAAGTTGTTTCGTTTAAATGTCCCCTTTTCTGACTATGATTTGCAAAAAGCAATAGCAAGTTTGGTGTCTAAACCCCACTGCTTTTAAGAGGACTTAGGTTCACTTAATCTGCTTAGATGTTTTTAATAATTTCTCCAGGCACCTCCATGAAACCTCTATGGAAATCAGGCCTAGAATGATCTCTTCCCTTTTATCTTTTATCTTTATCTCAGATAATACTTGCAAAATGCCTTGCGACCCATAGATAGAAGCTATAGTTTCTTCACACTTTGCAACCGTTATTAATGAGGCTTTTAAATGTTAGATTGCCTGGAAAAGGCATATTTTGTCTGTTTGCAAGAATGATTTCAGCAAGTTTTCTTCCCATAGGTTATAGACAGCGAACGCATTCAGTGCAGCAAGACCCACTGGTGTTGCCTCCATCAATCTCTGGCTTTTAAAGCTGATTCTTATTCCTCTTACCTTCCCCACCTGATAGGAGCAAGTTGAGAAAAGGGGAGCTTTCAAGCTTGGCTGGGCAGATTGCATGTAACCGTGCCAGCCTCCAAACAGAACCACAAGTGCTAGAAACATAAATCAGGTCTGTAACGTGAGGCCGCTGGAGGAGAACTCTATTTTATGTACTTGACCTGTATCCAGGGTTCATTTCAACATGACCCTGGTGTAACTCGCTTTATCAGCTGTAAAGACAAGCTCACCAGCTGTACATTATGTTCACACTCCAAAGCCACTGGAAAAAGCAAGCAAAGCGCCAGAGCAAGCCTATGGGAACAGACTAAGAAAGCCCCTTCTAAATCTTTTGCTTTCCCTGCTATGAAGCTGAAAGAATTTATCTGGGATGGACCCAGTATAAAATAATGCATTTAATTTGGGGGTATGCTTTTCAAAATAACAAAATCAAGCTGAGTTCTGAGACGAAGAGTTTTCTTAAGTGAGTGATTGAAACGTTTCATGTTGAAATGTTAAAGCAGAGGTTTTCTGGTTTGTCAAGAAAAAAAGGCTGCCCCTTTTTGCAGCAGAAAACATTAGTTGAATTCAGCCTGAGTCTGTGGATACTTTCAGTCAGCCTGAAGCTGCACTTATTAGCAAATAAACTATTCATCTGAAAAATGTTATCTAGTCCTACCCCAAATGTTCTTCCCATTGCTTAAAAATAGCCTATTTATAGGCGAAGCTATTGTTAAGCGTAGATTTAAGCTGTTGTTCTTCATTGTCTGGCACGGCATCTCCTTGGGAAAGCAAACCAATTAAGCCATTCTATTTTGGAGCCTGTTTGTGCAGTTATGATGTCAAGTAAGGGACTACGCTCTTACAGTCTTTGACAGATAGGACTGCACTTCTTATAAGCAAATATGCTGTTTTCAGCAGCTTTGGGATAGAAATGGTCACAACACAGCTTAGGAAAATAGGAACAGCTGAGACCAATGGCTCATCCTGCATCCAGGCCTCCATCAACCGCCTGTACCAAAAGTTCCCCAACCCCCCCTGCCAGGCAGTAAAATAAAAGCATTGTTCCTAACCCCTGTTAGTAGGAGATGGCTTCTGGGTTGAAGCAAGGGGAACTTTCTAAACTTTTTGTTATACAGCCAAAAAAAGAGAAAAAAGAAAAATGAAGAGTAGGAAAAAAAAGTATTAAAAGCTGCCGCTTGTAACAGAGATGTTTTTCATTATTTTGAGGATCTTCTAAAAGCCTGATTGCTTGCTTTGGTATTTGAAGTTTTCTCTCTCTTTGTGGAACAGGTACAGCACAGATAAAGGAATCACACCTGTCTGGCCAAGGTCTCTCAGCCTTCTGTTGCAGGAGGCAAGAAATCTGTGCAATGTGCTCTTTGGGATGAGGCTGGTGGAAGAGGGGCTGGAGCTGCACTTTTTACTGTGACAGTGACCGAGCACTGGCACAGGTTGCCCAGAGAAGTTGTGGAGCCTCTCTCCTTGGAGATATTCAAAAGCCAGCAGGACATGGCCCCGAGCAACCTGCTGTATGTAGGTGAATTTGCTTTGAGCAGGTGGTTGGATGAGTTGATCTCCAGAGGTCTCTTCCGACCTCCGGTTATTTTGTGATAGGAGCACACGTCCTGAGCATCACTCATCCAATCCATCCACTCATTTTGTATTTATTTCACCAAGCAGACTGAATCACTGCTTTTGCTTTGCCCAGCTAGGCAGATGGACCAGGTTCACAGCTGCCTCATGCCCCTGGGTGACCAAACTTGACCTTCCCATCTGCATCTGTTGGCTGCTGCTGACTCAGGTAGGACATAGCCTGGTGACCCAAACGCCAGAAACCTCTCATTTTCTTATCAGTCTGTTATGTCTCATGCCTATTTTCTAGCTATCAACTTGGGACTGGGGTTACAAAAGCAGGCACAGATTTGTAAATATGTTTGCATATAAATTATTTGGTTAGTTGCGATGGGGAAAGGGCTGCCGGTCAATCCGACTCTCCGGCTGTGGGAGTAGCAGGAGAACTGGCCCAGCCCAGCCTGCACTGGATCTTGGGGAGTTACCACCATTTATCACCTGCAAATTATTTATGGAGTTCATCTTTTCTCAGCTCTCTGAGCTCCACAACACACGTTCTGTGCCTCTGAAGCCTTGTGAGGTTTGTAGCGTGCGGTTAAGGGCGGCTAGGGGCTTGGTTCTGAGAAGACAGTTCCTGTCCCAGCACATCTGCAACGTCCTTGCTAGGAAGTGAAGAGTCCTCAGAATGTGATTTGCAGAAAAAAAAAACATTGTCACTGAAAATATCCAAACCCTCCTCAAATAGGAAGTGCTGCAGTGGCTCCACGAGCAGACAGAAACCAGCTCCGGTGACCTACGTTTAGGCAAGAGACTGGACAGGAGGCTCAGGGTGGTCCCAGCTGGTATGAAGCTGGATTAAATGGCCCAGGCTGGAGTGATGGGGTAGCACACGCAGACATGGCGCAGCTACAGCCAGGCTTAAGAGCGTGAGGTGGCACTGGCTGCTGCCTCCAAAGCCATTTCTCTGCAAACTGGCAGTTTAACAACGCCGTGGCCTTGTGTTCGTCAGGTGCAGGAGCAATGCACAGAATGGTCTTTGAAGTGCCACAGCAGCTGCCACAGCTCCCTGCTAAATTAAAGGAAAATACTTAGAGCTCCTGTGTGCTGCTGAAGTGCGCACGCAGCAATGAATTTTACAGAGCTCGAAATCCCCACACTGATTTCATGTGTTCATTTAAAAGCCTTAGGGGGCACAAGCCACGGTTTAACAGCGGGAACACAAAGAAACTCTTCTTTGGGAGCAGAGAGTTTTCTTTACCGTGCAGGGGAAACAAAGCCAATACACCACTCATTTGAGCTCTTTCCCTACTGAGACACAGGATTACTTTGCAGCAGTTTGCTAAACGCTTAGCCTTAAGGTAGAGCAAATTCAAGTGTTCAACACACTTAAAGTAGCACAATAGACTCCGGTAAAGCCACCGCCTCCCCGCGCCCAGGTGGCATTCAGCTGTGCTTTGCGTCAGCACGCCGTTGAGTTTGTATCCTAAGAGAATTCCCACTTTACTTTTCCCCTCTTGATGGAAATAGCAGGAAGGTTAATTAAACCCTCCGAACTGTTGCTGTTATTCATCAGTCCTCCCCTATGATACAAGCAGGGTTATCTCGCGTTTGCGTGCAGGAGCTCTGGTTCCCTATAAAGACCTGGCCTGCGCCTTTGCCTCTGTGCTCAAAGCATTTTACGCAGCAAATGCAATTAATTTCCTTGAAAGAACACCCAAACAGTGTGATCAAAGTTCTCTGCTAACCCACGGCAGAAGAAATCCCTCAGTCCCTGTGAGAAATGTGCAATCCAGCCCCAGTGCCACTGTGCAAGAATTTGGGGAAACAGCACGACCTAGTGTTCCCTCTGCTTCTCGCCGCCTCTGGAAGATGGGTGGTTCATGGGCGTGTTGTTCCAAATGCTACCCCTACCAAGCTCCCAGAAAAACGGGATTTCCTTCTGTAACCCCATTTTTTTCTCTTCTCCCCACTGATTATCTCCCTCTAGAGGTTTATATCTCCACCTTTGGCATGTCTTGCCTCTTTGTGCAAAGCAGGAGGATCTTACACAATCCTGTAGAGCACGAATGGGTTCAAAAGCAGCATGGCCTTGGGAAGGAGTCTGCTTTGCAGTCTCACTGCAAGGGATTTTGATAGATTTTTCCTTTCCCTCTACGAGCACTTAGCAGGAGCCCTCTGTGAACATCACCGACTGCAGGAGGTGCAGGGAATGGGAAGGTGCTGGCACTGCCCGTCCTCTCTGCACCTCATTCATGCAGGCTGTGCATTCTGAGATTACCAACCCTGACCTGAAACGTAGCGCCAGGCACGTCACTGCACAGCATATAGGATGGATCCATAAAATGCTTTCTCAAGCAAGCCAGCTTAACTTGGCATCCTTTCAACTAAAGCCCATCAACAGCTTCTCCTACGCTGCTGGTGTGGTCGTACATGTCTGTAATGGAAGGGTTGCCCACACATTTCCCTGCTATTAGCATGACCCATAGAGAAAGGCGCCACCATAAGCACCCTCGTGTTGAACACGCAAGATAGTCTGGGTCTGCTCTGCCATCACTCATACAGCCAGAAAATTCTGGGTAGCTTAATGGGCAGCTGCTGACTGCTGTCTGCTCTGCAGACAGACCTTATGCAAAAACTGGTCCTTCTCAGGGCACATCTCCATGCTGGAAAAGCCTACTGCTCTATTTGCTGGAGGCTTAGGACTGTGTGCTTTAAAAGAAAGGCCCTGGAATTGCAAAGCAGCCCTAGCTGTGCAATGCTGCCCTAAGGAACAGCGTTTCTTCCTGACCTCAGGGTTGATCACCTTATTCCCTGGAGGCTGAAGATGCCTGAGAGATGTTGTTGCAGCCAGTGTAATTGCAAATGTTACTGCTATCCTGGTAGCTGCAACAACGGAGGATGCTCCTTCCACATGCTCCTCAACAAAGATCTTGATTGAATGCACCATTAGACTAAAGCCAGATCTCTCTGCTGCACAAAATCAGACATGTAGGGAGCTATAAAAGCCCATTTTTTACTTTCATTCTGGGCAAATTACAGCTACTGTGTGGACACTGGCAGACCTGGAAAGGAACAGCAGATTGGTTTGCAGATCGTCATGGTTATGGTGGGGTGACCACCGTGTTTGTTATTTGACAAGAGAGCGAACAAGGATGGAGCTTTTCTTTGTGCAGGGCTCCCACAAGCACTCTACAGGGCCACAGGTTCAGTGGAGGTCATCCCCGCTACGCCCGGCGTACGCAGCGAGGTATGGGAGTCATGTGCGATGCAGCTGAGTTATCCACCCTGGAGCTCCCAGCTGCTAGTCCTCTAGAGAGGGGTGTCAACCCATCTTCACCCTGGCAAGAGTTTCTCTCTTCTCTGTTGTACAGACACAAAAGCAAATAACCAGACCTCAAAGCAAGACACAGCTCGCCTAACCTTTAATCCAAGCTGGAAGCAACACTGCTCTGACAGGTCCACCGGCACAGAGCCCCACATGTCGACAGAGATCTGAGTCAGCCACAAAACTGGATGAACGGATGGCCTGGCAACAGATAAAAAGGATGACTCCTTATCTATCACCCACACCATCTGGGAACCTCACTCCTTGCCTTCCCAACCCTAATTATTTTTACTGCTTGATCTCAAGAAGTGTTTGTGGCATGACCCATAACGAAGCAAGCCTGCTGCTTCTTGCCCTTTCACTGGCAGTTGGCTTTTCAGCCACTTTATTACCATCTTCACCTGTGAATCAGGTAATTGCTCATGTGATCCCGGAATATTAGTCCCGCTTGTGTCATTGCAAGCGTTTGGACATTCCAATTTTCAGGGGATTATATGCAAAGCAGAGAAGACATCAACTGGGCCTTTCATGCTTTCCCCCGGTCTCTCTTTTCCCTGGGGACAATTCTTTTATCTCAGGGAGCCTTACAGAGAAATCAGCAATTCAATTGCACTATTTTTTTTGGCCTTTAATTTCAGATACTTATTCCTGTTTGATCGTGTCATGCAGCAACTCACAGGAAAAGAATGAAAATATTCTTAGTTGCAGATGCCAGTTGCTTGCTAAAGCAACAGCAGACTGCATCTTTTGTCTACTCTGTCCTTATTTTATGCTCTCTTTCAACCTGTCAGTCTTGAGGTCTGTTGCTGTGAAAAACAGACTTTAAGCTATATTAGCTGTGAGTTGACCAGATCTGACCTGGCTTAGCTTTAAGAATCATAGAATCATAGAATCATAGAATGTTTTGGGTTGGAAGGGACCTCTAGAGGTCATCGAGTCCAACCCCCCTGCAGTCGGCAGGGACACTGCTAACTAGATCAGGCTGCTCAGAGCCCCATCCAACCTGGCCTTGAATGTTTCCAGGGATGGGGCCTCCACTACCTCTCTGGGCAACCTGTTCCAGTGGTTTACCACCCTCACTGTAAAGAATTTTTTCCTTATATCTAGCCTAAACCTACCCTGATTTAGTTTAAAACCATTACCCCTTGTCCTAATGCAGCTGGCCCTACTAAAAAGATTTTCCCCCTCTTTCCTATAGGCCCCTTTTAGGTATTGAAAGGCTGCAATCAGGTCTCCCCGCAGCCTTCTTTTCTCTAGACTGAACAACCCCAACTCTCTCAGCCTGTCCTCATAGGAGAGGTGCTCCAGCCCTCGGATCATTTTAGTAGCCCTCTTCTGGACCCGCTCCAACAGTTCCATGTCCTTCTTGTGCTGAGGGCTCCAGAGCTGGACGCAGTACTCCAGGTGAGGTCTCACCAGAGCTGAGTAGAGGGGCAGAATTACCTCCCTCGACCTGCTGGCCACGCTCCTCCTGATGCAGCCCAGAGTACGGTTGGCCTTCTGGGCTGCCAGGGCACATTGCCGGCTCATGTCCAGCTTTTTATCCACCAGCACCCCCAAGTCCTTCTCGGCAGGGCTGCTCTCAATCCTTTCTTCCCCCAGCCTGTATTGATACTGGGGGTTACCCCGTCCCAGGTGCATGACCTTGCACTTGGCCTTGTTGAACCTCATGAGGTTTACACAGGCCCAGCTCTCCAGCCTATCCAGGTCCCTCTGGATGACATCCCTTCCTTCTGGTGTGTCAACCGCACCACTCAGCTTGGTGTCATCTGCAAACTTGCTGAGGGTACACTCGATCTCACTGTCCAAGTCATTGATGAAGATGTTGAACAGCACCGGTCCTAGTACGGACCCCTGAGGGACACCACTCGTCACCGGTCTCCATCCTGACATTGCGCCGTTGACCACTACCCTCTGGATGCGACCATCCAGCCAGTTCCTTATCCACCGAACAGTCCACCCATCAAATCCATAGCTCTCCAATTTAGAGAGAAGGATGTTGTGGGGGACTGTGTCAAAGGCCTTGCAGAAGTCCAGATAGATGACGTCCGTTGGTTTTCCTTTATCCACCATTGACGTCACACCGTCATAGAAAGTCACCAGGTTCGTCAGGCAGGACTTGCCCTTGGTGAAGCCATGCTGGCTATCTCGAATTATCTCCCTGGCCTCCATGTACTTTAGCAAAGATTCTAGAAGGATCTGTTCCATGATCTTCCCAGGCACAGAGGTGAGGCTGACAGGTCGGTAGTTCCCCGGGTCTTCCTTTCTACCCTTTTTGAAAATGGGCACAACGTTGCCCTTCTTCCAGTCACCAGGGACTTCACCTGACTGCCATGACTTTTCAAATATCATGGAGAGTGGCTTGGCGACTACATCGGCCAATTCCCTCAGGACTCTGGGATGCATCTCATCAGGTCCCATGGACTTATGTGCATTCAGGTTCCTCAGGTGTCACGAACCTGGTCTTCTCCTACAGCAGGAGGGGTTTTGCCCTCCCAGGCCTCCTCATGCCATCCATCAACTCGGGAGGGGTGAGGAGAGAGTTTGCCAGTGAAGACTGAGGCAAAAAAGTTGTTGAGTACCTCAGCCTTCTCCTCATCTGCTGTTACCAGCCATACCAAAGCTCATACCAAAACCCTGCTGATGAACTTCAGCGAAAGAAAAGGGTAAAGTCTAGGAGGCAACTTGACCCTGGCTCCACGCACCCCTCCTTGCAGGAGAGACTGGCAGGAGCGGATCTTTCCTTACACTGGCGATGCGGGACAACGTGTCCGTGTCATATTGCAGGGCAGATTAGCTGATCGTAATGATCCCTTCTGAACACATAATCTATAGTTAATCAACATGGTATGTTAGGTACCTATAAGTCAGCTCAAACTTGCCTCCGGCCCAAACTGCTAACAAGCATGGATCTCAGCGACCTTCCATACAACCACATCCTTCAGGGACGGGGACCTGCAAATATTGCTGTTGTGCGTCCACTGCATCCCAGCCACTGCTGAGGTGAGAACGTGGCTTCAAACCCTCCTGTGTGGGTCTTGATGTGTGGAGGAAGGGCTGAGGTGTGGGTGGTCGAGCTTGTGGGGCACCACCTTGTGTGAAGCCCTCCAGGCCGGCAGAGCAGAGGCAGAGGAGAGCACCCCGCCAGGTTAGGAGGATGCTTGTGACCTGCCCTCTGCCAAGCTCAGCCAAGCACAGACCTCACAAAAACTCTGTGCTGAATCAGGGTCTGGATAGTAGAAAGCAGAACAAGTTTGTTAATTACTGCTTTTACTGGTAAATCTCTAACTGAACTGAAAATTATAAGGCAAGTAATGTATTTTATGCGCAGATTGTATCTTTTTTAATGAGATCCAAAAATAGAGCTTTAACGTGGTGACGTTGCACAAGGGGTTTTTTCCATGTGAAATATTCCAGGGTGTTTATTGAAGCTGTTCCTTCCTAGAGATAAAGGATCTCTTTTTGTGTCTCAGTGCACCGAAGGGACCCTTGGGCTGAATCTTGCCTGACCATCCAGTCAAGGACTTGAGTTTCTCTTCATGGCTTCTCTGATTCAGGCCCTAATCCTGCATCACTAGGGAAAGGGACGGTCTCAGAGTGCAGAGGTACCTCCAGGGTGTGAGGCAATTACAGCTCCATCGTGACTTTTCATGCTCCTATACATGAGACGTCCCTGCCTCCATTCCCCATCCAGAGCATGAGATGGTAAAACACAGGATGGAGACAGTGATGTGCCACTTGGCTCTATCAGTGGTGCCCTGCCAGTCTGCAGGACTTTGCCCAGCACTTACCAGTGTAGGGGACTTCCATTAACATTGTCACCCTGCACTTTATACAAGGGGCCACAGAGATATGTTTAACCTCAGGGACAAAGCCACTGCTGCCATGATCCACCGGAGAAGACCAAGATAAACAGCTGGGAGGTTGCTTCAGCATCTCTTGGTGGAGGCTCCCAGCAGATTCAGTCCCCAAGCACTGAGGCGACCCTTCTTGTTATCAAAGCCGTGGTCATTGGCAAAAGGACTGTCGGGGTTTTCCTTGGGGCAGGGGAAGGGGGAAGGGATGCTGCAAGCACGTGGACTGCTCTACCAGCACTGCGCCTGGAGATTTCTCAATGGGCATTCCCCACGCAGCTTCGTTAATATAATCAAGGCCAGGACTTATTTAGTGCTCATCCAGTCATTGCAAAGGGACTGATTACAGGCTGCTCTCCTGGGGCACTATTTCAGTCTGGGACTTGACGGGGGAGTATAAATAGCATGGCAGCAGCACCGAGGAGGTATTCCTATGTGACGGAGAAGCTAAAGCCCATGTCAAGGCCTCGCTAATTGCTCAAATTATTGCTACTGTTAACAGGGCAGCAAATTATGTCAGGGAGCCTTTTTGTAGTCATACTACTCCACCTACAAATGATATACACTCCTGAATTAATGCTGACAAACAATAATAAAAAGAGGTGGAATTAATAAAATCTGAACGCTGGGAATAAATGTCAAATTAAAAGCAAACAACACCTGAAATATTGACTTTGGCAAAATAAAGTGATACTAAGAGAAAGAGGAAAATGTTATGGAGAGAAGATTAAGAGCACAATTATGCTCAGGGCAGGTTTTACCCAGCACTTTGGAAACAGAGCTCAGCCCTGGCTGTTTGCAGACAAGTTCTGGTTTGCACTGATGGAGCTGCAAATGCCCTCTCCTGGCAGAGGCTATGGGAACTAGAGAAGAGATCCCAAGAGCAAGACCCCAAGGCTTTGTTGCTGGAAGTATCCGCTCTTCTGATGATACTGGAATACTAAACATCACCAGTCCACCTACTTCTCCTTGTTGGGTGGAATTTTTTTATGTTATGATGTCAACGGATCCAACAGGTCGGGGATGTATAGTCTGAGTGACACAGTCACTCTCCTTTGGAGGAGCAGGATGGTTCCCTCCCATTTTATCTTCGGGTAACTGAAACTAAGAGATGGGGAGAGCTTTGCCCAGGGTAACTGAGGAGTTCAGAGACAGTAACAGGAATTGTGTCTGTCAAACCCCAGCTCTTCTTTCTCCATGGGACAGCCACCTGCTTCTCTGAGTTCAAACAATGATGAGTTTATTGTTACGCTATGGATATAAAGGACCTGGCTGATCTCAAATTTACAGCAGTAAAAAGCAGGAGTAACTTACCAAAACCACTGACTTAACACTGCTTTAGCTCCAGTCCAGGTGGGGACCCAGCTCCATATTTGCAGCTATCTGTTCCTTAAAGCTGGAAGGACTGAGTATTCAAGTCTTATCCCTGAATGATAAACTCTCTCCTTCAATGTTCCATCATTATAGCTGCTGTAAGCCATTCAATTCACCATAGGCTGTTCTTTTAATAACTCTGTGCCCTATCTTCTTGCTCGTGCTATCAGAGACCTTCAGTATAAAAGATAACACCAGTATCTTCCTCCCCCCACATATAGATATATAGATGTCACAGCACTTTAGGCAAACTGCTAAAACTCCTAGGGTTCATAGTATTGTAGAAATCATGATCTTACACTGGACCACATCTGGCTTGACCACCTGCATGTGTGAAATAAATACAGCTAAACTGACATGGATCATGAAGATACTCCCTTTGTAAACACTGGAAGCTCCAGGACAAATAGACTTGTCTTTTCAGCGATGCTCAGGGGAGGTGTGTGTTGGAACAGGTTGAACAGATCTGCAGATCAGGCATGGGAGAAGTAGCTTTCCAGTGCCAGCTGCTGAAGGCTAGAGAGATGCTTCCACGCCTTCCCGTAGGATCACAGCAGGGATAAATAAGAGCCTCAACCACTGCATTGCAGTGAATCCCACTGCCAAATCAAGGTTGAAATGGTTCTTTCACTAAACAGTGCCATTACCAGCATTATTTGGAGGGAAATCTATCATTATTTGTCCTGTGTCATCCAAGGCTTGGATCTGAGCTGCCAAACACATACGAATGTGCTGCCCTAAAGCAGTTATGGCCTAAAGCACGTGGCACAGGGGGTGCAGAAGGGAATCCCAAGGCCAGAGAGCCTCTGCTGATTTTGTCATAAACTTGCTTCTCTGAGGGTTTTTAAGAGAGCTTTTCTTGGTTTTTTGAGAGGTATCTGACATCAGGGACTTCTGGTTTTGATTTACTCAAAATCTAGACTCGCTCTACCTAAAATCCAGCTTAGTACCACGGGACATACGTTCCCCTCCTCCACTGAATGATGTCATCCCCCAAAACCAATGGTGATTAATATATTCTTGAGAGCATTTTCAGTAATTCAGAAGCTGACCACAGGGGGATGGGGGAGTTTGCACGTATCCCCTGGTGTGTGCCCTAAGTTGTCCCTGCCGGGTGGATAGGCACCACCGTGACAGTGCTGTGTAAGACCTCACCTTTAATCATCCTCCCTCTGTTTTCCAAGTCCTCTACCGAGCGGGGAGTTTTGGTCTCTCTGGAGGGCATTAGAGTCTGTAATCCCATTAGCAAGTTGCAAGCTTTGTTTCCATCTTCCTACATGGCAACCTGAAAGCTTCTAGAAAACAGCTGTTTGTAAGGATGGCACCTACGAGTGGAAAGAAAATGCTGATGCTGTCCTTTTCTGGGTGGTGCTCTCAGGTCTCTGCTAGTTTCCCATGGGCTCCTTATTAACTGGGATATTAAAATATACCACATGTCTCTCTGCTTCCTAAACCAGTGCAATCAAGAGCCGGAACAATCTTCGTGGCAGTGACCAGTGGCTTTGCAATAATTAGCGGCAGAGTCTTGCAGAAAATGCATCAGCCCACCGCTTGCAGTAACCTCACTTTAACATCTGTAATCTTCTTAGTGAGGCGTAAGTTACACCACCTCAAACCAGCCTCGAAGGCTCCTGATCAGCCCCATCAATAACATGAGCGTTGCAGGCAATTCTGTGCTCTGGTTTTGCTAAGCTCCGTAGTAGCAAATTATCACGGCGCAGCTGGTGCTTTCAAAAGCTTCACATTCAGAGTAACTGATACAGATTTGGAGTCCCTGCTGGGTTATGGCAGAAGATGGTTGTTCACAGCCAGGGCTGGGGAGTCTGATACTATCAATTTTAGCATTATTGCTGAAAGTTCATTCTTTCCTCTTACTTTAAACAAACCCAAGCACTGGTGTTGCTTGGTCATAATAATTTGACGAGGCTTAATAGCAATGAGATTGAAAGATTGCTGAGGCTTCCTGGGATGACATCTCATGGGTTCACAACAAGTATGTATAAGGAATAGCTGGGTTTAATATATTTTTTTTTCATGATAGCAACTTCATTCTTAGTGGGCGTAAGGAACAAAAGAGAGTAATTTCCCATTCCCAGTACTTGCCCCGGAAAATCACGCGAGTGTCATCCTCGATGTCAGTGAGGTTGTATGGATCTTGCACAGCCAACCCTCAGGGACAGCCCAGGTGCATTTGGAGGCTCTTATCACCCATTAAACTAAGGTTGATTTTACGTGACTGAAAATGGCATTGTGTTGTTCATCTGTATGACACGTCAATGTCCTGCAGGAAAGGCAGGATGTCAAAGCGTGAGAAAACCTCTGCATAGTGTTACCTAACTTGTAAATCTATCCAAGCAGCAAATATTTCATTTGAAACCGCACTTTAGAAAGGACTTCCAGTTCAAAATAATTTCTGAGGGCTATCATGAAACCAGGGAGAATTGGACCTTGCAAGGCTATTTATGTTTGTAAGAGAAATTGATATGAGACATATAGCCTTGGGCTTTGGGTCCATTCTGTCTCACTCAGGCATTACATCACCTAAATGTGAAATGATTAGCCCTAAGCAGGTCAGCCAGTCCTCCTAAAATAAGAGTCTAAGTTCCCCCGAAAGCCAACAGAGAGAGGGAGGACCCTCCAAGAGACCTTCACAGGTAGCACCCTCCATCTAAACTAACCCGTCTCCTGATTTTAACCGTCTGCCATCTATTAGAGATACAGGCTGTGAAGCTGGGACATTGGGCTCCCCGGGCTTCTCTGGGGGATGTTGCAGCTGGTGCTCATGAGGAGCGCTCTCGCCACTGGGCTCCTGTTTTTTTGGGATGCAGACACCCTCTGCACTCCTGTGGAAGATGGTTCTCCACTTGGCCCTGAAGAAAGAGCCACAGATCCAGCAAGAGGGACTCTTGCATTTAATTTGGAAATGCTGGGGACAGACCTGGGTAGTGTTGTATTCCAGACCTTGGTTCTCTGAATCTGTATTAGGTCATATTTAAATCGGATATAAATGGCTCTCTGTAGCTCAGAAGTCCTCCTTGTCCACCGCTCCAGTGAGCTCCGTGTTGACACAGTCTTAGCCCACTGCAGTCATTTCTCTGGATTTTTCACCTTGAAGCTAAAATGTGCAATGCCATTCAAGCTTTGTGTTTGCACCAGGGACACTCTGCTGTGTTCCCTGGGTCTGCTACAGAGCTGGGTGCTTTGGGGTTGGACTAGATGATCTCCAGAGGTCCCTTCCAACGCCTGCCATTCTGTGATTCTGTGTCTTCATGGCACAGAGGGGTTGGTTGGTTTGCTCCTTTGGAGGCCTGGGATGAGAGCTGGCCAGAAAAAAAAAAAAAAAATCCCATCTGAATATGAAGATGAGATTTTATAAATTTGAGGTTTGTTACATTTCTGCAGGAAAGAAAACTTGAGAGACCTCTGGCCCTTCCTTCCTACAGGAGCCTGGAGAGGAGGTGTTCCTTGGCCAGCACTGTAAGACCTGCCCAGGACGGGGGCTTGAGGATGGTGTCTTCCTCATGGACTAGTTACCCTGCCATGCTCCTTCCCACTGCTGACCTGGGAAGCCTCCTGTGGGGAGTTTTGTTAAAACAAACCTACTTTGACAAATTCTGTTTCTGATGATCTGTCATTTCTGACAGCACATCCCGGAGTGGCTTCTGCCCAGCTCTCCTCAGCCTGCTTTGACAATGTCCACAGGGAACCCAGCAGGGAAAAGTCTCCTAGCAGCAATTAGCGCCTTCTAGTCCAGCTCAGCGAGTGGTCGGATTAATCTCAGGTATCCCTGCACGCCGTCTGACACAGGGCTGCAGCCCTCAGGTGGCACACGGGGTGCGGAGCATAGCACTGCTGCCCGCCCTCGTGCCACCAAGGAAGGAGAGGAGAGGAGAGGGGCAGGCCAGGTGCCCAGCTTCAAATCAAAGGGTTGCAGCCACTGAAGACCCCCTGCCCAAATCAAAGAGCAGGTGCTGAGCATCTGATGTGCAGCAGGGAAGCCAAATGACTCTGCTGGTACTGAAAAAGCTGCTGCAAGCCTCATGCCCCCATGCCCTGGGGACAGCAGGGGGGTTCCCCAGGGTGCTGGGCACAAAACAGCCCTGCACTTTGGAGACCCTTTGAGGCTGGTTTGGGGTTACAACAAAACTGGACCCTCACAGGAAAAAAAAAACAACAAACTAACTGACCCTGCAGAGGGAGAGGCTGGGGCAAGCTTCTGCACCCCTGCAAAGGGAGGCGTTTTCCAGCTCAGACTTAGACTCTTGATAGCCACGGCCTTCACAGAGGCTGAAGAGACATTGACGGCAAATAAATCATGATCTCACTTAGAGAGCTGCTCCTTCAGAGGAACAGCCTCTTGTTTTGGGGGGTAATGCCGGAGTAAGCAGCTGGTCACCCAAGGTTTACGGAGTCCTTCCAAAATGTGGTTTCTAATCCATTTGCCTCTGCTTACTGCCATCTAGTGAAGCTTGCTGGGAAGACGATTAAGCCCCCCCCTACCTCCCTCCCTTTATGCCCCAAAACACATTAAAAGGAGGAGGATTTCCTTTTAGGCAACAGTTGTTCCAGGCAAGTCAGTGTGCAGCAGCACGAGAGACAGAGCAATAGGAAGATGCTTTGTACCTGATGATCCCATTTATGAAAGGTTTACTGACTCTGCAGAGGAGATTTTAGATCAAAGAGAGGTTTAACCAGCCGCCCTGCATGACTTCTGCTCCCGTGATCGTCCCTGTGGATCCCCCCAGCATAGGTAATGTTATGGATCATTTAACTTAGCCGAGTGGAGGGCCTGGCATGGGGCTGTGATGGTGAAGGGGAGCTGCCAAAGTAGTCTGTTTTCTTAAAACAGGTTAGGAAGATGGAGCCGGGCTCTCTTTTCCTCAGTTTTTAATCTCTAGAATACAATTATAGATGTCAGTGTGGTCAAAAGATGGGGATCTGGATGAGGGCTGTAGGCAGCCAGAAGCATGAGCAGTTGTGTGCTGAACTAAGGTCTGCGACACCCAGACCTGCACCAGGGAATGGCAGGCTGGGAACAAGAGTCCAGGCTGAAGGGAGCAGGGACGCCACCCTGCTGAAAGCTAGAAGATACCCAGAACCTCAGCTCCTCAAACACAGAAAGGAGATGTTTGCTGTGCCGATCTCCTAATCAGAGAGTCTTTATTATAAATAAAGAGCTTGGTAAGCTACATTAAAACATAGCCAACAGTTTTTTTCAGATATATAAAAATATATTTATTTACCACACCAAAATAAGAAGTTGCTAATTGTTAAAGAAACAACATTCCTAACCAGCATTTGTGCTGAATGTAATGCATCCTGAAATTCAAGCTGCAGGTGTGCCAATTGTCCTCTTCCATGCGCTCCATGAAGAGCACCAGGGCACCTCCGATCCCATCCTGCTGCCAAGCAAGGAGACAACTAGGAGGATCATTCGCTTGAAAAATATACAGCCAATAATGCTATTCCACAAATATTCATCAAGTTCATGTCCTGCATATTGTGCAACTGTCCTGACTGCAGAAGTTATGTGACATATTATCCCAAAGCAGTGGGACAGATAGGCTTCAGGTAGATGAAAAAGCCAAACAGGAACAACCTAGTCCCAAAAATTCAAAAGAGAATTGATGGTACCAAGGACCTTCAGAGGATGTTCATTTACCTGGCTAGATCATGCCAGACCTGGGCAGGAGTCTCGTAAGAGCTGCATAAGAGGGATCAGGGAGGGGATGTGGTCCCCACTCAGCTCTCAGCTTAGAAGAAATGCCCAAGTCTGGAGGTCTTGGTATTGAAGGTTCTGGGGCCAAACTTCATCTTTTCATACGATCAAGTCAAAAGAAGGGGTGACATTTGAAGTGGAGGGGTTGAAAGACCTGCTGTGGATGTCCTACCAATTAGGGCATGTTGGGCTGGAGGTCTCTCCAGTTTTTGTTGCTGATTTTGCTTTGTTCTGTTATTTTAAGCAAAGTCAAAATGCTCAGAAGTGGGCTCTCACAGTAGATGAATATGTAGATATATGTGATCAGCGTGAGGCAAACACGTACATTCAATGCTGAGTTTGTATGAAGCAGGAAGGATAATATTTTTCTAAATCTAGCACCTATCAGAGCCATCATCAGATGGTGGAAGGGTTTTGCAAGCTCGCTCTACATTGACATGTACACAAGGTCCAGCCATAGCCAAGTGCCTACCACATGGCCGAGCCCCATAACTCATCCTGTTACAGTCTGCTCTCGCTGCGGGGTACTTTGCACACTGCAGAATCGCTCAAGATCGAGCATTTACCGCAGTGCTAGGCACCACCAGAGAGTCTGGGAAAAGCAAATTAATTCTTTAGTCACGGAGCTTTGTTTTAGTAGCAGCCCAAACATTTACAGTCCCATTCTGTATGAAGACTAACCATTCGGCGTGTGTGCAGACCGAGCGTGGTATCCAATTAAGTACATGTAATGCAGTCTCCAGCACGCTGACTCGTACATCAGGTCCTTAATTACACCAGACTTCATTCCAGTGGTTGAAGATATTGCCCTTTGGTGAGGCCTAAAAGCACCAAAGGGAGCTGCTGGAGCCAGTGCTTCATCCAGATCAATACAGAGGGGAAGGATAACATGATTACTGGTAGATTAAATTGGAGACAATAGCAATATCGTGATGTATTGGGAATGTGGAGCATTTCATCATGAGGAAGAGAGGGGGAAAAAACCCAACGTGGTAAAATTGCTTGTGAGAGAGGAAGAACGGTCGCATTCCTGGGACACCTTAAGGATATTTTTCATAGATTATTAAGCCTACAATTTGACAATTTTGATTATTTAGTCTGACCTGTACACACCAGGTCATAGAATTTTGTGTCATCATTCTTGCTTTCAAAGACTATTTCCATTTTTACATTAATTCAGTGGCAGAACCACAGAAAACAAGATTTTCCTATTCCCACAGAACCATTTTGAAGTCTTCTGTAGGAAATATTTTCTAGAAGCTTTCCAAGACATTTTATATTCCCAAAGCACTGAACTTATGACCTTTTTGTAGAACTCTATACTGGAAGCAAAACAACAACAGATATTGATTAATCTCTGAAAAATATCTCTGAAAAATATCCAGAACTATTTGCAATTTTGGATAGAGTTGAATGAGTAGGTTTATCTCCAAAAAAATGAAGAAAAAATGGTAAATACACTAAAATGTTTTGAAATTTCATTTTGAATCGTGGCAAATAATTGGAAAATGTTTCCAATGAAATGAACCATTTTTGAACTAGAAGCTGATATCTGACTGCAATTCAGCACAACCCGTATGCATGCCCGACATAGCCCTTGAAGCCAAATATTACTTTAGGTTTTCTTTATACACAATATTTATTTTTTCAGCTCACTGCTGCCTCTGCCAAACAGCTATTTTAATAACTTCATGGTGTTCCATTACATGAAAGATGCTATAATATTTGGAATCCCCATCTTTATTTAAATTGAAGGCCATTTTACTTTCCAATCTGCTGAAAGTTTTTCAAACGGTTCCCCTTTAAGGCCAGCCCAGTATGTTTCCTTTGACCTGACCAGACCTTTATGTGACATACTTTAAAGGTTGATGTCATCAGTGGACTTAATGGTGCCTAAGAGCAAAATATTTCTTCGTAACTACATTTATTAAGAAATAGGGACTGTCTTCACATCTTTGCCTCTTGCAGTTTCACCCCTGGATTTCTTGATAGGTATTTTTGTGCTGGTGTTACAGCTCTAAAAACAACATCCATAATGAATTTACAGTTCTTACATTATTTGGAGATATCCTGGAAGCTTTTTTTTTTTTTTTTTTTTAGTCTGAAGAAATTTCTGTTTGTTCTATGTATTGTCTCAACATCTTTTTTGGCAAGCCACAGCATTTTTGACAGAAGGAGCTGACCCCACTAACCCCTGCAGATCTGGGAGCTTGGGGTAGGGGAGAAACACTGTTTCATAGATCACGATGAGGCAAACAGCTTCATCAGTACGGTAGTCATCTCCCATCATTTGCTTTTGGAAACACTGCTGTGGGGTGCAAAACCTGACGTCTTGTATTGCGGCTCATCTCCATCACCGTCTGCTCTTCATCCTCCCCTGGGAACAACTCCTTGTCTCCACTAACCTTGAAAAAGCCTACTCAGCACAAATTCTCCACGTTCATTTCACTGAGAATCAGGCAATACCGAATACAGATAATAGCCCATTTATGTTGACTCTTGTTTTCCCACCTTGTAAACACCCTCTGAATTTATATTCCCGTCATTCTTGCTATAATATTGTTCCCTAAGCCATAAAAAGAACAATTCTAAGCTTCATGACAGCTAATATTTCTGTTGAGCAATATTAATGCATTGTAAGCCTGACCTTAATACTGATGCATTGCAGTCTGATCCTACTCAGTACTGAGTTCTCACGGTGCCTCTTAACGTGCCGTGGTGATTGTGGAAAGGGAAGGTGCTCAGCAATCGGCAGGGTCAGACTCCAAAGCAGCAGTAAGGGCACAAAATTGGTGGCTCATGGCTTAGACAGGAGTACTCTTCACTGGGTAAAAAACTGTCCGGATGGCCAAGCCCAGAGAGTGTGGTGAACGGAGTTAAATCCAGTTGGCGGCTGGTCGCAAGTGGTGTTCCCCAGGGCTCAGTTCTGGGGCCAGATCTGTTTAATATCTTTATCAATGATCTGGATGAGGGAATTGAGTGCACCCTCAGTAAGTTTGCAGATGACAGCAAACTGGGTGGGAGTGTTGATCTGCTCAAGGGGAGGAGGGCTCTGCAGAGGGACCTGGACAGGCTGGATCGATGGGCCAAGGCCAACCGTATGAGGTTCAACAAGGCCAAGTGCTGGGTCCTGCACTTTGGTCACAACAACCCCATGCAACGCTACAGGTTTGGGGAAGTGTGTCTGGAAAGCTGCCTGGTGGAAAAAGACCTGGGGGTACTGGTTGACAGCCGGCTGAATATGAGCCAGCAGTGTGCCCAAGTGGCCAAGAAGGCCAATGGCATCCTGGCTTGTATCAGGAATAGTGTGGCCAGCAGGAGTAGGGAAGTGATTGTGCCCCATACTCGGTGCTGGTGAGGCCACACCTCTAATGTTGTGTTCAGTTTTGGGCCCCTCACTACAAGAAGGACATTGAGGTGCTGGAGCATGTCCAGAGAAGGGCAACAAAGCTGGTGAGGGGTCTGGAGCACAAGGCTGCTGGGGAGCGGCTGAGGGAACTGGGGGTGTTCAGCCTGGAGAAGAGGAGGCTGAAAGGAGACCTTATCGCCCTCTACAACTGCCTGACAGGAGGGGGTAGTGAGGTGGGAGTTGGCCTCTTTTCCCAAGTAACAAATGATAGGACAAGAGGAAATGGCCTCAAGTTGCATCAAGGGAGGTTTAGATTAGATATTAGGAAAAAATTCTTTACTGACAGAGCAGTCAAGCATTGGAACCGGATGCCCAGAGAGGTGGTGGAGTCACCATCCCTGGAGGTGTTCAGAAAATATCTAGACGTGGCACTTCAGGACACAGTTTAGTAGGCATGGTGGTGCTGGGTTGACGGTTGGACTTGATGATCTTTGAGGTCTTTTCCAACCTTAATGATTCTATGATTCTATAAAACAGAACTAAGATGCTGACTGTCAATCTTATGTAAAGGTGAGACATGCGTTCACAGGAGCCAAACTCTACTGGGAAGGATTCCTGTAAAGAAACGGCATCCCCCTGGGATAGATATCAGCAAGAAAATAAAAAGCCTTACACCTTCATGCTGCTGTGGGCAAAAGGGGTTGTAAGTGAGATCTATGTAATGTGTAATTCTAACTAAGCACTAACGTTTCTCATACACGGCACATTTGTGTGAGCAAAGTTTAGCTTGGGGTTTCTTTAGCTGTATGATTCATTTTCATGTTAATCATTGCATCTGCAAGAACAATATTCTTAATAACTTGGCAGCATTCATGCTACATGCAAGCCATGATGACATTTGGAATCACAGTCTGCTTAAAGAGCAACAGGCATCGATTAAAAAAACAAGAATTATGAGCTATAAACACACACGCACCTCCACACATGCTGCATTACACCCGTTTCTCCCACATATATAAGAGCCGTCTTGTACCTGAAACTGTAATTTACACACAAAGACATCCCAGCCTGGTTTCATTTCAGTGCCTCTTGGACTCGAGGGGTCAAAAAAGTTCAGAAATGAAACCAGAGAGCTCACTTGGCTGACTTGATGTATAAAATTATGCCCTGATTCTTGCTTTATTTATTTCTGTGCAAAGATGTTTCTAAGTAGTCCTAGTGTTGCATACTGGTCTACAAGATGTGATCCTGGAAGGGATGGGAACAAACAAAATGCAGAGTGGTGGGGCCACCCTGTCACTTCTGCTCTGTCCTTTTCTCTCTTTTTTTTTTCACTAAATTTTATTGTCCTTTTAAGCCCTGAGCACCCTGGCTAGGGAGGCAGAACCAACAAAGACATCCCTGGAGGATTTCCCCTTCCTTCTAAAAGACCTTAACACAATCAGACCTGCTTTCTGGCTACTCCAGCACTGACTGATAAAGTCATTGAGATAACGAGAAGTTTGGCCAAATGAGGATTAGGATTTCCAGCTGCGCTGGATGCCGGGAGGGTTGGCTCTGCTCTGCGTGCTGCGGAGCTTACCCACAACCAGTCACCGAGGCTGGGAAAGCAGACGTCAGCCTTCCCCAGACCAGCTCCCTTCCTGATAAGCTGCTGGGTGCACCCCAAATTCTTCAGATGGGAAAGCTGATAACGAAGATTAAAACCTGTATTTTGTGCAATAAGCCGCTTGGTTGTTTTCCTTGTCTTGTCATCTCACGTTTGAAGTAACACCCAGATTGGGCCCCTGGACAATTTATTAGAAGCTGAAAGCTGCAGCCAAAGATTGACACATTTGAGTACTTTGGAGGAATTAATGGATTAACTCCCAGTCCAAATCACTTTAGCATTCTCCCTTCATAGTCTGCAAAGTTAAATTACTCTGGGCAGCGAGGCAGAGCTACCAGCTTTTAAAAAAACCCAGAAAGGCAGCTATAATTTTCTCAGGCCTCCAATATAGAGCGATAAAACCTTTCGCTCCTGTCACACTTTGCAGTGCCAGCTTTCCAAGCTCTGCAGCAGGCACAGGGGGTGGAGGAACACAGTGTGTTGGGAGCCACGACCCATCGCCGTCTGCAGGGAGGGAAGGTTCAGGGCAGGGGAGGGCTGAGGGAACAGATCCAACAGCTGGGAATTGCCGGCACACAGCATCGGACTGGGAACGCGGCACGCATTTCTGACTGGGAGGGGTGCTGGCTGTGGGAATGGATCTCCCATGGTCATATCGTGGATTTGCCAGCACTTGAGGCTTAATTTTTTATTTTTTTCAGACATCACCACCACTTACTAACGATTGACCCCTCGGTGCATCCTTCATTACCCAGGGTGTCCGCAGCATCCCAGCCCTGGCAGCACCGGACCAGGTACATGCCAGACCCTGCTGCCTTGCATTCTCGCTGGTGGAGAGTGGCTTGGACCAAAACAAGTTTAAAAATGGTCTTTTTTATTGTTTTTTTGTATTTTTTTTTCTTCTAGAGAAAAGAGCATGATCTCAGGATGGAGATGCTTGTTCCTCAGCTACGCAGGGACTCAGATCAAAGACTTCAATGACGGAAATCTGACTTTAATGAGCAAGTTACACGCTGGGGAAATACACTCTTTGCCCATTAACCCAGGCTGCAGCAATGCCTGCTGCCTGCTGCCGGCAAACCAAGGGGTCACCCAGCTTGATTTTCAAAACAGACCTTTCAGCCTTAAAAATCTGTGCCTCCATGGTGGGAGAGACAGCAGCAAAGGGAAGGGCTGGATGAAGCATCTGCTGCCACAACTGCAGCAGCTTCACGTGGCTTCACACGCAGCAGCGGCACTCAGGCATGGTGTCCTGGCTGTTGTCACTTGCAGGTCACCAAAACATGCCAAAACAAGAAGGGAGTGAGCTGCAATCTTTTTCATTTTGCTGCAAACACACCCCCCCACCACCACCACCCCTTGAATGTAAGGTCCATGCTTGCAGCCCATGGTGCCTTAGGCTAGAAACTGAAAAGCATCAGCAACCTTTTGGCTGGCAAATGTTTGCACACACAGGGTTTAGGTGGAAAAAACACTTTCAGAATTATTTTCTGAGAATCTGGCTTATGCAAAAGACTTTCTTTAACATCTCTCAAGCACTTTGGAAAAACTTTGTGCCAATGCCTGCCCTTGGTCTGCTGAGTCTGGAGCCTTCTGCTTGGATCTACCTGTTTTTTTTCCCCTTGGATGTCCTGGATCACAGCAGCTACATTTTGCTGCAACACTATCTGCTGTCATGGCTTACTCACTGGGATCCTCAGCTGGGATGTACAGTTCATGTCATTATTGGAAGAGGTAAAATTTTAAGTGCTGAAATGTAAGCTGCTGTAAATCAGTGTAAGTGAAGTCTGTTGTTAAACATGTCCAGGCCTCTGGGTTTTGCTCCCCTAGGAACTGTGCAGACTTTGCTCTCCTGAAACAATGTAGAACAGTTGGGTGTCTACCTCGTACCTTGAGCTATACATGCCCTACACTAGATGATGTGATCCTCAGACCTGTCCTTCTCCCAGGGCCGAGAAGAGGTGTCCCATTTATTCCTTACCTTATAGCAACCAGGATGTCAATGCTGACTAGTCTTGTACATCCTGGATATGAAAATTAGCTGGATTTTTTTAATACTAAGCTATCTCCATGATAGCATGTTATTTGCATGTATGCTGAAGCATTTTTGCATAATTTCTCCCAGCTAGAAACAGTCAGAAGTGCAACACTGAAACCCAGAATTCAGGTCCTGAAGGTTTTTGTTGTAAAAGAGCATCTCAGGGTATCCCTGTTCACACTACGCCATTGTCAAGCCAACAGACATAGAAAGAAACATTGTCTTTGGCAGTTGTATCTGGAAATGCCTCTCATGGAAGCAAAGAGCAGTGAAAGGAGAGATATGGCTGAAAGCCTTCATTAAACACACTGTGGAGACATATTCTGCATCCTGCAGTTAACGGAAAAGCTCATTTCAAGTTTCCCATGTACCATGTTAGAAAATTAAGCTGTCAGATCTGCTTATGGGCAACATGCTAACCTATGAAACACATTTTCTCTGTTTGCCAGGATAGTGCATTTTAGCAAATCTTCCCTCTATTATTCCCTCAACATTATTGTCATTCCTAGAGTAAAAGCCATCTTTGCTCAGTGGGGTGTTGAGGTCTGACTCTCCTCAGTTGATAGGCAGTGATAGCGCTGTAGGCTTGAAGGATGCCAAGGACCTAGATCAGAGTTTCACACCAGATCTCAGTCTCAAGTTGAGCAGAAATGTATTGAATAAAGAAGCACTTGTGACATTCAGTCTAACTTCTGCTCCCTTCCCTGGTGTGCCTGTCTCTCTCCCCAGGGTGTACAAGGAGCCTAGGGTGGACTGCACTCCTCAGTTAGGTATTTCAGATAGTAACAGTTGTGGCCAATCCAGAATACAGCTTTCTGATTCTGGGCTCCCCAGTTCAAGAAAGATGAGGAACTCCTAGAGAGAGATAAGAGGAGAGCAACAAGGATGATAAAGGGACTGGAGCATCTCCCCTGTGGGGAAAGGCTGAGAGAGTTGGGCTTGTTCAGCCTGAAGAACAGAAGACTGAGAGGGGATCTCATCAACACATACAAATATCTTAAGGGTGGATGTCATGAGGATAGAGCCAGACTCTTTGCAGTGGTGCCCAGCAACAGGACAAGGGGCAATGGGCACAGACTGAAGCATAAGAGGTTTCAGTTGAATATGAGGAAGAACTTCTTTACTCTGAGGGTGACAGAGCACTGGAACAGGCTGCCCAGGGGGGCTGTGGAGTCTCCTTCTCTGGAGATATTCAAAGCCTCCCTGGACGATGTCCTGTGCAACCTGCTCTAGGTTGATCCTGCTTTAGCAGGGGGGTTGGACTGGATGATCTCCCGAGGTCCCTTCCAACCCTTGCCATTCTGTGATTCTGTGATTTGTGTGCTGAGCACAGAAATTTACCTCACCCTCCCCACCCCAGGGGTTGGCTGTAGCCACAGAATGGCAGAAACTTCTGGGCACTGGGCTGCATCTCTCCACTCGCTGTAGAGGAACCTGATCTCAAACAGCTCTATGTCCATATGAGGCAGGAAAAGGTCTAATTTTTGTCAGTGCACTACATCAAAACACATTTAGCTCAGTACATCCGCAGGTATGATTTTCTTCCAGCTCAACCACCTGTACTAGAAATCAGTCTAGACCTCTGTTTTATCATTCCAAAGGAACAAAAATTACTGTGCCGATGTTCTCCTTTTTATCAGTAAGTTAGTGAAATTAGACAAACCAAGCCATAATGAGTAAAAAGTTGTCAATGAAGGACATAAAGGACACTTTGGCTGAGGGATTTTGATGCCAAAGAGAGTAACTCTCAGAGCAGACTGGATTGCAGGAGGGTAAACTGAAGGATTCGTCATCAGATTACTCTTTGTGCAAAAGTCTTCCAAGAGCTAACAACTGTTTGTGAATGTGCTGAATATCTAAGAGCTTTGAAGATGTTTAGCATGAATAATTCTGCATGTTGCTTGCATTTTGCTACTCTCATTTTCAAAAGGAGAAAATAAAAAAAATCATTGCGGCAAATCAGGGATGTCAGCATTTCTAGGGTAGGTCCTTCACTGGTGTGAAATAGCTGCGTCTCCTCTGGCCACAGTGGGGTCTGTGATGGGAGTCAGGCAACTTAGAAACAACCGACCAACTGAAGTTTGTTAGCATAAACTCTTTGCTGAATAATTGGGCGTAAGTAATGCGCTACTGCAGGGAAGAGCAGACTATGGCGCCCTGGTCATGGCCAGCATCCACCTGGCAGAAGGCTGAACAGACATCTCCCTGCAAGGTCTGGCACCAGGAACAGCATAGGAAATGAGGGATGGCACTTGGATTGGGTCAGTGGCCTCCTTGACTTAGCCCCATACACGGAGCTCGAATGGAGGACCTCAGCGATGAGATGCTGCTGCCTCTGATAATGGGCAAAGCGGTGAAGAAGGGTACATGTGCTTTGTTTTTCCACTATAAAGGTTTATCCTTAGTAATGACTTCAAAGCAATGGCACTGAGCACCACTGAGAACTTTGGACACCTCTTCCTCCTGATGTGACTTTTCAACTGGCCAAGTATTGTCACCAGCACCAGGAACCATAAAAAGCAGAGAGGGAAGGGAAAGGACCTGCTGGACCATTTTGCTATTAAGATATGATTCCTGCCTGGAAAATGTCTCAGTATCTTGCATTCAGAATGTGCAGATCAGCTTATGAACAACCTGTGGACTTGGAAAGAAGCGTAATTTTCACACAGATTTGCAGAGCATTATTTTTAAAGGCTGTGAACTTGATTTTCTGGATTAGGAAAAATAGAAAAATAATCTTGATAAGAAATAATCTTTTTATTAAATGCATTTCTGTTTTGTCTTTCTTTGGCTCAAATTCCAGCTAGGAGAGCTACTGAAATGTAGCTGGCAGTGAAGTGCGTAATGAATTGGAGGGACCGTGGGCTGATTTTTAATGCCTGTAGGCACATGGAGACCCGTGCGCTCCAGGCTTTTGCTGTTAGCTGTAATCCTTTGCAGAGCTCTCTCTGCCAAGAAGTATGCACAGTGTGTTGGTGATATGTGAACCATTAATAAGAGGGAAAAATATTAAGCTAAACGTTCATTTTGGGGAGCAAGCATTCGATTTCAGCCACTGCTGACTCAGCCAGAAGATAACTTCGCTCCTGTTGTCCATGTACCCGGTCCAAGGCTTTCTGCAGTCAGGGTGAATATTCCCAGTACTGGAGTGGCTTGTGGATAGGGAGATGAATCAGTCCTTGGAAGGACCTTATGAAGACTTTGTCTCCACGTGCGGTTGAGCACTGCGTGGTTTGCACCGGCAGCCCGGTAGCCTGCACCTGGAGTCTCCTAGCCAAATCTGGGTGAGGAATTGGTTACAATTCGTGCCATTCTGTGTCACAAGGACATCCTGTTGGATGCTCTGGTTTTGCGTTCAGTCACTGGCATAATTATAATCATTACGTGGAACACACAGAGGGGTTATTAAATAGCTGTACTGTTTAAGTATGCACTAATTATATAAAGCACAGTACAAGGACAGCACAGAATGTCTCCTAATAAGAGTAGCCTGCATCTCTGGCATCCATCTAAATTAAAAACCTTCTCAAAATGATAACCTTAAGTAACTATGCACTTCAGAGGCAGCTGTGAAAGAGTTAGAACTAACTCAATCAACTAAATTATGTGTAAATGGCTCCATTTTTATTAGTGGTCTCCAATGTATACAAATTTCAGTGGTAAAGCAGGCACAACAAATGGATTACTCCATCATCTATTATCATCTCTTTCCTCCCTGTCAAAACATTTCTCCAACCCTTAAAGACTAGCTTATAAATTAAAAAACCAACCAAACCACAACAACAGCAACAGAAAACCAAACAGAAAAAAAAAATCCCTGCTTAAAATTCCATCCTTTGGTTGTTTTTCCTAAAGATAAAATATTCACTCTGCACTGAGATATTTGAAAATGCTGTGGAGGGGAAAGCAAAAGGCCATTTTTACTAGGCACACTTTGGTAAAAGCACTCCAGACAATTACGATACTTGTAAATGCAACCTACTCCAAACACTGCTTGCATAAAAAATACATGGGAAATAGCAATCCCCCATCAGCTTCTCTTCCCTCTCTCTAAATATTGACTGCCGTGCCTCCTAGCAGAAAAAAAGGATCAGTACAAAAGAAATTCTTGTTGATTCAACAGCAAGGATGGGACTTCAACAGTTTGGACACAGCTGTCATGAGAGGTACGCCGTGGTCTGGCCAGGGACAGGGAACTCTAAGGCTCGTAGCCCGGGTGGTGACTACAAGCCACAATGGAGGGGTTCGGATGTAGTCTCAAGATGCATCTGCTGTTAGGAGAGGCAGAATATCATGGAAGAGAACAAATGCATGAAGGGCCCAAGCAATCCTTAATTGAGATGAGAGAAGAAGAATGATATTTGCCGAACTCAGTACCAAAATTTAGCCTAAAATTGATCAACAGTTTCTTGAACCAGAGGCTGGTCCCACGGTGCAATATTGTGGAAGAGATTGCCTTTACTCAGTAAAGGTTTTCAAGACAAGCCAAGCAGATAACCCCTGTGAAGCACTGAGAAGGACACGTGCTTAGCCAGAGTAGAGGGACAGTGTTACTTTTCATATCTTACACCTGGAAGGCTAAATTCAACTCCAGAAGACCCAAGTGTGTCTCCCACTGTGCAGGGGATGCATTGTCACAGACATGTTTTTTGACCTGTAGTTATTTCATGGTTCCAAAAGAAGCTCATTTTGGATGTCCCAGAGATGAGGCTGTGATGTAGAAAAGCAGCCACGGTTCAATTGTCTGGGCACATGTGTGCTTGTAATGGGTGATGCCATAAACATCCTTGAATAAATAAATGTCTTGCAGCTCACGCTGCACCTGATGAGTGGGTTCCAGGATCTCTGCCTGGAAGAACATCTTTGCATACACGGAAGTACATTCATAGATGTTTCCTCCACAGCTTCCACTGCCAACTAAGGTCAACGGCCTGAAGTTGTAAATTAAGGCAGCCTGGGAAAAGTCAGCACAGAAAGCAGGCTATGAATGCTTTGTTCACTTAACTCCTGGTGGGTTCACCCACACTTCTACAGGGATCTTTCAAAGTTGGCCTATAAATGATATTACATAGAGAGGAGGGTATGTCCTTCAAAGTTTGGGGTAAATGATGGGGATTGAAGTAACATGACCGCCACTGTCAGCTTTGCCAAAGACTCTCTATGTGACCTTGGAGAGGGGGCCTTTTTGTGCTGACCCAAATCTGTAAAATACAGATAACAGCTCTTCCTGTACTGTACATCATAGGGTTGTTGTGATGCTTAATTAAAGCATTTAGAAAGTCTTTCAGGAGCGGCAGTCTATAAATGCTAAACGAGGCTGTTATTCTTCTTCTCCCATGGTTACCGTCAATTGTTTTATTGATCTAGTCCATTATAGACTCAGGAAAAGAGTAGTTTATTACAGTGAGAACTTAGAGTTGAAATATTTCTTTTCTCCTCACTAGACTCAAAATGTGCTCCCACGGATGTTTTTAATCATCAAACATGTTGACTTACAACTACAAAAAGGGGCAGGAAAATATTGGGTATCATTCCCTATTAACTAAAAGCGTTTTTTCTGATCTTTCCGTAACAACTGACATGCTCATTTTATTGGCATCTACTGGGACTTCCATATGAAAGAACTTCAACAGAAAAAATTTCTCTGCACTTCAGTTACAGCTGGATGGAAAGCTAGTTGATATCAATAGGACGTTCCCCACTATTACACAAGGCTTTGAATCCAGTTATTAATTATGACGGTACTGATGGTACATAAAAATCTCCAGTGATTTCACTGAGAGTTTTGGATGTAAAGAAACTGCAAAATCAGGCCTCAGTACTTAAATGCTTTTAGGACAAGTGAATTGATGCCAGTGTAAAGAAGTGATTAATAACAAAAGATAATTTAGCTACAAGCATTGTTACATTTTCTTTCTCATTAGTATGAACGTGTATTCATGCTAAAAATCCCAAACATGTTGTACTAGCTCCATGCAAAAGCAGCATTTCTAAGATGTCAAAGTATCTTGGCGGTCCAATTATTACTTATAGAATCCCTGAGAATCCTACATACTTTCATTATTCAAATAACTATTTTTAATTAGTTCACAAGTGAGGCAGCAGTTGATAACATAACATTTAACAATTCAAAGCAAGCTGAGCAATAAACAGGTGCTTTGTTACTGTGCTCCCTTCTTTTTCAATTACAGGGAGAATAACATTTTTACAAAGAATCAAATAAAGGTTAATTTGCAATTAGAGCTTTATGATGGGAAGAGGCTCTGTTGGTGAGTCCTATGACTCATGAGTCCATCACTGAGACACAAAAAGGAAAAGGAGGTCAAAAAATATTCCACAGACATGTTCTGTTTGTCCATCGGTTGATAGCTCCCAGCTCAAATTAGGTCCTATTAATGAGGCACTAAGCATGCACATGAGAAGTGGATTCTGCAGAGCGAAGATGAAAATTTCCCTACATAAAATAGAGATTAGGAGAAAAAAGTGTTATCATCCCTTGACAGGTATGGGAAAATTGGAGATTAGGTGGTTTGCCAAAAATTGCTGCAGAAATAGGAAGAGAACTCCTATTACTTGACTCCTAGCTTGCTGTCTCATTATAAGGTAAATCCTGACTTCATGTTATTTCTCCTATGGTCCTAAATAAATCACTGTGGGTTAGGTGAGGGTTTGGATTCAGGGGATGGCAGTTAATCTGCAAGAATAGTCCATGGCCATCCACTGTGACGTACTGGAGGGCTTGGGGGGGACAGCCTGTATTCAGGTATCTGCTGGAGACCAACTCTTGTCCGTCCATACCTGTAAGTAGCCGTACCAATGCCTGCGTGGCGTATAATGAACTCTGTGCATTTTGGGTACCAAAGCGCTACTTGGGTAACTTCAGTGAAATAACACTGCAGTAATGACTAATGCCCAATCATTCCCAAAACCGAGATGTGTGCAGAAGAAAGAGGGACATTCTCCTTAGAAAGGAAAAGTCTAAAACAAAATGAGGCATAGTAAAGCCCCAGGAATCATTTGTAATGGGGTGCTGTGGTCTACAGTGTCCTTGGCTGACATGAGCTGTCCTTCCCCGATCATTATGATAGGAGGACACGTCACTCGCTGTCAGAACACTAATGAAAGGTGATCTTTATCCCTCCTTAGAAGGGAAAATCATCCTTGTTCCTCCTGACAGACAGGACACACATCCTTCTGCTTGCTAGCATCATGCCTGGAGATTGGCTTTATGGGTATGTTTAACGTGTAGGATACTGCTACGGCTAATGAGTCTGAGGCTCTTGTTTTTTCTCCAGCAGCAGAAATCCATGTGTGAGAAAGCAGAGATGGTATATTTGAGACTGTAGGTACCTCCATGTTCTGCCACCCAGGGTTGGAACAAGGATTGCAACTCTAATCAGCTTCCAATTTCCTTATTCTAAAATAAAACCCAAATAGATCTGTAAGACTTCCTTGCTATTCAACTCCATTATTTGAACAAAGATTTCATTATAAATGCAAGGTACACGTTTACCTTCAGTGCAGCCCAAGCAAATTTGGACACTGTTTTTTTTTTTTTTTTCTCCTAACCAGCTCATTAAATGGCTGAAAAAGAATGATTAGCAGAGGTTGGCAAAGCCAATGCTGGGTATGGCCACACAGTGGCAAGCAAACCAATTATGCAGCATGAGGATATACAGACTCATCAAAGGGAAGCCTCTGCCATGAAAAAGGAGTGTGCAAGTGCTCCAGATACCTTGGCTCAATTGTTTATAAATATTCCTGCATACCCTAAGTCGTTGGTATTCAACATAAATCAGGAAAAAGTAGTACACAAAAAATAACAATTAAAGTTTGTATATGCTGTCTGACTTTTAAGCTTGTAACAATCCTTTGGGTTTTTCTGTTAAGCTTCTCCTAGCACTCACGAAGCTAAATTGTGCTTTAAAATGAAATCTGGCAGCCGACTTCCAATATAACCTGACTCCAGGAGCTAAGGATCTAAACCCAATTCCAACAACATAAGGTTCATTCTAAAATTATTCTAAAATTATGGGAGTTGGCAACTGCAGTGTGATAAACTGGCACTTTCCAAATCCTAAGCATAAGGTGGGGAGAAAAAAAAGGAAAAAACTGGTCTGCGCCAAAGTTGGAGCTAACATCCACCTACCTCTTCCTCATACCCTTGTTCACCTGGGAAAGAGCACCCTGGCAAAGTAGGACTCTTTATTGTCCATGCATGCTTATTTGTCTCCCTCCTGAACCCCAGACCTAGGTCTTGCCTAGGAGTTTAAAGAAGGTAGGGAAATGACTTCTGCTTGGATGTGTACTCCAGGACCTGAGTAGATATGATCAGCCTTGCGGCAGCATGACAAATTACCAAGCACCTCCTGAGTGGCTATGTGCATGCTGGAAACTTGCATGCACTTCCTCAGGTAATGAACCACGATGGAGGAGGGGTAAGCTAAGGCATCGTCCAGTGCTCCCGACAAGTGTGCACCATCCCAGAAGATGGTCCCAGAAGAGGGACCATCATGGTCTCAGCTGAAATGGGGCAACCTCTCTTCAGCTGCCCTAGGTCAGTGCTGTTTCCAGACCCTTCCTTCCTATCTAGCTTGTGCTTTCATTTGAGCCCATGGTTCAAATTTCATGATGAAATTTGGAGAAGTAGCCCTGAAGGATCCCGAAGCAAATCACAGAGTGGCCCAAACGCCGTGTGCTCATCAGCAGGAGGCAGGGCCAGCCCTTGCCGTGATCGATGGCCCCAGTGCCAGGGCTGGGCAGTGTGAGCACCAGAGGGGTCACCGCCACGCAGCACCTTAAATCAACCTGTCTTCCTTTACATTTAAAACTTCCCTTGATTAATGGTGCTGGAAGCCTGATAAATGAGAATCAGCCGAGTTGTGCATACAGATATCTGGGCAGATTAAATAATTAATCATCCTGTAATTAATAAAGACAGATACTGGCTTTTTCTGAACTTTCCCTCCTCCTCTCCTCACACAGGCTTTCAAAAGGTTTTTGACAAAAATAACTCCAGACACCAGCAGCTAATCCTGCTTTGTGGGGGAGGGGGCCACGCTGCTTTGTTAATGTGGCAAAATCTGCGCATACATTTGAGCAGTAATGAGATCTCCAGGGCAAAGTATGACATCTGCTCCAGAACTTCTAAAATACAGGTTAATTTACACCAGCCAAACCTCTTTGAAGCCAGGTGGTTTGATTTTCACTTGTAGACTTAATGTAGTAGCGTCTGACAAGCATCCAGCCCTCAAAGGCCTTGCCATTACTTTGCTCCCAGTAAATGAGCCTATCAAAGCACTTTATAAATAATACAACCAAATAATCCATTGGCAGAAGAGCAGCTGGGTCCTTGGGCATCATTGTGTGAGTGGTCACTTGCCCCAGAGGTGGCTATGCCCTCAAGGACGGACCAAATGCCCACAACATCGCCATTATTTCTACTATGATCACCAAGAAGCTCAAGCACGTGAGGACTAAATAAGAAACAACATAAGGAGGATCTAATAGAGCTTGGAATTGAAAGAAAAGGTAAAACTGGAAGTTGGAATTGTCTTCCTTCAGGGTAGACCAGGCTACTTAGTTCCCTTACTTTCCTTTTTTTTAAAATGAAAAAGGAAAATAGCCAAGGCATTACAACAAAATTATCAAAGTAGTTGAAATACTTTTGATACATTTAGAAGGCCGAATGAACTAGAAAATTTGAATCAGCAGGGATCATTTGTGGCACGCGATGGCTGAACCGGGCTATTGGTTGAGGCATTCTAAAGAAATGCTTCTAAGTCAGTTCCTGGTGGTCCCTCCACCCCTTTACATCTTCATGTCAGTTTACACCTTCATGTCAGAGTATACTCATTTGGGACCCTGCAGTTCAGGTCCCGTGGGACTAGAAATGGTCCTTAAGTGAAACAAAACGGAGGCCAAATGTAGTCTAGAAGCTGTCTAATACGAGTTCAGAAGCCTACACCCCAGCAGAGCTTTTCACTTTTGTTAAACCAATTTATCTAAAGTAGTTTATCCTTGGGAAGGTTAAGAGATAACTTGATTACGACCTATTAGCACTTGCATGAGGAGATTTCACACAGGACCCAGCTTTTCAAGCTGAAGTAAAAGTTGTAGTGAGCTCTAAGGGACAACAGTTGAGGCCGAGCAAATCCATACTGCAAATAAGGATCTCAGCTTTTTCTTCATTTCATTTTGTTGAGGTTTTTTTATTGCTTAAGAAGAATGGTTACTAGGATCTAGAGCAACTTACTAAGGGATATAGAAGCTTACCGACAAGCTGCAGCCCTCCAAGAGTATCTTTCTAAAAATATAGGCCACTGCCCATTCAAAAGTTATGGCCTTGATACAGAAATTACTGGACGAGTTTCTAACACAGAAGACTAAAGGCTCATAATGTTCTATGGCCTTTAAAAGCCACGAACCGACAAATTAGAATGAGATAAAGCACTTGAAAAATGCAGGCCGCTAGCACAAGCAGAGAATGAGTCAGGTCCAGGTGTGTCTTAGACAAATCAATTTGTTTCACTTTGTCTGAAAAGCCCTCCCAAGAAATTATTTAATGAGATTACTCTAAATCTTTTTCACAAAAGTCAGTGTCAAATCTGATTTCAGAGATTACCTACTGTAATAATCCTAAAATACACTCAGGAATGTGGGGTCCAGTATAGGACATACCTAGGCTACAGAAGAGCTACAGATACCCCAGGACGTCTTGCTTGCTGGGATCCTCTGGGAAAAGGTGCTGTGTATTTTGCATACTTGCCAAACACAAATGAGATGTAAAAAAAAAAAAAAGAGAGAGAGAGCAAAATTAATGGAGCAATACGGACACTATCAGTAATGCAGCAGGAAATAATCAAGTACAAGATCACGTTGCTTGTGTGACTGTTGCCATGACATTCAAAAAGCACTTACTATTATCATAGACTATGAATATTCTGTTGGCTGATTGATAGTCTGTGGCTTTTTTTCCTTGTAAGCAAATGCAATGACAATATTAAGCAATTACTGATAATGTCACCCAGCTGCTTTCCTACTGCCTGGGTGACGGGATTTCTGAACTGCAGAAATAACAACAAATTTATTAAAGCATGGACCGTCCCCCTCTGCTCACTGGCATTGCATTTGACCAGCGACAGCGCAGCAGAAGGTTTCATTATAGCAAATTAAAGAAACACATCCTCAGTAAACTTTACTACGGGAAGTACCATGGGGCTTATTTAGCTCTGATTAGATCAATGAGACTCTCTAAACACAGCAATTAAAAATACAATTGGTAGCAATGTAGCCTGCTTTAAGGCATCTGCATGCCTGAGAAGTTTATGTAGGGATAAACTTGCTAAAATACATTTCCTGACTAGTAAATAATCAATATGCAAGGTACTTGGTAGATTCACATGGAACAATGGCAAGGGACAAATTTTCCTCAATTGAGTGTCAGGCTCGAAACCTGCCAAGAGCCATTGTGTTGGGCTTAATTTATGGGTGATTTACCAAATTGTGTCCATCTTTTCTCTTAATTATCCAGCAATGACTATACGTCCCAGCATGCAATGTCTTACCACGAGCCAAGCAGAAGTCTGGGCTTGGATCAAAGACTGAATGTTGGCTCCTGCTGTTGTTTGGTGCAGTGGAGCCACTGGAAGCGTAATGGGAAGGTCTGCAACCAACCTTGGTGTGGGATTTGGGGTTGCTCTTTGGCTACAAGCAAGACCTGCATCTGATGGTCAGCACTAATATCAGCACCTCATGTAACTACTTACAACGCTGAGGAGTTGGAGAAAAGCTCTGTTATTTCACGCTTGAAAAAAGAGGGAGCTTTAGCTGCACTTCTGTGCCAGCTTTTTATTACTTGTCCTGGAAAAGAGAAATCCAGGTCATGCTTCAGAGGTGCAAAGAGGCCATGTCCTCCCACCGTTTACCCTGCTCCCTCCTTGCACCCGTAAGGTTCACAAGGTGTGAGAAGATCTGGTCCAACGTGTACAGTGTCTCAGTCAGCCCTGAGAAGCACAGTTCTATGGCTGGCAGTCGAAATTAAAGGCTGGTTCCTCACTTGCTGTGAACCAGTATGGCTATAACAAAGTCAAAGCAGATAGGGCAAGCTACACAAGCTAAAGATTTAGCCCTAAATTCATAGGGGTTTGTTGGAGTCACTCTAAACCCCTATAAAATGTAACAGAGATGAATATTCTGCTCATGGGGTTTTAGAGCATTTTACAGCAGGGCTTTTATTTTATATTAATTTTTATAGGGTGGTTAAAGTAAACCTGTAGCGATAGTAGCATTCTCTGTTCAATTTTACAACATTTTGCCAATAAAAATTGGCATGTGGATATGTGCGGAGAGAAAAATATTGGAGGTCAGCAAATTAGAAAAGGTGTGAAAGGTTTCACAACAATAAAAAGCAGCAACTTAGTGGTAGGGTAAATCTCCATGCCATGTAGGATATAATTTAGATTGTAGCGTTTTGAATCCCAAACTGCACATGAATCAAAAGCATGATGCTATATCGCAAAAAATAATAAAGATAAAAAGCAGATCTCATCTGAGGGATGTGTTCAACAGTAGCAGACACCTCTATGACCTGGAGATTGTGCCCACATTTGCACACCACTTTCTATGAAATTATTGGACAATTTCTGGAAGAATCATAGAATCGCAGAATGTTTGGGGTTGGAAGGGACCCCTAGAGGTCATCTAGTCCAAGCCCCCTGCAGGGAGCAGGGATACCTTTAACCAGATCAGGCTGCTCAGAGCCCCATCCAACCTGGTCTTGAATGTTCCCAGGGATGGGGCCTCCACTACCTCTCTGGGCAACCCGTGCCAGTGTTTCACCACCCTCATTGAAAGAATTTCTTCCTCGTATTCAGTCTAAATCTACCCTGCTTCAGTTTAAAACCATTACCCCTTGTCCTGACACAGCTGGCCCTACTAAAAAGATTTTCCCCATCTTTCCTATGGGCCCCCTTTAGGTACTGAAAGGCCGCAATCAGGTCTCCCCGCAGCCTTCTCTTCTCCAGGCTGAACAACCCCAACGCTCCCAGCCTGTCCTCATAGGAGAGGTGCTCCAGCCCTCGGATCATTTTTGTAGCCATCCTCTGGACCTGCTCCAACAGGTCCATGTCCTTCTTGTGCTGAGGGCTCCAGAGCTGGACGCAGGGCTCCAGGTGAGGTCTCACCAGAGCTGAGTAGAGGGGCAGAATCCCCTCCCTCGACCTGCTGGCCACGCTTCTCCTGATGCAGCCCAGAGTACAGTTGGCCTTCTGGGCTGCCAGCGCACATTGCCGGCTCATGTCCAGCTTTTCATCCACCAGCACCCCCAAGTCCCTCTTGGCAGGGCTGCTCTCGATCCTTTCTTCCCCCAGCTGTATTGATACCGGGGGCAATGGGAATGATTACGGTGTAGAAAACGTGACCGGTGAAGAAAGGTTAAATGAGCTAGGTTTCTGTAGCTCAGAAAAGAGAAGCCTGAGGTGTTGTGAAAGAGTTTGTCGTAAAAATGTGGTAGATAGGGCTGGGATTAATTACAAGAGAAGGACAATCTGGCTTACGCTGCAGAGAGAAGTGAAGTGGGCGTTAGGAAACCCTCTTTAGCCATAAGGCTAGTTAAGCCCAGGGAGAGAAGCTGGTTACCTGGGGGTCAAATGTCCTATGCTGGACATACTGAGAACAGTCTGGACAAACTCCTGCTGTGAACATTGCAAATGTGCCTACTTTGTCTCTGAGCTTGAGTGTCTTTAGCCTAAGTTTTTTATAAATTTCGCTATATACGGTGAGAGTTTGGCATATGCTATTTCCTGAGCAGTTTACAAACAAACAGAGCTTCAGAATATTCTTTTGAAAAGTGTGTGGGTGGGCAGGTATTACAACTCCAATTTAGAAAACTGGGGGAGATAAAACCAGAGATTCAAGTACGTTCTCTAAGGCCAGCGAAGCAATGAGTATGTCAGGAGAGGTTGGGCTACAAACATTTCTGAATCCAGCAACCGTTGGGAGCTCACACCCACCATTGCCTTCTCACAGCATCTACCTTTCAGGGCTTACTTTTCATCTGGTTCTATTTTCATGCAGTTGCCTGGCAGCTTCCTTGGTTTTTTCCTCCTGAGCACTTTGCTAGTGACCATATTAATAATTGCATACCTTGACTTTGTAGCTGCCTTATTACGGATGAATACAGCTGCTAACCAGCCTTCAAACCCTATTATCAAAGCTTTGCTGAGCTGTGTAAAGCATAGGCACAACCCATGCTTTTGCCCCGGTGGGCACAAGGCTGCCACCGATGACACCACCAAAACTTTTGTACCAAGAGCCTCAGACCATGACCTGGCTGGGACTGGAGAAGAGGTTGCTTTCTCACCTGGAAGACAGTCTTGCCAGCACATGGCAAGAGCACATGTGTCAGTGCTCATTGCTTGCCTGACCTATTCCTTTAAAGAAATCCCCAGAAAAAATCCTTCTGGCCAGCTCAGAATACCAGTTTCAAAGAGGAATAAACAATCTTTATGACTTAATCAACTTTCATACAGCATTGGGTGCTTTGTGAATTTGCTGGTGAAGGAGGTTGCTCTCTCTGAGCTTGCCCACCAAGCAGCAAGCACAACGGTGGCATCACTTCAGATTTACGGTCATTGCTTTTTTTTTCTTTTTACTTTATTCCCCTCATTGTTTTTTCAAGTAATTTATAAGGCATCCTCAGCTTTGGGGGACTAGGAACAATCACACTAAGAATAATACAGACGTAATTCAATACATTCCACCTGTTCTTCACTGACATTTTCTTGCTCATTCACCAAAATATCTTTCCACTTTCTCCTGCCTTTGTACATTAGGTATGGAATATACTCACGTTGTGCTAGGTATTAATTAATCTTTCATAATCAGCTGGCTGGAGGACCCTGTTATTACCACGGTTTCTTTTGCGTTAGAGTCAAGCCAAAAAATCCTTATGCCTTGTGCCTAAGGATTAATACCAAACCATGGTTGACTTCTCTATGGAATTACCTCTTGTATTTGCATTAATACCAGCGGAGATCTTCCTGAGCAGCACTACCACTGTGCACATCGGCAATCGCAGCTAATTTGTACATATGCTTCCATTGGACAGGAGCCATGCAATTAAGAGGATGCCCTCGAGGCATTAACATTTCTCATCTCGCTGTGAGTGCGGTGGGAGAACACAGCAGAAGTTTATAGGGTGTTATCCATGGGAGTGTGTTATTTCAACAGTATTTCTATGAATCTGTGAGGACGACTCAGAGCTGGGCAGGGAGCCAACACCAAGAGGTTTCTGAGGCCACAGTGGAAATGTCTTAAGTCCCTGTTTGCTGGAAGAAGGCGAGGCAGCATGGGGCACTGATGGTGCTGGACTGGAAAACTTCTATTTCCCTACTGGCCTGTTCCCTCTGGGACCTGGACACCAGAACCTTATCCACACTCTTCAGGGTGTTTGTAACCCCTAGTCCCAGAAAAAGGCTCCTCAGCTAGATCCCCATGAAGCCTTGACTACAGAAAGGGTATCGAGGTCTTCACCCCTCCTGGGGAGGAACCAGACACTTAACAGCAAGGACACTAGCGTGCTTCAGGTTCTCAGTACCAAACCAAAGGACCTGCACACTCCAAAGGAATAGGGTCAAGACCTTGCCGTGCTAAGTCCTTTCCACTGGAGGACTGCTGCGGTACAGGGAGCCCATGGGTGAGTTTTCTTGGGCAATAACAGAGCCCCTGGCCCTGGGGAATCCACTGAGTGCTCTGGGATGCTACTGAAACCTTGATGTAGGCTGGGAGAAAGACTGAGGCTGACATGTTTTGACCAAGACATTGTGGAAGCAAGCAATCTGGAAAAGCTTTGACAGGAAAATTTTAAGCCAAATTTCCAGCCTGTGTGGCTCTTAGAGACTCAGTGAAACCCATTACTCTCTGGCAGAAGGATCTTGGCATCATGGTCCATCCCAAGCTGTGTCCAGACGGTCCATCTCTAGGACCACCTGGGAATGGTAAAAGTCTTTGCCTTTGCAAGCCTGGCATCGGCAGGACTGTGTCTATCTTCTTTATCAATGTATTATAGGGAGGAAAGCACTTGATCCCGCTCCCTTCTCCCCGTCTCACTCCTACACTTAAAAAATGACAAAGCATATGGAATAAATTAATTCAAAATACTGCACTTTCAGCTGCACTGATTTTGAGAGAATAACATTCACCCCCACCATTGGTGCATTTGTTCCCAGGTGCTAAAATGATGTATACTGAGGCTTCAGTGCCGCTGGCTCATTTAGGAGTGTTGTCATCATCATAAAAGGGAGAAAATCGATTCAAATGAAAAGCCCACGAACAGACTATCACCTTATTCAAATCAGAAAAAAAAAAAAACCAAAACAAAACCAACCCCAAACCATTCCAACCTCTGACAGCTATGGGAGGATGTCAGAGAAGCCGAGAAGCCACGCAAGATGCACAATATCGATCACTGTGTAATAACGATTTCCCTTCAGCCCACAGACTCCACCAGATCCTTCATTCTGCATTCCAGAGCACGTCTCTGAGCATCGCTGGGGCTGGGGAGTCACACGCACCAGACACCGCTGGGGTTGCAGGTTAAGTACTGCACTTAGGTTTTATGGAGCAGAAGAGTAGATAAATTCTGTCAAATGGATGTAAATGCTCAGCATTAATTTTTGCTTCTGGGAGTCTTTAACCATTTCCTGAGGTTTTTGGAAATATTTCTAAGATTTCTCATTTTGTGAATGGACACGAATCTCTCCTTGTTTCTGAGTTTCAGTTTGGTTTGATTTTGGTTTTGTTTGTTGATACCAGTGCAAATACGCCTGATTCTCTGTTAAAAATTTCCATGGCTTGTTTACAAAGACATCACCTCTAGAAGTGAATGTTTTATAGAATTCCTAATTTTTGGTCCTTATTCTGCACTGCCTCCCATAGACAAAGGAGTGGCCACATTCCCGACCGAATGCAAGCCAGCACGGTTCCTTCAAGGTTGGTGGTATAACAAAAGTTTGCATTGCTGAGTCTCTGCCCTGCATTTCATTCCCTCCTGGTTTGGTCTTTTCTCCACTGACACTAATTCTTTTGCAACATACGTAATCAGCAACGCAGCTTTATTTCATCTCCCTCTTCGTACTGTGTGTGATATCTCCCGGGAAAGATTAATGGCTTAAGCTGATTTAATGGTGTATATACTTTTCACAGGAAAAAAAAAAAAAAAGAAAAGAAACCCTTTCTCTTTTTCTGTCCAGATTGAAAAATGTTATCTTTTCTTTTTTTTTTTTCCTTTGGTATTTTTTGTTTTCCAGCCTTTGATGGCCTCCCAAACAACTTTACCATCTTTCTGTGCATCTGTGATGTTCCCGTATTAATGTGAGTCATTCTCACAAATGAGCCTGAGACTCGGTTGCGTAAATGAGAAACCGCAGTGTCTCTCTGTTGGGTCTCAGGGGTTCTGCCGGCAGAGACTCTGACCCTACGCAATGTCATCTGTCGCCTGCTTGTTCTGCCACCTTTCCCTTTTCTTTTGGCCATATCCAGGAGAAATGCTGGCTCACTTGGCAAAAGAGGTTTGCCATGTCCGTGGGAGAGGTTTGAAACATTTAGCTGACATTTCCCCTTGCACTCGCCGAGGCACCAGAACACTGTTATCACCCATTTAAGAGGATCTTCAAAAAAACTTCAGACTCAGACATATGTGACAAAACTGCGGTCTAAGCAAAAAAAAAATGTATTTAGAACCTGAAAAGAGCTGGTTGGCTGTTAAAGAAATGCCAAAAAAAGTTTTTTACTTTTTTTTTTCTTCTTAATCTACTTGACAATTTACCTTAATAATAATGCTGTGTTTACTAATTAGAAAATCTACACTTATCAAGAACGCAAATACCATCAGTAAATGTGCATGAGTGATTTAAAATAGAGCAACTACTGGCATATGCAGACACGTATTTCTAAAAATTAGTGGCAAGGCGTTGTAAAAGTCACTCATTTTATAAAGCTTTCTTTAGTACCCTATCAAATGAGGGAAAATAATCAGATGCTGCTTTTCATGTGGACAAAGACATTTATTCTGGGCAAAAATGGCATAGAGAGAGATTCAAATGGAAGGGCACCAATTCACTGCCCACCCTCAGCATATGGATTTGCCACAGTGCCGTATTTTTATTTGTGTCTTCAAAAGCTGCCTGGCCTTTTCATGCAGTCAGTTCAGCTCCACTCACATCTACTCCCACGACTGTCTGTTGTGTCGGTCTGGGTTACTCGAAAAAGGTGGAAGAAGGGATGATTAACTGCAGTCAGTTTATCTGGAACTCTCAGAGGGAATTAATAACAGGAGGTTAAGTAAAAAACAGCCGTATGACAATAGTCGTACGCGTGTTGGTATTGTCCGCGTGGAAACTGCATTGGGTGAATATCAGGGTGAAAAGTGAGAAGATGCCAGGTGTAAGTGGATGTTTTATGATGCAATTTTTAATTGCACGATCGTATGCTCCCTTCACCTCTGCCCCCATGGTTTCCTTCTTCCTCGCGTAGGGTGGAGCTGTCGTAAGGATGAATCAGTGAAGGCGTCTGCTTTCCAAAGGGCGCTTCGGCATTTGTGGCAGACAGAAGGTGTACAGGGATTGAGGCTGGGGAGCACTGCAGAAGGTGAAATAGTCTTTGGGTGAAGACAGTTGGTGATGGGTGATTTGTATATCCCACACTTTTACTAATGATCCCCGACACCTAAGCTTTATTTTTGGGTTTGCGAGCAACATCCCTGGCACATGACTTGAAGAAAGCTTGGGCTCTGCCAGAGGCCAATGGTAAGGGGCACAATGAACATAGGAAGTGCTGTATAGTGTTAAGGATGTGGAAAAGTCAGAAATGGCCCAAAACTGGAGGAGACCTTTAGCTATTCCTTCATGGCTCAGTTATGCATCAGTTAAATGGAGACAAACCCAGAGTCCTATTACAGGTTTTGATGAATTTTGATGCTGTTGCAATTAGTGCTACAGAAAAAAAAAATACATAAAAAAATGAGTAATTCTGTTTTCAGGGCAGTATTGAGTAAATAAGACCTAGGGTTATTCGCTGAGAAATAAGGAGAATACAAAATAAGGAATGGCTGCTCATTATCTGACTACTGTCCATCTTATGCACAAGATGAGAAGAAACCCGTGGAAAAACAGCGTGGGACTGCATAATTAGATGGGACAGGGCTACAGGGATATCCCTCGCTCTGGTATTTCCCAGCTTTGCATCTTGATGGTGTTCCTCTTGACAAAGCAGCTTCTCACATCTGCATTTCTCCACCTGCATCCAGCTGGGACGCAGGGTCTGGGCAGAGGGAGGTTTCCACACCACAGACACAAGTCCTCTACCTCGTCTTTGCCCCTCCACCTCTTCATTCATCCTCTCCCAACCTCATTTATCTAGTCTTGGTTGCCACTTCTCAAACTCCTTACTCCAGTCCTAACCCTCTGTCCGCATCCTCCCCTCACTCCTAGACTGTTTATTCCAGCTTGGATTTTATTTTTCCTGCACTTGTGCCTTATTTTCCATGCTGCCATGGGTGTCAGCAGGGATCCTGGGGATGCAACACAGGTTTCCTGCTCCAGATACTGGGAGCCACCAGTCTAACAGAGACCGGGACATGTCCTAGCTTAAAGCTCAGATGAGCTGGCTTCAGCCTCAGGCATCCCCACCCCGGTCCCATCGCTGCCCATACGTGTGCTACCCAACTACCAGTGAGGGTGTGAGGATAAATGTTGATGGAGAGATATCTGATGCTATGAAGATACATTTAATGTCTCATCTCACCTGATCTCTCTCTCTGAAGACCACAGTACATTCTGGGAGGGTTTGTGTCAGCTGTAATGAAGCTGAATATTGCCTTATTTGTACAATATATTTCTTGTGCCTGATCATGGAATATTTACTGAAAAGATTATTCCTGTAAGTAATTAGTCTTGCTGGAAGAGAGTTTCGGTGGCACTAGATAATACTCTAATTCCCTCTATCCAAAATAATTTAATCTCTTCTAAATGAAATCCATTTTTCGAAAGAAAAATTACTTCCACGGTATTATTCCAAACCTGGCCATGGAGACATCCAGCTTTAGATGAAGCAGTAATGATTTCACCTAACTTCGTCTTTCAGCTCCTAAGCTACTAGAATTAATTGAGCGTGTAATTAAGGAAGGGTTTTCTTACCAATATGATCATGTCTATAATTAAAATCTCACACAAATGTGTATGTAGAAGAATAGGGCAGGGCAGAGCAGGGAAGAGACCAAAGTGTCTGACAGGTTTACATCAAAGGACCTGAGCTCCTGCAGCTCTAAGCCAGAGGGAGGGGAGGAAGGGAAGACGAGACTGGATGATAACCAACTTGATATATTGTTTTTGACCTCCTGTCTTCAAAGCCCCAAGTGGTTTGAGTGCCATCTACCCAGGAGGTTGCTTCTACCTTTAATGTTACTTCATCAGAGTCAAGCTTTGCGAGCATTTGCGCTACCAAGCCCCGGATGAGCAGAAGAGCGATGATATCTGCGTGTTTTCAGAGAGACTGGAATAGGTCTGGCTGTGGCTGAAGCCCAGGAGACCCTGTGACGTGCCATGAGAGCCACTGCTTCCCCCTGGGTTTTGTTGCGTGGGGCACCCGTGAACAAGATTTCATAAAAGAAGGAGTAGTGAGTTTTTATTGCTGTTATTTATACTGCATTTACTATTAAATCAGGCTTTAATAGCAGAGTTCAGCCTGTGATATGTGACCCGAGTCAATGCCTGGGGACAGCTGCATTTGGGGAGGTTGTGCTGTTCTGAAGGTGGGGAGAGGCTGGGTGCTGGGAAACTGCAACACAGCACCTCCGCAAAAGCTGAACTCCTGCACAAAAGGGACAAGTGCTTTCCCTAAAAAAACCCAAATGGGGACCTGGAGCTTGAAGAGAAGAAGGGATTGACTCCCTTAGCTGGTCTGCCATGTGTTGTGATACCCTGTGACTGTATTAGGGAGGGGCAAACCCCCTCCCTCATAGTATAACCAAGCTAAGGACCAAGGCTCCAAGGAAAAACACAGGTGTGGGTGGGTGGTGCATGAAAGAAGGCACCCTGAGCAGGAAAACTGCCCTCTCATTTGTTTGATACCTGCTGTGCTCAGAGAAACAAGACTTTGTATGTTTATTGACATTATTATATGTTTATAAATTACATCAGAAAGACACCTGTATCTGTCCTCAGGTCTCGTCTGAACTGGAACAACCTGCAGGGCCTGGGATTTTTGTCTTGCTCGTTGGATCCCAAATGGGGTCAGACTTTTGGTCTCGTAGATTTGGTGGGGTTTATATTGCAACATAGATAAAAGAGGAATGCAGGGAACATTAAAGTACATTAGGTGTGCATTCTCAGGAAGAAAGCCCACATGCCCAGCTGTACGCATATTTTTACGTTCATCTCAAAGCAGTAAAATATTACAATAGCTGACCACTATCCAAGTGTGTGCTGAGGTGCTTAGAGCTCTGCTGGTAAGCACTGGTCACAGATCTGACGTTTTATACATGAAATATGCATTGCACAAGTGCTCTGTTGCATTCCATATAGTCCCAAACATTAAATGCACACAGTCCCTACCCACTGCCTTTGCAATGACCTAATGCATCAGACAGCCATGCAGGAGAGCTGTTTCTTCCATAGATAACTGCTATGATGGCATTTTGGGAGAACCATCATTTTTATTTCATAATCATCCTCGCAACTTTCCCATTTTTTTCAGCTTTCCCATTTTTACAGCAGTTAGGACTTTATGACCTTCCCCAGTGGGTACAGCCTGTGATTCACAGCTAACAGCGGGAGGCTCTGTCTGAGTTCTGCTTTTGCAAAGGATGGCCAATTGCCTCACCAACAGCTTCCCATTAAACAAACTGCTTAATGAAATGACTAGGAAGATGGGTGCTCACCAGTGTATCTTCTCTGCACTTCTTAAAAAAACCCTGAAGCCTGTAACCCACACAATGAGCTAGTGAGCTTCCTGCTCCTAATGGTGTCATTGCCACTTTTTGATTCTTCCAGCCCATGCCTTGTCCTACTGCATTTTACAGCTTATTATTATTATTATGATGATGTTATTTTTGCTATTGTTGCTATTATTAGTTTCAATTTGGTATCACTGTGGTCTTTACATAACCCCCCAACGCACTTTTCTCTGAGGTCCCATAGGAGCCAAGAGAAGGTCCTTAGGCACTTCCAGGCAACCTCAGCTGCAGAAGGTCTTGGAAACCTGAGATGGGCAGCCTGGCTTGAGGTGGGACATGGTGTCTGGACAGTGGGAGGTGAGCAGGGCGCCTTGGAGCAGTTCTTATTTCCATTCCCCTGAAAGGATGCAGTGGCATTTGATACACAATATAGGAGTTTTGGCCATCAAGGCATGCTGTGACCATGCAAGGCTCTGACATGACAGGGTATGAAGCTGATTTGCATCTCCCAGAAGTGTCCTGATGCTCTGCTGGTGATGGCAGAACAGGGACCCCAACCAGGTGACTGTGCTGGCTGTGAAAGGCAAAGCAGTCCCAGAGTTGTGGTTATCCTGGTCCATCTCAAGGTTGTCATCATGGTCATCATGGCAACGCTCAGCAAGAACTGAACCAGCTCAGTCTGGTGTGCTCCCAAGGGTGGCCTGTGCTAGGACAGTGTATCCTTCACTCAGTTGTGCTGCTGAGGATGCTGAGAAAGGACAGCATCACCTGGCCATTGAACACGGGTGAGATATCAGAATCTGCACTGCAATCCTTCCTCCTTAAAAAACAGAGACAAAATGCCCCCATTTCCTCCAGACCCTTCAATAGGGAGCATTTAGGGACAAGGATGGTCTTCTCAGCATATGTTTGGCCAGCACTAAGCACATGAGTCCCCATGCTGGATTTTGATGTCCTAGTGCTAGTGCAATACAATTGTCATTAACAGTACAGTGTCCAGCTCCTGGGTACGCAAGGACGCTTTCCCCCGGGGAATAAATAACCCTCCCCTGCTGCGGCGGCGCGCGAGGGCAGGGCGCAGTCGGGCATGGTATCTCACTGCACTGATACAAAGCACAGCCGGGGAGGAAAAATAACCTTTCAGATTTATGTTCAGTGATATATTGCTTTTAAATCTGCATGGGTTTAGGAAATGTTACAGAAGAACAGAAAGGGCCCTGCTCTTCCAGAGGCATAACGTTATGGTAGAGTTATTCCAAAGCCAAACTCTGCTCTGAGTTATACCCCTACATCCTCACTCCCAGGTATTTATAAAATTATGATTAACAGTAGCAGACGTAGGACTTCATTATTTCCTGAATTGCCTTTCTTTTTAACCATCTACAAGCTCAGAGAATTACATATGGCCTCGTTAACCTTTGAGTCAAATTGCCCATAATAAGGCAGGGAAGGAGGTAGCCTCCACGCTGTTCGGCAGACCATGAGAGCCCTGTGGAAGGGCTGCTGAGGGGGCACCAGCACTTCCCAGTCTCCATGCAACGGACTTCATGTGGCCGTGTCAGCTTTTGGGTGATTGCATGGGAAGCCAAAAGGTTTGGGTGCTCCCTGTCCACGTGAAGTTACTCCAGGCAGGAGGTCTGAATCCTCAAAATGATTTTGGAAATCCCAGGTCTCTGAGCGTCATTAGCACCTGTGTGTGGCTATCTCAATGGGATATTCAAAATAGGAGTTAAATGCACACTGATATCGGAACAGATACTGAGATTGCAGAGGAGGAACGTGCATGCTTTTGGGGGTACGTGTGCCCCCTTTTGCTACTTGGTCTTCTGCCATTATTAAAAATACCAGGAATAGTTTCACAACATATGCAAAGGACTTACTCTGCATCATGGCTTGTGCAAGAGGCTGTAAGGTGATTTTAAGATGTGTAGCTCTCCCTACAGTGCAGGACACCAATTTTAACTCCTGCAGGACAGCTTGTGAGCTTAAAGTTAAGGATCTGCTCAGATGTTTTGCTGGGTGCAGCCTTATAGTATAATAAAAAAATCTGATAACATAAACCTCTTTTCAGTTACCATCCAAGGAGGTTCCAGACTTCAGCAATCCCATCTGGAGGTGTAACTCAGCCTCCAGACTTCCCTTTCTCTGGGGCAATTTTCCCTTCCAATTTCCTCTGCCAATCTCCAAGGCCAGCCATCGCAGACCTCTGCTGTTCAAGACTCATGGGGGTTGTGGTACCTCCCAAAGTTTCTCTGCTTCGAGCTGCTGTGAACTTCTTTAAGTAAGGCACAAAGGACAACTTAACCATTCTTTTACAGAGATCTAGTGGTCAAAAACTAAATTGCTTTGATAGTAGAGCCAACAGGGTTTAACGAATAAACAGTAACACCACGGGAGTTTGCTAATCCCCCAAATCTATAATAAACAGATAAAGTTAATAAGATTCAATAAGAGAGAACAGCCCCATTAACGTTTTAAGAGCACTATCTAAACATTACACACATTATTTACTGAGTTCCCTGGCTGAATTCTCTGTACACAGGAACACTCAAAATTCATTATCTTTGGATGCAAAGCTTAGTAAATTCAACGGTAATTAATCTCCATTTACCCTCTGTGTGTGTTTCTGAACAGACGAAAAGTTCATTGAAAAAGTTCTTTCAGCCGGTCTGAAAGAAAAGCAACGCTTTGATAAACAACAAAAAAAAAAATAATAAAAAGCACCAAACACAGGCTTCTCAAAGGGAAATAGAGCCGCTCGCCAGCTCTGCGTGGTTCAAGCCAGGTGCTCATTGCAAATTCAGTAGCGTGCACTGGCAAGTGTCAGCGGCAGAGAAACTGAAATTACTGAAATTCTTATGCCAGTGCAATTTGCTGAAGGCAACGCGCGGAGGGTTAAGGCAAATTGTGCATGTGTTGAGGATTATAAAACAAATTAAAATGGAGGCTAACAAAAGGAGGGCAATATTTATGCATTTCTTCCTTCTTTTCTCTCCGTGGTACTCAATCAACTTCACAGTCTCTTAAGGTGGCATGGGGATGTCGCTATTGTGTACATTCATTTGCTCTTAAAAAAGGGGCTCAGGCATAGAAGGCTACAGAATTCAATGGATTCTGGTAATATTTATCAGTATCATCATTAAACTACCAAATATTTACGTCCCGCTTTTACTTCTAGTCATGTGAAATTTAATCACTGACACCAAAAAAAGCAGTGTTTTCTGTTCAATACATTCCACTTATCTGCTTCGACTTGGATATACCAGCCCATTTTACCATGTATTCCTCCACTTTCCATTAAATTCCTGCATTTGTGCATCCCAGTTATACACAAGCAGAAATATGTTAATTGCCCATGACTTACTGCAGTGGAGTCCATTACATGGTGTAATGCACTTAACATTTGATATCCAATTTACCTCAACAAATATTTTAAAGAGTTTCTAAGTTATTAAGCGCTGAACTCTATGATTACCCAGCATGGCCCAGTAAACACATGGGTTATCACTTTGTGGAAGGGGAAGCAAGTCCCCTATGAAATATGCTCTTGGTTGCGTATTTCCAGCCCTCTGCTGGCAAGTCCTGCCATGGAGCTGGATGGAGGGGCAAGGACATGTGCCCATGTCTCTGCCCTGCAGTGTCTCAGCTCCAGTCCTCCCACACCATAAATTGGGATTTTGGAATCAAGATGTGCCCACCTGTCCCTCTGCCAGCTCTGAGGTGGGGCGGGAACCCCTATGAGCAAAGGGGTCCAAAGAGCTGACAGCAATCGTATTTTCAGTCACCACCCCACGAGATTAACCCAAGCCCACCTGCAGGGATTTGGACTTTGTTTTAATTGCAGCGACCTTTGCATGTTTGGCTGTGAGAGGCAGGAGCCCGTTGTCCTCACCCCTTGGTGACTGTGAGAGGTGCCTGCAAGAGTCAGCCCTCACTCCTACCTACCCATGGAAACAAAGCAAACTGATTTGGGTTTTTTTTTTAAACTTTCTGCCTAGATTTGAGCAGATTGAATATAGCTGCCTGGGACACTAAAGATAAAACGGAGCATTTCTTTGTATTTCACAGTAACGTGGAGATGCTTTCACGCAGGTTAAAGTCTCGTAGCTCCCAGATGCTCCAGGCTCGCTGCAGGCAGCGCTGCCGGAGGTGACCAGGAGCCCACTGTCCTTCATGTCACCATACAAACCAAAGGACAAAAAAACTTCCAACTAGCCCCGATGGTTTCATCCTAAGTGTAAAACAAGCGACAACAGATGGGATCAGACAGACGGGGGAGTAGAGGGGAAAAAAACGAGGCAATATTAGGGAGTGTGACAGGCAGGGGTCTCGGCACATCGGCAGCCTCGCTGTTGTCAAGTTTTTTTTGTAAGCATCGCATATTAAGGTGGTATTTGGAGAGTTATAGATTTTACACTCGATTTTCTGGCAAGTGAGCAGTGAGTCGCTGCCAGCTATGAAGCATTTTGGAAATGAGATTAGTTTTCAGATCTATTCAAGTGATCTTCTCATTGTCATTTATCTGAAAGATAAAGAAGCAAGGGCGAAATCCTGATCTTTATGACACAGAGTCTATTTTAATATCTCCATTAGCTGCTATGGAGCTACTCCAGATTAACAGCAACGTAACTGCGACGTCAGGATCTGGATCTTCAAGAGCATCATGTCAGTTCTACATCATTGCCATCGATGGTTTAAAATCACATCGCTTTGGCTTGGGAACCTTTTCCCGTGCATGAGGATCTGTCCTTTTCTCTGATATTAGAGCAGATTTGGATCCAATGGATCACATCTGTATTCCCAAGCAGATTCTTCCACAGGATCAATAAGCAACCTGATCGTGGTAACTGAGATTACACTTTATGAACGGCGTTATTAGGATTTTCATTCGGGCTGCAGCTACGAAGCAAGTCAGAAGAGCAAACATCATACCCAGTCCCCGTCCACTTCCCTTACTCTGTCATTCTGATAGCTGCACGCGTGCTGCAGGTGCTGATAGTACCCGCGCCTGGCTGCGACCCACGCTACCCTGCTGGCACGCCGACCCCGGCAGAGACTGCCTCCAGCCATCACTGCAAGCCTGGTTAAAGGAGCAGCATGGAAACACCAACTAAAACGCTGAAAGTTACGTTTTCTGATAACACAAAGGAGATCTGTTTCCTATTCTCTGATATTTTTATTTTTTTAAGAAAAAAAAGTAATACTGAGAAATACCTTACAAAGACTACCAGTAATGCATGTATTCCTCAGTAATGAGAGGTATGAATGGCTGGGTCTATAATCCCTCATAAATCTTTCATTCTATAAACTGCCTGTTAGCATTATTCTTGGTGATGGAGAGATATATGAAGTTGCTAGGTCCTTCTTTTTAAATCCCCAACTTACTGGGCAAGACAAAAAAGAACTGAACTGAAGCGGAAAAAAAAATTACCCCCCTGGAGAATTACAGCACAGCCACTTGCTGGGAAATTATTATTATTATTATTTAAATCACTTTTCTAGCTTTTAATATTGAAAATACTTTCAATCGTCGAAGAGCCTTTAATTTAAGATAGTGGATGGCAGGGATGTAATCGAGGAGACCAGACTAGCTGATCTGCCTCAGCACAGGAGCTGGACCAGACAATTTCTCAGATTTTTTTCTAGTCTGGCATTTATATGAAACAGCTTTGGGCTGACTACTCCTTCAAAACTGTTTGCATTCAAGACATATGAAGATACCCTGTTGCCAGCAAGAATTGTCACTGAATTCCAGTTCTCCCAGTCCTGAGATACAATACAACAGGGTTGGACTGCATGTGGTGATGAACCGAAATCAGAAAGATTTACCCAAGGCAGTTACCACATGGGATGGAGGCAGTGACTAAATAAAATACAGTCAGGATTCAGGCTGTCCCCCAGGACCACACAGAAATAATAGCACGGAAGGAGATTTTACAAAGTAAACCATCACTATATTTGTCTCTGGCTTTTCCCCACTGGAATTCAAGTTTCCTTAATAACGAGGATTAATGGCAAACCTTTAAAGAGAGTTGGGAGCGTGAGAAGGCAGCAGACAAGTGCAGCAATTCCTTAGGTCTGCACGCTCACTTTCTCTTCTACAGCTTTCTAGTCTGGGTCCACATCAAGAGGTCTCCCACCCTGGCAGTGGTTTTGGGTACAAAATCACCCTCTTTGCTTGTCAGTGCATCCCTCGCTGCTGAAAATACCGTGCTGGGGTAGCCCACCGGCACCATCCATCCCTCCCTGCCCTGCAGGTACGCTTTCCCCGAACGGCTTCCCCGGGGAGCACGCACAGACACACAGACACAATGAGAGCCTCCGACTGGAAATTCAAACAAAAATATGGCTGTCTACTCCAAAAGGCAAACTCATTTACAAAGGTCATCTCTGTCGAGGAAGAGTGATGGGTTACTCCCCTCTTGGAGGCGACTGCTGTTGCTCCTCCGCTGAGTTACATTCATGAGAGGAGTTTTGAGAAAGAAGGGGGAAAAAAAAAAAAGAGAAGGAGAGAAAAGAGACAAAAGCTCGGCAAGCCCCCTATTCACAGAGCTAGCCCCGCACCTCCCCTTCCCCTCCTTGGGTAAAAGCAGCTTCAAAAGACATTAACATCTTCCCCTACCTTCGTTCTCATCGGAGACAGAAGCCCTTCCATTTTGGTCCGATCCTCATGCCAATCCTCGTCCCCCTACTTAGTCTCTCGTCCCCGTCTCAAGCATCCCACAGGAACACGAGCATGTCAGGGACCGCCAGCGACACCCTGACGGCAGCTCGGCCAGCCGCCAACCTGCCAACTTGCAATCCTCAGTCGCGTGGAGCACCGTTCCTGGAGAGACCTTCCTCCCGCTCCCTCCTCTCTCCCTCTCTGCATAATCTGCCTGCAGCTATGTTTGTACCATCGCGGCTGACAAACGATCCCTGCCTTACGTAATGCATTCAGCACAGGACAAGCGATCCCAGCCCAGCCGCGGGGATCCGGTCGGCGGCAGCGATGGGAAGATGTGGGGGACTGTGCCCTGCCTATTGTGCCGCTGGGTTTAATCTGGGAACGTCCCCGCGCGGGGCTGACGCTCGTTGGCTCTCTGCTCTAGCTAGGAAAGCACGGAGAAAAACTTCGTCGCCGTGGAAAGATTGTGGATTCCCTGGGGCTGACTTAAAGGGGTGTAATCCTCATCATCCAAAGCTTCAGCCCAAATGGTTTTCCCCGCTTGGGAAACGCCAACAGTTGGAGCATTTTCTGCCGGGCGCGTTTGCTGTCGGCGAGTGACCAAACCCACGCTGAAAGGGAGTTCCTGTCAATTGTCAGCCGGGAATTGAGAGGGAGAAAGAAAGAAGGAGAGAAACAAAAGGAATATAGTCCTGCAAAGTTGGTCAGCAAAAGATACTCACTGAATGCATTTCTATTAGCATTTTAATTGGATCCAAGCAAGTCTTTGTGGAAAATTCCCTAATTGCCCCCACTTCACGCATTTTTGTTTCCATCATGGAGTGATGCTGGGACTGAATCTCTTTCGGAGAAAAATCTGACTGGAAAACGGGCTTCAGACCTGCAAACATACCAGCGTTTGGTCCACAGGACCAGACAAGACCAGTCCAAAGTAAAACCCCTCTGAAACATGGTCAGATGAGCACCAGCTGCCCATCACCGCTCCACAGGTCAGCTCCCCCTGGGGCCACCCCATGTCCTAACACAGACATAAATAAGGCCCCCCTTCCCCAGCCCAGGGGATAACCTTCCACATATCAGCACCCAATTGCTGTGCAAAAATTAAATTAAAAACCCTGTTACACCACTAGAACCTGATTTGCAGTGTTAGAAAATTGCTGTCAGGCTGGTTGGAGCATACCACAGGTGGAAATTTCTAACACCCTTTAACATCAGCTCTTCTTTGAGGCCCCAAAGCTACAAGCTCAGGGAGAGTCACCATCTGATTAATGCACTGAGCTGGGATTTGGCAGATCTGGTTAAACTCCTGATATTGTCACACGTTGCCTGGATGACCATGGGGATTCACCTCATTTAGCTTTCACCATCTAAAACGTTACCCTCTGGTCCAATCCAGCCACCAAGGCTCCTGCAAGGCCAATGAGACAGACTCCTTCCCAAAGTGATTCACCTCAAATGTTCAAAGCCAAGGACAATCCTGTCCTCAGGTCCTCCGTGGCTCCTCATCTCTCCATAACCCTCTCCTCTTGCCATGCTTTCGTGCTTTGCCTGCTGAGGGCAGGGGCCATCTCTGCCCACACGCATCCTTCATCCTCAACGCGTGTTCCTGGGGGCTACACTGACATGGAGAGGGTGCGAGGGAATATGTTCATGGTGGTGCATGAGGACACGGGGCACAAAGTCTGGGATGAAGCCAGAGATACACACGACTGCTGCCCTGGCAAGCGCCAGCAGAGGTGTACCCAGGCAGTGACACAGATGAGGGTGTTCCACCCCACACATCCCTTTTCCTCGCTATCTCTCCCAATCCTTTCGACCCTGTAGATCTTGCAGTATTAGGGCATTTTTCTTACTATTCCTTGTGGGGTAGAAACAGGGAGGGGAGGTGTCCCCTACAGTGATTAATATTAATTTCAAAGATAATTAACTGTTCTCAGACAAACTCAGCTCCTTATTAAATGTGAGCAAATCTGATCATATCATATTGAAAACAGAGATAAGCTTTCCGGAGCTACAGAGACACTGTACAATGCTGGCAGGCTCATCTATTTCTTGCTGAATGTATATAAATATGTTTTGCTATTGGTACTTGCAAGACTTTAATAAGACTTTGAATAAATGGCAACTCCAATAAAACACAACTGTTGTGATTTTTTTTGCTATATAACATCATGTCAGACTCTGACGTGAAGTTTACAAATCTGTCGATCTGCAAAACATCGTCTCCTCCAAATCATTGGTGGAATTTGACTCTCCAAAGTGACAAGAGGAACCTAAAGAGAGAAGAGCATTTGGGAATTTTGGAGATCTCAGACCACGTGGTCAAGCTCTAAGACAACATGATAATGTGGATGGGGCACCCACAGTAGCATATGAATGCCCAGTTCTCTTCTAAAGCTCGGTTCTGCTTTGAACTAGGCTAAACCGCAGTGCCTCATGAGGTTTCCTCTGTTATCTCTGTTTACAAGCAAAAAAAATAAGGTAGTTTTCCTAAAGGCCAACAGAGTAATTCACTCTGGGACCGGAAAAGCAAGCCGGGGCCTTTCTGGTTCAGCAGCACTCAAAGCCTCTCTGATCTGAACGGATTGGGGAATTGTGCTGATACCGCATGAGTCAGAGCAGAGCCCAGCTCAGCAGGACGAGCAGGAACGGGAGAGAGGACGGCGCTGTTTGAGCAGCAGCCGTGGCTGCGAGCCGGCAGCGAGCCTGCCCGTCTGGGGAGCCCAAGCTGTGACCCCCAGCCGCATCCCAGAGGATGCTGTGGGCCCCTGGGCAAGTTGTGGGCTCCCGCCTGGCACTGCAGTGAGCCACAGCTGAAGTGGTGTGGGACAGCGAGGTCTGTCCACACCTACCTTCATCAGCGGGGCCAGGAAACCCAACCGGCTCTGCCTGGGCAAATTGTGGCATGGCTCCCCGGAAAGGGTTGAGGTTGGCAATTTCCAGCAAATGTAAAAGCTGGAGTGGATGGATGGGGTTTGTGCATCATATTTCATCCTCCTCTCAACCTCCAGGCACCAGGTAGGACTTGAGTTCTACTAGTACCTGGGCAGGTACGCTGCTTTACCCTATGCCTGAAGAAGAGAAGATTGAGAGGGGATCTCAGAAATACTTACAAATATCTTAAAGGTGGATGTCATGAGGATGGAGGCAGACTCTTCTCAGTGGTGCCCAGCGACAGGACAAGGGGCAATGGGCACAAACTGAAGTATAAGAGGTTTCAGCTGAATATGTGGAAGAACTTCTTTACTTTGAGGGTGATCAAGCACTGGAACAGGCTGCCCAGGGGGCTGTGGAGTCTCCTTCTTTGGAGATATTCAAAGCCCGCCTGGACGATGTCCTGTGCAACCTGCTCTGGGTGACCCTGCTTTAGCAGGGGGGTTGGACTGGATGATCTCCCGAGGTCCCTTCCAAGCCCCGTCATTCTGTCATTCTGTGATTCTGTGATATGCAGCCACCAACTTGTCCTCCGTGTGCTACAGGAGCACGACGACCACCCTCTGCATGCATCTGGCCTGTTTGCAAACCCCTCTCACATTCAGAGCAATAACTTTACAACCGTGAGAGCCAGAGAAGTTTATGCTCACTTTAAAATGAAAATGTGAGTTGCTGTAGGCAGGAGCGCAGTGCCGTGATAGCGTGTACCATGGGCTGACACTGTGTTCCTCCCCTGGGCTGCGACTCATGGCAATGCTCAAATTACCACAGACCCGTTTGACAGCCTCGGCTCCTGCGATTTTCAGATCAAAGACACTACAGAGGCAAAAGGAGCATGTGAACACTTGCTTTCTCATCCTCTTTCCGAGGAAGGGAGCAGTATTTGACTCAGAGCCTGGCCAGCTACACCCAGCCTATCTCAGGTTCACCATCTGCAGAACAGGGGACCCACTTGTCTGGTTTGCACAGATGTTGCAGAAGTTCATCCTGTCCTGGATTCAACCTACCTCATCCTAGAAGAAGTGTTTAAGCTGGGAATATAGTTCCTCTTGGCTCCTTAGCTAATCATGGGGGCAAGATAGATACCTTGAACCCCCTTTATATTATCATAACCTAAATGTCTGCGGGAATCTAGACAACAGCCCAAGGTAGATGTCTGCCTTGGGGCTGAATCTCTTTCTCGGCTCTGCCAGCTGCGTTGACAGACCTCCATGGACCAGCATGAGAGGAGAGATATTTAGCCAAGTAGTTGTAAATGGCTGAATTTAAGTGTCTGACTCTGGAACTGAATCTTGCCCCAGGTACCTGGTAGTGGGGAAAATGGCCCCGACCCCCCTTATATTCACTGTTAGGCTGTTGGCTGAGGGTCCTAGAAACAGCCAAACTCTATGGTATATACCCGAACCCTCTGCTCTCCTCTTATTCACCCGCTGTGGGTGCGTCCAAGCTTGGATAAAACTTCCATAATCACAGAATCACAGAATCGCAAGGGTTGGAAGGGACCTCGGGAGATCATCCAGTCCAACCCCCCTGCTAAAGCAGGCTCTCCTAGAGCATGCTAGACAGGACTTCGTCCAGGCGGGCTTTGAATATCTCCAGAGAAGGAGACTCCACAACCCCACTGGGCAGCCTGTTCCAGTGCTCTGTCACCCTTAGAGTAAAGAAGTTTTTCCTCATATTCAACTGAAACCTCTTATGTTTCAGTTTGCACCCATTGCCCCTAGTCCTGTCGCTGGACACCACTGCAAACAGACTGCTTCCATCCTTGTGACTTCTGCCCTTAAGATATTTGTATGTGTTGATGAGATCCCCTCTCAGTCTTCTGTTCTTCAGGCTGAACAAGCCCAACTCTCTCAGCCTTTCCTTGTAGGGGAGATGCTCCAGTCCCTTTATCATCCTAATTGCTCTCCTCAATTTAAACCCTTCCTAACATTTGGGGTGGGGATCCTGATACAGAGCCAACTTGTGCCACCTGTAACAGTCCTGAAGAGCAGAGGGAGTCTGGATGTGGACCCGGTCTCCACTGCGCTCTGACGCAAAGAGCTGCCGTCCCCTCCTGCCCGCCACCCCCAGACCTGCCGGTGGCCAGGACAATAGGCGCCGCCGAAGCCCGGCTGTATCTGGCACGCACGCCGCTGGCCAACCTCGCAACTGGTCATTTCATCCGGCGAACAAAAGGTAGCATCGTGGTGTTGCCATGGCGACATCCCGCCATCCCAATGGCTATGGCATCATATAAGGGGGGGGGGGGAAACATCCCAGTCACATACCGGAGCTGCGCTGAAACGTATATTTAGAACAAGCAGCGTGGGGAATACTAATGAATATTTAACACTCGGAGTGCCTTCGGTGCTCGCTTTTTTATTTTTGTTGCTTACTTTCCATAAGCACAACATTTGCCTCCAATATGGGATGAATATTATTGCTACTGCGCTTCTCTCGTCACTGCTTCTCCACTTTTCATTTCTCTTCTGTGAATAAAAGGCAAAACCAGCACACAGCCCTCGCAGAAGTAGCATTTGCAAATCAGGACCAACGTCTGCAGCGGGTCGGGGGGTTGAGGAGGGAACTGGGTTGTTCATGTGATCCAGTTTCCCAGCCTGTCTCTGCTGTGTTTAGATTGCGACTTTTACTACAAGTCTACTGATATGGTAACACAGGAAAACTCTTCACAGGTTATCTAAAAATGGGTAAGATTTGTGTATGTCCTACAAGAACCAGGCCCTTTTAGGGCTTCCCCCCCCCCTTCTGTTAAAAAAACCTGCTTTCAACAATTAATTCTCTGTGTTGTGGAAAAATAAATCTAACTTTGTTTCATTCATCCAGGAAAAACGCTCAACTGAAAATGTCCTGTAACTCCTTTCTTCTGTATTTTTTTCCCTAAAGGGTAAATGGTGAAAAAAAGAGGGTCAAACCACCCAGAAGCCCAAATTATGGATATTTTTATGTGCCTTTTTATATGACACACTTTAAAAAAAGGCAAAGGTGCTGTGCATGGCGGTGAGTCCCACCCACTACTGCCAGGGCTGGGGGGGAGTTTGCAGATTGAGCACCTCCTGGTGATGTCCAAGCTGATTTTCTTTGAGGACGGCAAGGGGACGTGAGACCCGCACTGGATGGGGTGACACGGGGCGTAGGTGCCACCCATTTGGGTGCAGCTCATGGCGCTGCCTGCCCGGGGACTCCTGTCGCCAAAAGGTGTGGGGAGGACATGGCACGGCATAGATCGCAGGTGGTGCTGATGGCTGGGTGCATCCTTTCTGGGATGGCACTGCCTCTCCGGTCTCCTTTCCAGCTATAGATTAAGCTATAAAGAGGGTTAAAAACCTTGATATTTCAGATCTCGTTCTGAAGTCATCTCCTGGCATATATAAAGCTTTGTTCTCGGAAAAGGCCAGATTCTCAGCAATGATTTTCAGAGCAAAATGTGCTTTTGTTACTCGCCAGTGGCAAGGCATTGGGGTCTTTTTTCTGAGCCTAGCCACGCTGCAAAAGCTGCTGGGTTCCTGAAAGCTTATCTATGTGCCTCCTGCTTGGTACCGCTCCAAGGCACCAAGGATACAGGCGCAATTCAGCTGGCAGCTTTGCTGGTGATGCAAGGGGAGGAACTGTGCTGTGCTGGGTGTGTTGCTTTGGCAGCACGGAGAGACTGGAGATGTGTTTATTTGTTGCTGGTTAGAGGGTGTATTTTCAAAACTGAGAAAGGAGGTTTTCCTCTCCAAGATTACTGCTGCAGTCCTTTGAGACCTGCCCCGTGGCTTCAGAAGGAGAGGGACCCGCCTCTGGGGAAGTAAACAAGGGCCAGACCCGTGCTCCTTGCAAGCTGTTCCACTGATGCAGCATTTGCATGAGTAAGCGTTGTCAAAATCATTTGCCAACTTACCCTTATATGGCACCAATTCTAGGGAGGGCTGGAAACACCCATTACTTTTCTGGAGTTCATCTTTAAGGCTCTAATGACCCGCTTTTTCCATAACAGTTATGCTTTTTCCACAAAAGCAAAGCCATACGATGAATATTAAAGTCTCAAGGTATTAATAAGATTGATTTAGCTGCCTTCCAGACTTGGAAGGCAGACATAAAAAAGTCATATCTGAAGATCATAGGTCTCTCTACAAGGCTGAGAGAGACTGAGAACAAAACCAGTTTAGCGTCCTGTTCTGCTTAGAACAGCCATCAGGGTCTGTCCATCCTCCTCCAACAACTGGAAGGCATTTATCTCTACAACACATCAATGATCTCAGCCATTATTATCATGATCCCTGTTAAGTCAATGTGGTAGTTTAGGAAGGAAAAGCTGCCTCTTGACCACACAAGCAGACCACCCCAGAGGAGTTGGGCACCGCTGTGTTTGAAGAAGAGGTCATTCAGGTTAGCGAGGTCCCCAGGACCAAGTTCTGGCTTGGTGACCTCGGCAAGGCTCTGACTGCCTTGTTTCTCCTCACCTCCATCCCAGCTCACCAGTGCTTTGAGGATCTATAGATGAAAAATGAGAGCTGTAGAGATGAGGCTTACAGACCCAAAATAATAGCTGCTGTCCGGAGTCTCTGCCCCAGCAGAGAAAAGGCCTCTGGGTGTCCTGGCTCCCCATGGGTGCAGCCACGAGTCTGAGCATCCTGCTTCATCTTCTGACAAAACTTGTGCTGGAAAGACGATGGGGCTCCCTTCCCTAAGCAGTAACCGGAGCTTAATATATTTGCTGTTGTGGATGTTAACAGTCAAAACACATACAATGCCTTTTACTAGAGTGTTAGGTCTCTGTATGCATTTTCAACAGCCAGATAGATGATTTATTCATCCACTTCAGTAACCGTTCAAACAGGGCACGATGTTCACTACAGCATAGGAAATGACAAACCCTGAGTGCGTTTGGTTTGCAAGAACAAATCAACAGAAAAGGGCAACAGAAGCTCTTTTTTCCAACGTAAAGGACTCTGCTGCCATCCCTGTTAATATCTCTGTCAAATTAAACACTTTCCCAAAGCTACAACTCCTCTAAAACTCGGTTATTAAGATCTCTCGGTTAGAAACCTGATTATAGCCATTTTATGTCTGTAAAAACACAACCTCTGATGCAAGGTGACTCCCAGCTACGCTGCCAATGCTCTCAAATGCACTTGGTGCTCTGCAGACACATCTCAGTGTGCATTGGGAGAGGAGGCCCAGCTCTTGCAGGGCAGACAAGGCATGAAGTGAGAAATAGCCATTTCTCTGAAGTGTAATGGCATTACAACTGTGCAAATCCTGGACTGTGGTCATTTTGGCCTGGGGATGAGGAGGCAGGGAGGGAAAGAATAGAAGTGCTTGGGATGAAGCAGAAATAGAAGACAAGGGTGAGGGGGGAAAAAGGGGTTGACAAAATACAGAAGAAGAAGAATAATTGGGGGTTGCCCCAAACCAGTCCTATGAAATACTATTTCATGAGATTCTTTAACCTTCTTTAAAGGCTGGGTTATTTTTGAAGCAAATCAGAACCCCAAATGAAAAGAGCAACCAAATACTATCTCCTCTCCAAAATGTCCATGCAGTTTTGGTCCCTCTGAGGTTGAAGGCTGGGGCGGAATTTTGTAGCTGCCCAGCTCTCAGGAGATACATCCACATGAAAAAAAAACCCCATAGGTAGGAGGATCATCTGGATGACAGAATCTGAGGTAGATCCTGCACGCCCCTTGTTTGATGGAGACAGCCTGCCTCACAGGACTTGATCAGATGCCTGAAAACAGGACCCAGGGAAACAAGAGATACATTTTTTTTTCCCCATGATGATACTACTTTTTTTTTTTCCTTCTACAATTTTTTTTATCTTGGTTTGTTCAACCTTTCGTGAATCCCACCCTTGCTCACCCATACACTGCTGGTAAACTCAGAGTCATCACTATGTTAGGTTTACCTTCTGGCCTAGGCAAGAGACTCTCCTCCCCTTACAGCTCGACTGGGGCCCTCGCCACCTCCCCAAATAAAAGCTGTATTCAGCTGATGCCAGCAGCGTGTCGCTGCCTTATGCTGTAATGGATATTTCTAGCTACACACGCGTGCCCGCTTCAGCAGCTGCCTGTGAGCTGCTCCTTGGGTTACCATCCTCTGGGGGCTCCAAGCCTCCCTGGGGATGCCCTTTGGCTGACCAGCTATTGGTCACTACATGTCCCAGCCGTGGTGGTTTCTGAGCAAGGTTTCATTGGCTTTGGAAAGCAGATGAGGACTAAAGAGACTCAGAGGTTGGGGATTGCCTCTTGCTTTCTTGCCCATCTACTTTTCAGAGCCCATTCAGCTTATTTAATCTCTTGGTCCTCTCAAACCCTTTCACCCCCTGGATTCAGCTCTTTGGGGCAGGGGCTCCAAGTGTCTGCAGAGGTGCTAGCCCTGTCAGGTGCTCCTTTCACTGCACGAGCCACAGTCATACCGATATTCTTCTAAGAGTATTTCCAATTCTAGGTATCCCAGTTGCCTCATTTCTCCATCTTTACGGGGCTAATGGGACATTTATCCATCTCTCAGAATGTCAATAAAGATGTAAAATAACGATACCAACACAGCATCCCCAGCAAGGCACGGGAGAGCTTCTACATGCAATGAATACATATCATCAGCCTATTTTCAGCCTAAACAACAATCCCCACTTACATCAAAGCCTCATCTGAATTAATATTTGATGCTGGAATTCATGCCGCTATTAGACACCGTTAAAATGCAGGGACCCCCGTCTTTCTTCAGAGGAAAACAACAACAAAACTCACTGAGCCAGGTTGATCTTCCAAGGTGGGATTTGCCTCAGCTAGCTTCAAATTTCTGCAGTGTGGCTGGCTCCAGCTCATCATCATTTCTTTATAGTAAGCGGCGTGAACTGGCACTTTTAAGGCTCAATTTCCTTGACCTGTGTTAGGATAAGGTGATGTGTGTCCAAGCTGCCAAACAGAAATGTGCTTTTTGTGTTTCCCGTGCCACAATCCTGGCAGAAATAAGGATGAAAACATCTCATTAAGGTTTCTGCTCATTATCCTAATACTGTGATTGCCCATCTGAGTTACCTTGTATGCAGTAAGAAGGGCAGTCACCGTGATGGTGGAGCTGAACTTTTAAAAATAATGGTAGATGATATACAATATGGGGCAACAGCCAGAAACTGTGCTTTGAGGAGATGGGGTCAAATTGTACCAGTTGCCTGAAACCTGCCTGTTGTGCATTATATTTTCAAAGGTAATGGACAGCAGTTCAATAAGTTAATCAGCTAATTGACTTTACACTAAAGTCTTAACATCACCTGGATGTAATGACTCCTGGAAACCCAATTTTTCTAAGTGTTTCCTCACCCACCTTTTTATCTGCTACTACATTTGCAAGGTCATTGCCACTTCTTAACTATCCCTCCCTCTTTACCTTACTTTGCTTATTAAAAACAGCTCAGCATCATTCTGCAAACACACAGCTGAAGGTCTAGGGAAGGATTCAATTTAGTCAAGGAAAGAAATCTGTTGGGTGGGGGTGGGGGTCTCGTATTGATTCAATGTTTGTCTTCTATTAGCGCTTACAGGAGTGATGCTGACATAACCCAAAGTCTGTACTATGTGTCTCCCTCTAACCCCTAACAGGTAAAAGTCTCCCACAGTTTCCAGGGGGATGAAGTGCAACCTTAGGACTGGAGCACTGAGCTTTGATGCCCCCAAAGAGCTGTAGCCAGAGCTGTTACAAATATTGATCGTCAAAACATCAACACGATCAATACGGTCGGCGCTGTGGTGTGGTTATTGATGCTGGGGTGACTGAAAATAAAAGGCAACCGCGTGACGGTGGCTATGGCATTTCTCCATGAGCGCTGGCCTGGCTTGTGCCTCAGGGCTCACGTGGGGGATGAGAGCAGCTCCACACTTCATACCCTGGCCAGGGCCAGCAAATCCTTGCTGAGCATTTTGGGCAATGCTGCGAACCACTGGGTGCAGCACCTGGTGACTCTTGCCCACGTGGAGCGTGATTCCTTGCACGTCTCCATGGGGAGAGGGAGCCCACCTTGGGGTGTGGAGCAGGGACCCAGGTCTGCTCTGTCCCCTGCCTGGTAATCCCTTGAGGGTTTAGGGCAAGTTGCGTCACGAACCCCTACGCACACGGTTTTATCACTCTGAAAGTGGAAATAATCTATACCCCAGAGGAACATTGCATGGATAAGTCAATTAACCATGAAATCACAGATGGAAGATGCAAAAGAAATGCGAAGGATTAGTTCTGCAGAGCAACCCTGCCAGGCACAAGTACATTTTTAGATCCTTTTCTTTTTTTTTCCCCCTAACCAAAAATCACTTGCAAGCTGCTCCTTATAGTCCTGCTTAACCTGTTAATGGGGCATCCGTACCAACACCAGCTACATCCGTAGCTGACCATGGAAAAGTGGGAGCAAGGCCACCTGGGCTCAGCACCCTTACCTGGGCAGCCCAGCCTGTCCTGGCACCAGGCCACCAGTGGGCTGTGGAGCCCACCACTCTGTTGCCTTTGCCTGGAAAATACTGTATGTCCAAGAGGACAGCAACCTCACCTTGTCTATGTCTCAGATGCAGACCTAAAACAGGCAGAAAACCATATCAGGGCACAGCAAGCTTGCTGCTGGGGTTCAAAGGTGTGATGAGCTGAAGGGGACCCCACATTTTGGACTTTGTGTAAGTCCTTAGCTCTCCTGGGCCCTCAGGGTAAGACCAGGTATGGGCAGGGTCTTGCTAAGAAGACAGATGCTGCTCCTGGGTTAAGTCACCTGAGCACATTAATTATAGACAATATTATCAGTCCTTAATGGCAATGAAATAGCAATAGCAATGGGTATAATTTCAGGGGAAGCTACCAAACCTCTTCTTGCCTATAATCACTGAAAGCATTTTCTTCAGATGCTTTCTGACTCCATTCTCTTTGGCATGGCAGAGGCCAGCACTGATACCGCAGCATTACCTCCCGCCTGGTGTTGTCCCATTGCTTTTATTAGTCACTGCTCTTAAGTGTATCTGCCTTTGGAGAGCCAGAACTGGGGGTACGTTCCCGACCTGGCCTCCCTCTTACCTATAATGAAAGTCTCTATTTGTTCCCTTGGAACTGCTCTTCCTCTGGCCATGATCCTCTGAAGCAACCTTGCTGGTGTGCTCCAGAAGGTCTCCAGAACCATGCTGTGGCTGGGCTCAGCAACACTCCCTCAAGGGTACTGGACTGTGGCCTTCATCCTCATCTTCAGGGTCTGTTTGCCTGCCAGAACTGACCACTGCTGGATTGCTATAGTTTCTCCCCGAGGTGCTTTTTATTCCTGCAGGGCCTCACATAGGTAATCTGGAAATCTGTTAAAGGATTTATTTTTTTATTATTATTATTTTAATGCCATTTAAGAACATCTTTAACATCTGGGATTTTGAAAAAACTGTACAGACGGTATAGATTTACTCTAAATCATTGTCCCATAGATAATTAAGTGGTCCTCATTTTAAAAGGTCACTTAGAAACATCATTGGATTTATTACTCACTAGTGATAACCACCTGGGAGGTAAAATTATCTCATCCAAGGAAAACTCATCCTGTAGCACTGCAGCCTGTAAGCTCTAGTGTCAGACATGCAGACTGTGGTTTCGTGTGATGATTTATCTAGCAATAGTAAGTGTAAGGGGCTCCAGTCCTTCCACAGCCTCCCTGAATCCAAATCCGTTCCCCAGTCCCTAGAGCTGGTGTGACTATTTATCCGCGAGATGTTGGATTAGAAAAACTATCTCAGCTAAAAGGGAAAACATGCAAGGAAAAAAAAAAAAAAGTGAATAACTGAGGTTTATACTATCTGCCAGGTGAAGAGCAGTAAGTTACAGCAGAAGGAGCAAACAGCCATGAGGAGGGGAAGGCTTTCATCTGCTGCTAGGGAAAGTCTAACACAGGACTTCTGTTTCTGCTTGAAATGTCATTTTTCGGATCGTTGGTGAGAAGTAGCTTGCTGTATTTTGTTGTTCGGTCGGTTGGGGGTTTTCTTTAAATCAGTTTTTCTTCTTTCTGAAGTCCTTAGGCACACTTGAACTAGCAAAACAATGCTTTTGCTGGTAATCTATATTGTTAGAAAACTTCAGTAAACTTCATCAAACAAAGGCCTCTTTTGCCCTGGGCTGCCCAACCCAGGAGAGTTAGGCTGTAGATCAAACCTTTACCAATAAGCCTTTAATAATGCAGAATAGGCCATTGTGCAGATCAGTTACTTTCGTGAGTTTCATATAGAAAAAAAAAAAGATGTTTTACAGTCCTTAGTGTAGCCTCAGGTACCTAAAATTTCAGCTTCACTGCATTTTCTAAAATACAGAGGTCAAATACTTTTTTGCTTAGATGTTGACATAGTCCACAGTGATTCTGTATTCTCATAAACATGATTACAACAGGAAAATTCTCCAAAGTGAACAGTCTGCAGGCTGGCTTTATATCTACTTGTCTTCCTTTGTTTGCTGGCAACATTTCCAGCTGATGTGAATAGCCTCCTCTTATCCAAATGACATTAGCTTAGACCTGATGATGACATTTCCAGAGCAAACGTGCATTCCTTCTGCATAAATATCATTATTTTGTTGTCAAATCCATTTTGTTACAAAGATGAGAGAGCAACCGTGGTCCAGACCATCCCCTTGTTTTCCTGGTGGAGCGATGCTAGGTTTATCGGAGCTCTGCCTGGGATCTGCTGGATTTAGAGCAGTGGGCCAAGGACTTTCTGGCCCCCAGGTTAGCACTCCTATAGCAGGACTGGCCGAGCTGGGTGTGTGATGACTTCTCACTCGCCCTGGTTTAAGTGCAGCCTGTTAACTTAAACCATTGACAGCGCTGCAGCCCAGGCAACTTTGCAAAAGGGAACTTGGTCTGCATGCTGTAACTCTTTGTGGGAAATGCAGATGTGGGTACCTTTGCAAATCTCATTCTCCCTCCTGAACGCACTGGTTCCTGCTTCTTGGCATATCCCTTTTCCCCTTGTGCTCCTCCCCAGGGCTGCAAGCAGAAAAATGTCTGGACCAAGGCTGCGTATGGCCACCATTTCATCATATCTCACGATTTAGCTCACCTGGCCCTCTCCTCACAAAGCAACCATCGGTCCTGCCTTCACAGGGGCCAGGCTGCAAAATGCTTCCTTGCACTGAAAGAGAGCAAACTCGAGCAGAAATGGCAACACCGAGTGCTGAAAGCAGCCGGACAGATCTGTCCCTCCCATTGCAGATGCGCAGCCTCCAGGATAGCTGTGAGGCTGACACTAATTTTCAGGCATTTCCAGCTTGGTTTTTTAAGCAGTTGCTTGTATCACTGAACACTGCTTAGTTTCAGAGCAAAGTGTCTTCCACTGAAGCATCCCATCCTCCCAAGTAGTTTTGCTCCCCCTTTCTCTCCCGTTGTGTTGGTACTTCAGCCATGCCAGTAGGTGCTCTCTAAAATCTTGGCCCCATCAAGCCAGGGGAGGGTTTCTTTACACAAAAAAAAAGACTTAACAGGGAAGAAAAAAGAAGTGGATAATCAACAGCCTAGTCTCTCAAAAGACGTTTACCAGAAACCAAATGATCAGATACATACATTAATCCTAATTGTGTGTCACCGGCACTTGAAAAGCACCTATGGCCCAGCTCTGCATATTTCAACTCCTTTATGTTCCCTTGTCTCCTGAGGATAAATAAGGTTTGGCTGCAATTATATGTTAGAGCAAACTGAAAAAAACCCCCATCTTTCTAAGGAAATACATCATTATTGTGTGATCATGGCAGGACTTTTATTATTTAAAAGCAACATCTTTCTGCCTATATTTTTTTTGACAATCACATTTTTAAAAACCAAATTAAAACCTGCATATTTTTCTACATACGGGTATTGTTGAAACTGTCACACCTAATAAGAGCAGGAAAAGAAAGATGAAAGCGCCGTGCTCGTTTCTGAGCAGCTGGGAACGGCGCTGAGAAAAGCACAGCAATTGAGATTAAGAGAGAGCCTTCACAGTGCAAGATAACCCAGCTGCTTGGAAAATCAAATCTATTGAACATACAGATTTCATGCAACAAAACAATGCCTTGCTGATAAAGGAAAATAACAATGCTCACGCAGGGCTGTATAGTCTTCGATTCAATTTGGAGATAAGTGGGCAGTCCTATATTTTTCCTCTTTAGAAAAAGTCAGAGTTAGCTTTCTAATTGTGCCTATTCATTGCCTCCTCTTGCCAACTCCGAAAGATCAGATCAGAGATTTTCATTTGATAATAACACATTTGATAATCCCACAATTTACTGGGAAGGGCACTTGCATGGGGACGTGCAGGTTCCCTTCCAGGGTCTCATGCTGCCTTTAGGTACCTCCTTCAGTTCTGCATCCCGTCGGTCTTCCTACGCTAAAGAGACTTCAAGACCTTTGTAAAATGTTTTGACATCTCTAGAAGAAAAGTGCTATAGCACTACCCCATCATTTTGGTACTCCCAGCTAATTCATACCAAAAGTCAAGAATAATAGGATCTACAAAGCTGATCAGAAAAAGGTTTTCCTCTGATGTAAGCTGTGTACATCATAAGATGCTGCAATTGTCTTTGGAAAACACTATCGGGGCCCAAATGTTTTAGCTTTTTGAGAAAACTGACTATTTTCTCCCCCAAAGAGATACTTTTTCATAATCTTTAAATCTTCAGTTCAAAGGTGCTTTTCAATTGAAAAAATGATTTTATATGCTCATTTGTGATCAGCTATGGAACAGCAAGCTGATTTATTGGGATTCTAAATTTTCGTTAGCATCCAATTACCAAACAAATATAACACTTTACCTACGGTGAATTTTTGGTCCAGATATAAAGTGCTGATCATTCCCACCCATTCCCCATCCTCTTTTTTTCTCTGTGGAAAACCATGAACACAAAACCACTTTTCCAACACCAAGACCCAACCTTCCTTCCCAGACTCAAGAAATACGTCAAACCCTGGACAGGGAATTATAAACCCAGCCTTTTGCTTTGCTCCAGTACTTCCTTTATTTTCAGTAACCTTCTAATAATCTATGCATGTGGAAGTTATTCACTGAGAAAAGTAATACTTCTGGAATTGTAGTTGGATATCAAAGAAGTATAATAGTCTTAATTCCTCTAAATGAAGCCTTTTATTTATGCATGAAAAGATGGGTAATGTGTTCCCTCTGATAGCCTTTTGTTAGGCTTTTGGCATTGTCATAACTAACTCGTCATTCCTACTCCTGTTTTTTTGTCCCAGCCAGTTTTTTAATCAGTGACACAATACTTTACCTTTCACCAAATACCTCTGGTTTCCTTAACAGCCTTTGTAAGAAACTCCATCAAAGAGTTTGCAAAGTCCAAGGAAATCATTGTTGACCAGTTTTCTTTCAACTCATTGTTGTATTGGTGCTGAAGGCTTCAGATAGTTTGAGGGAAGGATATCACATTCCTCGGAACAGGTTTTTTAAGTTACAAGTGGAGTCCCCTGCAAAGAGCTACTGAAGGTGCCGCAGTCAGAGTTCCTCCCTGCTCCTGCTTAGACCGGCAATAATATATATTACAACTTGTAGCCCTGAAATTACCCTCTTGGGATGAATTCCTAGAACCACGAGTCCTTTCTTGAGAGGATATAATTAACAATGTTTTGATTCTCCCTCCCTTCTTCCTGGCAAATCTGGACTCGGGCCTTTACATCTTTGCCTTGGTATCCTCCTGCCCTTGCGAAAACAATGTGAGTTTTGGCCTTAATAACAAGCCATGTAAAATCTACATAATTGACCCCTTTTCTGAAAAAATTCAAAGCTTTCTCTTTAATCTTTGAATATGCATGTGCAGAAGGAATGCCCTCATTTCAGCAGACCCCTGTTGCATACAGCAGCCTTGTTGCGTACAGAAAGAACAACTAGGGAGTTGTAAGAAATGGGGGGGGGTGCTTCACAGATGCCCTACTTTTTCTTTCTGTGTGATTTTACGTGAAGAACCTCAATCTCTTTATTTCTGTGCGAGGCATCCGCGTCGCTACTGCACATATTTTAATCCACATATCCGTGGGATATCAGGGTAACTGGGTCCCATGTTGAGATCCATGGGCCACTGGTGATCTCTGGGGCTTAGGTGATCGGTCCAAAGTTATTTTACAGCACCACCCAGGACAGAAACATTTCTATGGCTATCTGCCAGGAGAGAGAGGAACCCCAAGCAAGTCTCAGAGGTGAGCGTTGGATCCTTGACCCAAAGATCTGGAAGCTGCTCATCAAGAAATGGGAAGTGTTAAGGCACTTCTGCCTTCTTCTAAGGCATGAGCTGCCAATGTGGCCATTTTCCATTGTGTATCTTTTGGCCAATTTCAGTGCTGCCTGGTCAGGTTCCGGGCTAATCTCTCATGACTTGTGAGCCTGATTCAAAGTCCACTAAGTCCATGTCACTTCTCCGTTGATCCTGAAGGTGTGTGTGGGTCTCAAACAGTGGGGGACAGGGCTTTGGTTTTTTGGAGTTTTTTACTACTTATAAACATTACTGACCTCAATGTGAGCTTTTTTTTTGCTGCAGCCAAAGGCAGATTTACAGCTGTGGGTAAGATCTTGCTGGTCTCCGTGTGTTAGCCAAGTTTTCCGTGCTCTGGTTCTCAGGTGGGTTGCTGAGAGCTGCCTGATCACAGGCAGCAGGTTTACCCCCATGTTTTCTGCCAGTTAACATTATTTAAAGAGATCTACAAACATTGCCTCCATGTCCCTTTTCAAGGAACGGTGTCACCATGGAAATCTTGTGCAACTGATTGTGGGAACTGCTGGCATGTGCCATTGTGAATAAAAGAGAGAAGATTGCTGCATTGTAACTGGGAAGGAAGGGAATCTGCTGTAGAAATTTTGGGAGAGGGCATCCAGGCTGCTCTATCCAGATATGACTCGTGCCTGGGAATCCACCCATAAGCCATAGATCTACAGGGGACTCTATCAACCATGGATGGAAAAATTAAGCTCCCAAGTTTTCACTGCTTGTCTTTCCCAGCTTCTCACAGCTATGCTTTACAAAAACTTTTCTTATCTTTCCCTTTAACATTTCTATATCATTCAGATGTCAGCCTCTTCTCAAGCACTGGACCATGGCTCACTCACCACTGGCTTACACCGCTCTGTTCATTGCCCCTCTTCTTCTACCAATCTATCTAAACAACTTTCTTTCTTCCTCATTCAGTTACAAATCCCTGTGGTTCTTACACCTTTATCTGCCAACAGGATTAAGAAAAAGGATGCTGGGAAAAGACTGTGCTTTCATATCTGTGACTGAAACCTGCCTTACCCAGTTCCAGAAAGGGACTTCCACTTCTCCATCCTTTGGAGCCAGTCAGTCCTTCCACTTGTTAAGAGACGGCTTCTCCAAGTCAATATTACTCACGTGTTTATTCAAAATCAATACTGCTTATTACAGCTTCTGCAATTGTGTCTCACTATCGCTGTCACCTAGTTAGCTCACAACCTTCTCAGCAGACTCTCAGCTTGCTGTGAAGTGTTGGAGTTGCAAGATTGAGAAAAAGAGATTGTAAAGTCAGACAGAAATAGAGACCCACTGATGGGGGATGTCACATAAGACAGGTTGCCAAGAATTCCCTCGTCTGCTTCTCATTCCCTCCACTCAGACACATATGGCCAGATGAGAGACAGTCATGAACCTTGAAATCTCTGCGTTACTCTCAGTTTCTCCTTTCCCTGCTGAAAAACAGAAGTGATAGCTCATACCTAGTTCAGGGGTGACAGCAAGGATCAGCCAGTGCTCAGGAAGAAGCAACATCTAAACAGTGCGTAATATTTTTATACCTTGATGCTGCCCCTGCTGAAGCAGATGGCAAGCTCCCATTGACTTTAATGAGGCCATAAAGAGCTTGTTGTGTGCATGCAATACGTAACATCTCCTCTTGCAGCCCACACGCCGCGAGCGCCGCTTTCCCTTTTGTTGTCTCCACTGACTGAGCAACTCTTCACCGACTCCCTGCAGAAACCCAGCCTTCTCTCTATAGAGCTGGAGAAGGGTGGAGGCCAAATTGCCAGTGCTGGTACCTCTGCTGTCCCCCCTGCTCCTAACCAGCCCCAGATGGGAGAGGCACACAAGTGCCACAACTTGCAGGTGACACAATTCATTCAGGAGAGCCAACTCCAGAGCCAACCATGAGGGGCTACAGGAGGACCTCGGGGCACTGTGTTGTACAGCATTAAAACGGCAGATGAAATTCAGTGTCAATTAGTGCAAAGGGAGTCATGGGGAAAAAAATAAACCTACCTACGCGTACTCAATGATGCTTTTGAAGTGCTGATATCAGTCATGAAAGAGATGCTGGAGACACTGTGGGTGGTTTTCTGAAAACATTGGCTCATATTGAGTGGTGATGAGAAAGGCAAAGTGAACATTAGGAAAGCTAAGGAAGGGGTTGAGAATAAAATGCAGACTTCATTATACCACTGCATAAATCTCTGTGCACACGTATTTTGAAGATTCTGTGTTGTTCTGGGGACTTCATCTTGAAAAACTCGAGAAGAGAGACAGAGATGAGAGGCAGAGATGATCAAAGGTATAGAAGGGCTTTCACAAAACGAAGGAAACTGAACAGAGAACTTTGGGGCTTGGAAAAGTAATGAAGAGGAGCCAAAGATAAAGGTTTGTAAAACCACAAATAATGCAGCAAAGAGGAATAGAAAAATTGTATTGGTTTGTTTCTCATAATATAGGAACTAGTAGGCATGCAGCAATATCATCAAGCATTAGTTTAAAATAAACCTAAGAGAGCACTTTTGTATAGTATGTCATTAAACTGAAATCTATTGCCAAAAGATACTGTGGAGCCCAAGGTGTAAGTGATTCTAAAGGAAATAGATAAAGGAAATAATAGATAATTTTAGAGTGGTTAAGTCCTTTCATGGTTGTTAAACACAAGGGTCCAGCTGCAACTTTTAGCATAGGAAGAAAATGTATTCATTGCTGTATGATATGCATCCTTATCCCTCTCTGTGAGCACCATCAGTGGGCACCATTTTTGCCCCACAGCTGTGGGGTGCCTCGGATACCTGCACACATTACAGACCCTGTCCTGTGGAGGTAGCACAACCGCAAAGCATGGTTCTCTGTGACGGCAAAATGAAGTCTGGCATGTAAAGACCTCCCTTTGCTGGGATGGGCGGCCGACATTGGCTCACGGGTGGCCAACAAAATAAATGTTTTGTGTGGAAGCTTCCAGTGAAGACCCCTACCCCTTGTGTCTCCAGAAGACGGGAATAAATGCATATATTCATAAAATTTCAGACTCTGATCCTCATTTTTCCATTGATTACCTTAAAAAACAGGGGCTATTTATACACATTACGGTCTATAACTGTCAACCTCGTGACAAATCACCCACCCAGCGCCTTGTCAATGATGTGGAAAATAGTGGCCATATAAGCAGGTCAAATGAAGTGGAAGTTAGGTGGTACAATGGTGTCAGACTGTAGCCTTTGATCTTTAAAGGCCAGAGGTCAAATCTGTCTGCACCGAGGAGTAAAAAAGGCTTGGAGAGTTCACCCTGGTACATAGGCAGCTGTGAACCAGCAGCTCCTCTTGGGAGAGGTGCAGGGTTTGTAGAGGTAAAGCCTGGGCTGCGTGTGAAGTTTTGCCCTGGGATTGGAGGAGCTGTAGTTAGAGAAGAGTAACTCCGGTGGGGTTACCAGGCTCCCTGATCAGGAAGCAGGCAAGTACAGTTAAGAAAATGTAATATCTGGGAGAAGTCCTACAGGACTAATGGGAGGCTTGTGGGGAAAAGGTGCTCCCGTGTGGGGCGTGTTTCAGTCAGGGGGTAGGGGGGAGCAGCACCCAGAGCCGCAACCAGGCGAGCCTCTTTCGCTGGCTGTTTTGTAGCTGTTTGGTTTGACGTTGGTACCGTGGTGCACTGGACAACGAGCGATCTCAGGCTAAGTCACTTCACTACTACTTCACCTGTGTTTTTCTATATAATGAAATACCCTTGATTACTGGGGGAGAAATAGGTTATTTTCAGACTAACAAAAGCACTGGCTTTTCCATCCCACCCAGGGGACCATCCCTCTTATTTATTTTTATTGACCCACTCAGTGTTTTCCATTTGATTTACAATTTGACAATTGCCACTCACTGCACCTTTAACAGTTACTCCTGGCTGCTTTCAACACATGGAAGTTAAATACTGGGGCAAGAAATACATTAAAAGCCGCTGCAATTTTAAACCCTGGCAGGCTTTCTCTTTTTTTTTTTTTTTTTTTTCTGCAAACCTCCCAGCGCACAACCATAACATTTTCACCTACATCACCTCTTGCATTTGAAAAAAATGTATTTGCTTGGGTAAGGTAAATACAGTGCTTGCTGTAAGGAGGGGAGAAGGCAGGACAAGCAACAGAGCCCTCCTACCCCTGCTGCCATTGCTACCCTGCGACAACATTGAGCATTGGGTGTATTCTGCACTGGAGGAAACATCAAGGGTGCAAAGGGCCTTCACGTTCCTTGATTTTGGACCCCCCCAGGGAGCTCAGAAAACTCTTCACTCTGCCAGAATGGCCAAAAAAAAAAAAAGAAATGTCATTTTTTGGACTCCAGCCTCCAAGGGGGTAAAGCACTTGTCCTTCTGGCTGACAGCAGACCACCTGTTCTGCTACACGCCGTGAATAATCAGCGCCGCGCGATGTGCGCTCACCGTCCGGGGTTGATCCTCTCACAGTCATGTGTGCTCGGGCTCAGCAGCCAGGTCCAGCTGCTGCCTCACCTGGGTTGTCAGCCCTGCTTATCAGGTAGGAAGTTCATGGCCTCTCCTGATGGCCCAGGGGCTCCCAGGGAACTGGTTTTTTTTCAGTGATGGTGAAGCTGATCTAGAGTGCCAACACAGAGCGGCGTTAAGCCATCTGGCTCTGCAGAAGCAGTGGGGCAGAAAGGAGCCCCTCACTGCACCAGGGGACCTTGTGGTTTATCTGTGGGAGGGATTTGCCTTTCTCATGGGACTCTGACCAACCTCCCAGACCCTCATCCCTACAACCCACCACCACCAGTGGTGGGAAGAGCTGCTCCCCTGCCTCTCTCCCCATGCAGAGTAGGACAAAGCAATGTCACAAATCATGGCTCTTGGTAGAAACTCCGATACAGCAGGGCAAAAGGCAGGTCCCCAAACTTTCTTTTCCCTTTACTCCATCCAAAAAACCAGACAGTCAACACTTAGCTCTGAAAAAACCTAACATACTCTGGAATGACTTCATACGTCCAAGAGAGAGCTTTCCCAAGTCCAGCCTGAAGGTGTGAGTTAGGCTTACTCTGAGTAAAAATAGTCATTAAGGGAAGGATTTCTCTCATTTGAACTCAGACATGCCAAAATCAGATGCCTAATTTTAAGTTAGTCAGCCCGCACTATGCTTCCTCCTAGCCACAGATGTCCAGAGGCCACTCATCTGATCTTAGATGCCAATTTTAGGGTGAGATGAACCACCTGTTGGAGGCACCTACTACTTTTCATGGAGTATAGGGAGACAGTAGGGGGAAGAGCCCAGAATTAAATGTCTAATTTTTAGATGTCCGAAACTAGGTCAGAAAAATCACCTCCTGCCATTATAGGCAGGGCTGAATGGCTTAGGCCAATGCTCAAGGGACATGAGCACAACCAAAGTGGGTGGTGGCTGGATGAAGGGAAGGATGAGAGTGTCCTGTGCCCCGAGTGAGATGAAGGGGAGTCAAACCTGAATGACCTCTGGTGATGGATCCAGACTGTATAATCAAATGGGGTGCACTAGTTTGGAGATCTATCCAATTAACGCAATCTCAAGATGGCAGAGCAATGAGAGTGGGTAATGAAGCAGAAGAGAAACCACTAGGGATAATCTAAGTGCAGGGTCATGATCTTTTCTTTCTTTTCACCTGTTCTTACCAGCTGTTCACCTGCGTTGTCTACTTTGGGTTTGTAAATACATGGTTTTATCTATTTGCAGCTTAACAAAGAGTGCATTAAAGGCATTTTAGGGAACACGGGTAAACATGAAAGATTTCGTTATGTTGGGGGAGTTTAATGATATTCTGGGTCTGGATTAAGGCATGGCTAGCCTTCTCTTTATTATATCGTGGTTTATATGTAAAATAAATATATGTATTTCAACCTCATGGTTGGCTCCTTGGTGTCTAGTAACAGCAGGTGTATGAAGAGTAGTGTCTACCAGCGAGCACCGTCAGCCTGGCATGCTCTCCAGCCGGTGAGAAAAGATTAGGAAACAAACCTTAACATCCACTGCCTCAAAACGGCTTGGCCACAGCCATGGAGCAAGCGGCTGTACCACGAGCCAAAACAAACTGGGGCTCACGGGACTACATTCATCTACTCTTTCCCAATCAATTGCTTCAGTGAGATTATTGCAAACACGATGGATCGGATCACTTAATCCAGTTAGATGGCAGCTCAAGCAGATGGGTAAATAAGGGAAGCCGGGAGTCTGATGGCCTCTACTGACCCGGAGCAGCAACCGGTCAAGGTGGCAGCTTTCAATGCTGGTCTTGACCTGCTTCTTGGGACTGACATTGCTAACAAAATACATGCAAGTGACACAAGACGTGTAATTTCAGACAAAGCATTTGCCACCAGAAGGCCAGAGGATGGAAAAAGCAGTGGTAGCTCTTTCTTCCTTACCTTGCGCACCTTTAGGAACAAGTAAAATATTTCTCATTCACAAAAACAACAACAACAACAACAAAAAGAATGATGAAGCTTGACAACCCACTTAGTTACTCCTGTGCAGGACAGAGGAGCGTGGTTTGAATACAGGGAAAATTGATATATAGGCTGGAAATAGTAATTGCACCACTAGATTTTGGAGGGTAACGCAGCACAGCTGAGCTACATTTAATGAGGGTGATCTGACACCACCAGATCTGCACAGCAGCCAGTCACTCGTGAGCAAAATGCAGTCATTCCTGCCTTGTGTTATTTGGTATTAATCAGCACAGTGCCTTAATTAAAATTTAACACCTGAATTAGAAAGATTTTGATCATTAATGACTGTGTGCAATGCTGCACTCAGCGTGAACCATCAGATAAGCATTTTCATTTTGTATATGCAAATCCTGCAGCTGGAAAAGGCAGCGTTTGGGTTGTTTTTTTAAAAAAAAAAATTGAAAAAACTCCACTCTTTACCCTTGGTAACACCAACAAAAAGTGTGCTACATTTTATCCCCTTTTCTAAGAAAAAAAAAAATGCTCACAGTGAAATAAAAGCACGAGTGTGTTAATACACTATATGCGATTCATTATGGTCTGATCAATGATTAGATGTGACGTTTGACTCCGCCCTCTTCCAAAGTTTTGTTAGATGGGAGAATTAGTGCCTGGGCTGGCAAACAGGGGCGGGCTGAGATCTACGGCCCTGTGTCTTTACACTGAGTAAGCGGACATCAAAGGACTTCTTAAGGAGGCTGGGGGTGAGGATTTTGTTTGGGGAGGGTGAGAACAAATCTTCCTTCCAAAGCCAAAAAATACAGGGAAAGAATATGCGTTGTGCTGACACCAAGAATTTAACTGCCGCAGTCAAAAAATATAACTGGAGAAAAAAATGAAGTAGCAGAAACGAGTAGCAGAGGTCCATTCTCACTGAATAATCACCACATACATGGGCATGTAAATATACAAATACATATTCAAGTATATTTAGCTTACAGATGTTTTCAAAACTTTTAAAATAAATAACAGGTTTTTATAGTCTGGCAAAGCCCAGCATTTTGAGATAATTAAGCCTGGTTGCTTTCAGAGCAGCCTGTTAATAGGCCTTCGTTGTTTATCAGGGGTCATTTAACATTCGCAGCGTACAAAACATTCCCCCATATCATCAAACCACTTTCCACGACCAAGCCTGCTTAAATAGATGACACGATGGGTCTGCACTGGACCTCTCCATGGCTCACAACACCTGATACCAACTGCTCTATTTACCCAGTGGTTTGCACCCTGAACATGGGCACAGCACCTCGTTTCAGGTGCCTCAAGCTGCCTTGCCCTTAAAGCTGCCCACAGGAGGATTTTTCATCTCTGAGGTCTTCAAAACTTGCTTAAGGTTGTTGTCCCACTGCTTTATAGTAGGGACCATGATTGTGGTGTCCTTGGGTAATATGGGCAAAAAACTCAGAGTCACTTCTAATGTAATGGCATGAAACAACCCCTGGGATCTTCCTATGGAGCCCTCACTGTAAGATTTAGGGCTACAAAGATGATGAGGGGACTGGAGCATCTCCCCTATGAGGAAAGGCTGAGGGAGCTGGGCTTGTTTAGCCTGAAGAAGAAAAGACTGAGAGGGGACCTCATCAACACGTACAAATATCTTAAGGGTGGATGTCATGAGGATGGAGCCATGGAGCCAGACTCTTCTCGGTGGTGCCCAGCGACAGGACAAGGGGCAATAGGCGCAGACTGAAGCAGAAGAGGTTTCAGTTGAATATGAGGAAAAACTTCTTCACTCTGAGGGTGACAGAGCCCTGGAACAGGCTGCCCAGGGGGATTGTGGAGTCTCCTTCTCTGGAGATATTCAAACCCCGCCTGGACGATGTCCTAAGCAACCTGCTCTGGGTGGTCCTGCTTTAGCAGAGGGGTTGGACTGGATGATCTCCTGAGGTCCCTTCCAATCCCTGCCATTCTGTGATTCTGTGATTTGTCTCCAAGTCAGCCATGAGGAGCAATATCACCCCTTCAGGATCTGAAGGAGGAGCCAGCAACCCATTGGGTCCTTGATGAGCACATCTAAGGTCCATGTCATCCTTGGAAGGTTTGCAAGAGCAAATTGTTGACCACTGGTGGAGCGGAAGCTGATCTGAACACAAGGGGTTGCAAAATGTCCTGGTCTTCAGGGTGGTGAAGGGCAGACTTGTGCTCAGATCCAGGGGGATGACACGCTGAGGGGGGGCTGCAATTTGTGGCTTCTCAAGAGCCGTTGCTCCCAAGAGCAGCCAGCCTGGAGGAAATAGGAAGCAGCTGTTTTGTGCAATTATTTCTTCACAACGTATTTATTGTAGGAGAGGGCATGAAGACGTACATTTCCATGAAGAACCTCTCTTGTGAATAGGAAATTGTCAGTAATTAATAATTCCAGATTGTTTCTTGGGGGGGGGGGGGGGGGGGGGAGAATCCAAATCATACAATGACAGAAATACGTGAGCAACAATTTGCTTCCTCTGCCACAACCACAGCTTTTCTTTAATGATCTGGCAACGCTGGCTGCAAAGTCATGTATGAACTTCAGTGGGTTTTGTCTGAAAACCTCACAAAATCCTGGCTGTTTTCTGAAATCAGCTCTTGTCTTAAGTACCTTAATTTACCAGCTCTGCTCTGCTCTATAGTTTGATTGCATCTGTCAAGTGGAGAGCAAAAGTGTCAGAGGAACACTAGAAAAAAACATGGATAATGCTTGACTCTAAGGGAGGGTGGTGGGTGAGTAGGAGATACAGAAGAACGAGACTAAACTAAAATCATTTCAAACTATTTGAGAATTGCCAGCTTCCATCGTCGTACTGCAAATCTTACAACATTTCTTTTTTTCCTGAAATCCCCAGAGAATACGGGGCTTGCTTTTACAGACATAAATGTCTCATTGTTGCAAGGAAGACAATGAAAATAACTGCACAAATTTAAAGCCCAAACAAATAGAAGGCAGCAAACAAACAGACCTAACCCTCTCCAAACTTATTTCCTACCCGCTATCCTCTTCCCTCCAGATTTATACGTGGAGTTTGGCAGCGTGAAATATGTGATAGCAAAATTAAAACCGTAGCTTGGAACTCTGGGGTAAGATGAGATTTGTGGCAAATTGAACTTTTTGAGCATTTTTGCATATACATTTAAGAAAGTTTGAGAATGTTTATTTAGTTTGCTTAAAATGCCAAAGTCTGAAAGCCAAACCAACTGATGAAAGATATTCAGCTTTAAACTATGCAAACCCCAAACTAAGGAAACATAATCATGTTTTATTTAAAAACACACACATGCACACTCTTTGATGAATAATACAAGCCGAGTGAAAATCACTTGCTCTCGCTACAACAAAGACTGAAGTAGTGGACTTGGTGACGCAGTTGCCAATCCCTCGTTCTCATAGAAGACCATCTGCTCTTGAATCTCAGCTTGGATGCTTGCAGACACATTTTTAGCATTTTTTAACACGTACAGCTCCTGGTACTTCCCTTACAGACCGCTTGGAAACCCACAGTCCCAGCATGGCTGTATTTCTCTCTCTTAAAGGACAGCTAGCAATTAAAGTGTCGTTAAGCTCCAGAGTTAAAATCCCCTTGAGTTAAAGGGGTCAGACGGCCTCCTCCGTGATACTGCCTCTCTCTAGATGCAGAAACACGCAAGGATCAAATCTCATCCAGAAGGTTTTCTTCACAAGGAGGCAGGCATGACATCTTTTAAAGAAAGATAATTCTGAGAGGACTGATGAGGTCACTAAAGAAATACTGACACAGTGCATTAGCAAGGGCCAGTCTGATCTGACCTCTGCCTGTACCACTGAATATTGTGGGATTGCTTTTAATATCGACCGTTCTTCAGGGAGCAGGAGGTCACGAGCTACATTTTTCGTACGGTATGTGAGTGGTTTGCGGATGACTGATGCCTGCTGATCTTTGGGGCTGCATGGATCACTTGTAGCGAGGGGCACCACGTGTGATTAAAAATAACTCTCGGCTAACTCAGGATTGCTGTGGGGCAAAAGGTTATTAAACCTGACTGAGTTCGTACCGAGATGGTCTAGGGGCATTCACATGATCTGTTAAGGCAGCTGAGATTGGAGGGTAGGGCCCAACAATGGCAACAAATCCTATTGCTTGGATTACATCCGTGAGAGTGCATGCACCTTCGAATTAGCAAAGCAGCCACACAATAATCACTCTTCTCCTTTTCTTCTAGAAAATCCCTGCAGAAATCTGATCTCGAAAATCACTGCCAAACTCTGAATGCCCATTTCATGTGACTTTTAGGTTGTCCCAGTACTGCATCTTATGGGGTTTACCTTGCAAACCCTATGTCTTTAACAATCTTTAGTGTCCGTAACTTTAAGATCCATATCCCTGTAAAACACTGACAAAGGTCTATTCGTGTTTACACTATGATCAGTGGAAGCAACATATTTGCAAGCTAGATTACAACAAACCTATTTCCTCCAGCCAGTCAGTTTGACTCAGGAAAGCAAAAAACCTAAGAAATCTCTCAAAATCACAGCTCTCAAAGGACAATACTGGCTATTGAAAACTGTATGGTGGTGCTAAGACCTATACCAGCTTCTGGAGTGGATGTAGAAAGGATGCTCACTCCTGCGTGCCCAGGTCAGCTGAAGTTTCACAGCAGCCTGAAGATTTTGCCAAAAAATCAAGTTGTCCTGGGTGACCTTGGTCTTTATCAGTCCAGATGAACTTTGTTGTGTTTTATTCCATTTGACTGACTACATGGCCAATGTCACAGCCAGAACAGAGGATGGAGCATATGGGCTTTTCTCTATTAGGACATTTGACCAAGGTGGTTTCTTCTGCCTTTGGTTTGACCCTCTTCCCTTTTCTAGCCCATTCTGGGCTGTTTCTAAATACCTGAGTAACTTTATTCTCAGGTCAGTGAGATTTGTGGGACCACCCCTGTTGATTAGTGACGCCTTGCTCTAGCGACTCTCATCTGTGAAACCATGAACCCGCCCAACTCGTGACAGATCCTGAGGAGGAAACTGCAGCTTCTCTATCTAGCCTGAGGACCAGCAACACTGGTATTGCCAAATGAAAGGAGCACAACCCTTGCAGCTCTGTCAGAAAGCATAAGCGTGGAGTCAGCCCTCTCTGTCCAGCCCAACCACTGCACCTTGCCAGCAAGAAGTGTGTGTAAAGTCATGTTTTATTTTACATGGGGAATGCTCTTTTGGAGTGAATCTTCTGGTTGTCTTCACTTACTGCTGAGTGGTTTGCCTCACAGAGTGGTCTTGGAGCACACAAACTGGATTCCTTCCAGGTGAACCTCAACTGAAAGATGCTGCAGAAGCACTGCAGGAACACACCTGATGTACTCCAAACACTGATGGACCAGATGGTTCATGGGACATGGCTAGAGCTAGTCTGGAGTAAATGCCTTGAAATTACTTTAGCATATAAGAGGGATCCTCAGCGCCAACCATTTCACTTTATAGACCTGCTGCTGTTGGGTCACACTACTTGCTTAGGAAACACGGGCAAAGGCTTCAAACACTGTGACTCTACCATAAAACTCATTATTTGTATGATAGGGTGACGTTATGAAATGGTCTGATTACGAGACAATTTTCCAGTTGTACAGAGAAGAGGATCCCAGCTCTTCCAAGTCAAAACATGAATGCAATAATATAAGACAACCCATCTGTACTAGCTCAGCCTAAGTGGCACATGAGAGCTGCTCATGAGTGTCATATGGCAGGGACCCATGATTCATATGCTGGCAAATGTTAAACCATTTGTTACTGCATCTTCTCTGCTCTTTTTTACCCCACTTATCACACAATCCAACCCCCCTTTTTTTTTGATTTATACAACATTTGAAGTTTTCAAGGACTTTCCAAAGGTTGCAGAGGTCCAATTAGACAGTCAGGTCTGGACGTCAACAGATTGAAGTGCTCTTGACTGATGAATGTGATAGTGAATGCTGGTTTCAGTAACTGAAGAACTAGGGGAAGGATGGGCTGGTGAATAAGGGCTTGGGCTAAAATATGTGATAGAAGAAAGCTCATTATGGAGCTGAAAGCCCTCCTGTCCCCAACACAGCTGTGATAGCTCCATACAGTCTGTTATGGAACAGAGCAGCATAAACAGACCATGGTCTATATACAGCTTATATCAGGAGTTCTATTTGGTGAAATATACAGCAATATGGAATTGCCTGTATTTTTAACACATCACCTGGGCCCTTCGGCTTTGTGCCTCAACTTTTTTTTTAAAACTTGAGCTCTGGGAGACATGGGATTAAAGTTCCCAACTTTTGTTCTTGAGGAGTAAGCTTTCAAATTGGAAATTGCAAAATGCAGATGAAAAAAATAAAATAAAAAACTGCAACAAATCACAACCTTTCTGCTAATATAATTTTTAAGCCGATACCATTAGGGAAGGAAAATGACTCATGATTTTGAGTGTATGGATCTGGCACTCCATTAGAGCGTTGAATTTAAATGAGCCCTTTCTCATACGATGGTTCATCTGTATGTGAGTGGAAGTACAGTTAACGTACATGCAGCGTTAGACTCTGTGTGACGCTTGGTAGGAGCATGACTTGAACGCAATCGAGACCTGCAGAAAAATACGAAGGGGGAAGTTCAGGAGGAAAAATACAATTTCCTTTTGTCCGTGGTTCAGATCTGACCCGAGGTGTCAAACAGGCTGAGTAACAAAACCCACAACAATTCAACAGACCCTTTATAGCCAGAAGGGGCCCACGGTGGAGAGAGATTGAAAAATTAATTCCATCCGCCTCTAAGAAAGAGGCAAATGTCACTGAGCTAGGAATAACACCTAAGGGGTCGTTACTGAGGTCTCTCTGTACACAGCCTAACCCATGCACATTAGGACAAGAATCACAGGCAGAGATGCATCAAGACCTTTCCTTTTCTCTGAGTAAGAATGTATTTTATAACCAAATGCACAGTTCCTTGCATATACTGTTTAGATAATAATTTAGATCCTGTCTGTTTTCTTATCATAAACCCCTGCTTTCTTGTGGCTTTTAATGATGTCTTATGTAAACGGCTTGGATGCCCTCTCCCAGGCTGAGTGGCTGCAGCAGGTTGGTTGACTCCCTGCGCCCAAGAATTGGGAAATGAGAGACATGCTGGCATGGGGAGAGCATAAGCCACGTGGGATTTTGGAGTGCCTTCCAGCAGTGCATCACTGGCAGCCTCAGCACAGCTCTGGACATCTGCATCTCCAGGAGCATTGCACCCATGCCCAAACCAGAGCCCCAGCCAGGGACCCCAAAGATCAAACTCCCCAGAGGAAAATCAAACATTAAATAAAGGGAGCGGAGGCTGAGCCGGCTCCACCAGCAGCCCACCACCGGCACCCGATTGCAGCAGCCTGTATCTCCCTCTGGAGACATCCAAAGGCACCTACCTCTCTCTGCCGATCGCGCAGGGATTTTCAGCCCTCCCTCCCAGGGCTGGGTTGCTAGGCGCTTAAATTATAGATAAAAATTGGGAGCTTAAATTAGGCAGGCTCAACCCCACACCTGCTACTTATATATTATGAAACAGCCTTTCATTACATGATCACGTATTTTATTTTTTTCCTCCCCAGAGGACTGTTGCTTCACTTAGGATGCAGGACGGTCCATTGCTGAGGATGGATCGTTCTGAGTAACTTAGGAGGGTGATGCCCATAGACTCACCGAGTCTGGAAAGTGTGCAAAGAGCGTGGTGGAGAGGTACAGGAATTAAAGAGAGTGGTTTAAGCTTAACACAAGTGCAGGCAGTTCTAGAGAGAGTTGGACAAGGGCTCCTGTCTTACACGAGTTCAAAATTTGGATTTTTTTTCCATCTTATGCCAGGAGGATGAGACAGGTTCCTGAAAAGCGCTGCTGTCTGGTAATTCAGACACTCCTTCCTTCCCCTGGACACAGCAATTGCTATTTCAGTATAAGCTTGGATATTAACTCTGCTAGAAATGAAGACAAATTTCCAAGGAAAAAAAAAAATCAGTTCACAGTGGAGAAGAAACTGTTCATCTGAAAATTCCACAGATGGCTATTTCAATTATTTACATCTTTTTTTTTCTACCCAAATATGGAAATCTGTTAACATTGTTCTTTTTCTACAAAAAAAATCCCATTTTAGCTAACCATCGTTTTCCTGATCACGACACACCTTCTCACCGCTGTTATCGATCAGGAATTGTTGAACACCCTGGGGGAGACCTTGACGCTGCCTCTTCCTCTGCCACTGCCTTCCCACATGGCACCGGGCACCTCACTTAATCTGCGGCTCCCACACAGCCTGGGCTTTCCTCTTCCTCCAGGCTGAAATCAAGAGGAAATCTTGGAATTTGATCTGGCATAATACTAAGTACTGAAATCCATCTTAGTAGTGCTTCAAGTTTATATTGCTTTGTATAATGCTTTGAAAAATCAAGTTCTAGGTGTTGCCAATAATATAGCAATATCAAGTGGACACTTTTGACCTTAAACTCTCTTGTACTGCAGCTCCTCATCTATAAAACAGTGGTAATAGCATCTTCCCTTCTCATAGAGGTGTTTATAAAACTGACATTTGTGAAGGTCTCGGATAATATATTTTAGGGAGTACATTAAAAGCACCCGTGAGGCAATTTATAATTCTGCCTTCAAAGCAGCATTTCAATAGTACTCGGTAATAGTGTGTGGCACTTTATACATGGGTTTTTTGGTTGCAATTCATATTTGATTTTCCAGTGTCAGTCAAACAACAAAGTATAAAAGTTTTTCTAAGTGACATTTTTCTATATTCAAATGAGAACCAAACTGGCAAGGAAATTACATGATCCTAATTATGCTTTGTGCATATAAATCAGCTGTGAAATCATTTGAAACTCTTGTGTGTTTGGGATCTTTATCAATGAGGCAGAATAATTATCAACAAACCTCCATTAAGCCTGACTTTAAAAAGAACTCGTTATTAAATATGAACACAATTCTGCACTTCAAAGTCAAAATGACTCCCCAGTGGACTGGGCAGATATCAAGGCTTGTATGCATCAATGTGCATATCTCAAAAAAATTAAATTAGAATTATTCTCTGTTTAAAATAGGAACTCCCCCCTTTACCTTTTACTGGGGCAAGAGATTGCTGTGACCTAGAAACAAAGTTAAGCTTGGTCAAATGCAACACAGCAGTCAAATAGCCAGTCTAAATGCAATGTCAATAAGCATAAACCAAGCATTGATACAATTCTCAGTAATGCAGATTCTCAATAAGCATGGAATATTTTATCTTCCCAAGTAGGAAATCGTGTATAGATCAAGCGATAAAAGACTGCAATTTCTCTCTTCGATCTGGTTCAGTGAATATCGATGATAGATCTTGCAAGACAGGCTGAAAAAAGTCTATTACTGAACATCAGCAACGAAATGTTAAATTAAAAGTTCCCATAAACAGACTCAGAGGATAAATAACGACCTTTCCAACACAAAACCTTACCACACTTTTCAAAGAAGGCAAATAACCTTCTCCTGATTTTATGCTTGACAAAACAAGCGCTTGGGGGTGAAGCCTCCTGACCCAGCTTGGTCAGAGATCTCCCTCGCTGCCCTACGTCCCCATGCGCATGTGCTGGCCAGAATCCACCTTCTGGGGTGACCCACAGTGCTCCCCACATTCACCCGCTGCAATAGCAGTGCCCATCAGTGCTGGGCGGCACTGCAGGAGCTGCTCCCACAGATTGCCTACGGACACATGCGGCGAGGCACCCGGCAGACGTCACATTCTCTCCTAACTTTTTATAATCGGTCACCCATTTCACAGGCGAGCAACAGAGTCCCCAAAAAGCAGCGCAGCTGAGGTGGCACCCACAACCCAAGGCCAAATCTTGCTCCTGCCTTTGGGAAGGGACAGTCCCTGTTGTCTGTCCCCACGCCTGCGCTGCCCGTGCTCCGCAGAGGACTTTGCAAACCGGAGCTTTGCTGCCCTGGGAAGGCAACGCTGCAGGTGCAGGACACACGTTGCATTTTTAGGATCAGTAAAGGGAGGACCTGGGTCTGCTCCTGGCTCAGAGAACCGGGCAACCCTCTGGGAAAGCGTGTGCCACAGCTCCCTCTGCGGGTTCTCTCTCGGGATGGTTGAAAGCATCCTCCCTTCCCACCCTCCACTGCCCAAAAGCAGGGCCTGGGCAGGGGTGGAGGGGATGCTGCCAATCCTGCCCACATCATGAGGAGAGGGGATGTGGGGATTTGTAGGCAGACATATGGATGCAGACCCCTGTGATGTCCCAAGGATAACAAGTGGGGTTGTAGGATGATAATATTTGCTCCTGTGAGGTTTTAGGATTTATCACTTGGTGAGAAAGAGGCAGGCCCCTTTCAGGATGAGGCCCATGGAGTCCATAGGGAGCAGAGAAAGGCGACTTGGAAAAATGTTTAACCCTTCCACTGGACTTACCCCCCAAATCAGTGTCGGCTTTCTCCTCGCTGGAGCAGTTTCATCCCTCCTGATCAGCCAGGGAGAGAGCGGCCGCACCTCAGCACAGGAGGGCTTGGGATGAATGCGGCACGCTTTCCAAACCTGCAGCACGCACAGGACTCAGAACCGCACAGCGCACCTGCGGGCTCCCCGGCAAACCTAAGTAAAGGTGTTCTCTTACTGCTCGGTGCCTCGACCACCTCCTGCTCTCACTTGCAAAGGTGAGCCCGAGATAAGCCCCTGTTTTGCAGAGGACAGATGCCTGCTCCAGCTGCCAGCTGGGGGGGGTGGGGGAGGGCTCCCCAAACACACCTTAGGGTTTTTTCAGAGGCCGAGCATCACTGATGGCTGCAAACAGAGTTTCTCAGCAGAACTGGCTGGAGGTTAAAAGGAAGATTATGTCACCAGGTCTCTTTTTCCATGAGGTTATTGCTTGGCTCTGACAACAAAAACACTCCCAATTGCCCACGGTGGAGTTGTTCTTAGGTAAAACATCACTCTCACGCTTTCTATAGAAAAGAACATGAATAACTATTGTAAAGGTGGAAAATGGAAGCGGTTATAAATATGTATTTGAAATCAAATACAGATGCATGTTAACACTTCCTTGTAGACAAACCCCAACTCGTATTCCCCAGCCGTTCCTTCCTGTTCGCTTGAAAGGATGCGAGAAGGACGGGATACATTGCCCAGCTAAAGCCGCCGGGGCCAGGATGTCATCTCTCTACTGCAGCAGCTACAGCCTCTTTATTCAAGCCGTATTTCGTGTGCATCAGAGGAATGCAGGCTGGTCCCGTTCTGCCCTTGAGACCCCACCGGGGCAGAGGGAGGCTTGCTGTGCAGACACGCTCCGCAGCCTCGCCCGGCGCTGACAGCTCTGCCACGGCCGGCAGCCCCGCTCCCGTGACACGTGCCAGCTCCAGGGCCAACTCAACAGACGTAAGGGATTCGGCGTTCCCCTAAAACAGCCTCATGCCCCGGGCACCCTCGCCCGATGCGAGCACTCTGGGTCTCCTGAGGACACGGATGCTGGCTCAGCCTCCCCTGGCTGCCGGGTCCTGCTGCGACACACACTGACCCCACACGGGGCTTCCTTCAAAGCCCAGCCCACATATGATAGCAAAACCCCTGCAACTGTTAAGCTTTAAAGACTTTAAGTTTGGAGGCATCTTAACACTGCTATTGCAAAGGTCTCACCACTTTGGCAGTCGTAACACTTACATTTAAAACACTTAATTTCATTACTGAACCTAGCCCAAGGGTCTTCTCTTCTGTGTCTCTGCCTTACAAGAATTGATCTGAGATCTACCTTCCTATCTTCGAGTAAATGTAATTGAGATTTGAAGCAACCAGGTTTAGCCTATTTAGAAGCATTAATGTTCTGTTAAGGATGGAAGCTCCATTACTTTAACATCCCACAGCTGAAATTCCCTTGTAGCTGTTTATTGACCTATAAAGATCAGACATAAATGCATCCTTGACATGAGGAAAATGGTGAAGCAGGTATGACATTTCTCCCCAAGGCAGCTACTGCAGCTTCAATTATCTTATCTACAGGAAAAGTGGCTACAGAAACCTAATCACTGCTTAATTTACTTATAGCCGGCCAAAACCGGACCACTCAGCAACTGTACTTGGCACTCTGTCTCTGAACACCCCCCGCCACGGGCTCAAACTGATTATTAGGTGTGCTAACAACCATTGCACAACTAAAAAGGGAATAATTGGGTTGCATTTCTGACAAGCCGGCATAATTTTCTAACCAAGAAACTCTGCTACAATATAAAACACTTGGCAAAAACCCACCTCAGCACCACCACCGAAAAACCTGACTGTCCCTGAAAGGTTGATAATGTTTCTTTTGGTCCTGAATTAACCTGGAACCGAACACACCATACAAGCCCTGACATGAATGCAGAGATTATATTGATTAGCCAAATTGGAAAGGGTAATAGGAAGAGAGGAATTAACATTCAGGCAGTAGTTAAAGCAAAGAGCTGTAGGAGAAAGTAGAGGCATAGAGACACACTCCCTCCCCCTTACATATCCCTCTTCTAATTACATTTAGCTAATCCATTCAATTAACATTGATGAATTTTATGATGAAAAGCATAATGAATCCATTAAACACAAAACAAGTATTGGCATAAACCCTTTTCACCCCAGGAAGTGAATTATATCGGGAGAGCTACAGTAATTTACTAATAAAGTGATCTAAAGATGAAAAGAAGCCATTCATTTTGTGGCCAGTTAAGATGCAGGCTGGTGGAGGCTGGATCCTCCGGATCAGATGCTGATGCTGGGGGACTCGCTCCTCTCCCAGGCTGCAGCAATTGGCAGCAGAATTGGGCAACACGATACGTCACTCGCTGCTACCTAATAATAATGTTACACCGACACCGTCAGTATTTTTCATCCCCCTGGCCCTGCTAGACTCTTCTATAAAAAGCCAATTTGTTAAGCAGTTAGTCACTGCTTTATAATTCATAGACTCTCCCGAAAGTTTAAATGAGAAACCACGAAAGCAGTAAGAGGGAAGTACAGGCTGAGACGACTATTTATAAGCCGCGAATATCCTGCTATAACAGAGTCTCCTCTCGCGATGTGTGTGTTACATTTCTATCGTGTGCACGCTAAATTTATATGTCATGCATTCCCTTAACAAGACTATTCATACAACTATGATAAATAGGGCCATAATCTGCAGCGATTTCAATCCTTCTGTATGCCAGCAGAAGTCTCTTAGCAACGGTTGTTAGGGGCAACGCCAGCATCCAGCATCTTTCCTCGAATTCAGAGGCAACTGAGCTTCCACCAGCTTACGATGGAGGCTCCGGTTATACCTCAGAGAAAACGGAGCCTCCCCTCCCCCTTCCACAAATCCACGCTACCAAGAGAGACTCACAGCACAGCGCGTAAGGCTCAGCAATTATTAAAAATTATCAATTTAGCACAATCCAAGCGGCCGTCCTGGACATGACGTGTACCCCGTCTCCTATCGCAATAGCAGGCTATTAGCTTGTTTTGCAAGATCACAACAGCCTTGTCCTCTCCCCAGCCTGCTTAAAATTCACAACATTGTCTTTAAACTGGGCTAGGGAACCTCTGTAACATGGTACAAAGAAATCCCTTTACCATTCCCCTGTTGAGATGTGTCACCGATGCACTTCCAGGGCCGTGGTGCGATGTGTATGCCTGTAAAGTACAGCCATGATCTTAATGCTCCTTGAATTTTTTATTCTGATTTGTCCTGGTTTCGGCTGGGATAGAGCCCACTGTGGGGCAGTGAACTGGGTAACACTGGCTTATGATATGATAAAATTACTGGGTGTGAGAGTAATCTGGTATTTATACTCAGCATTGCCGTCATCTCCGTGCTTTGGCAACCATCTCTTGGAAACTATTAATAATTACACTCTTTACCTTTTCTCTTCGGAGAGTCAATTTATAGGGGAAAGAAGGTGGGACACTTTCCCTTTCACCTTCCCCTTCTCCTCCAGGCTAGTTACAACATCTCTTGAGAATTTTGACTATCCTTGGGATGTTCAAACCAGCACGTTCCCATTGCTATGTCTCCTGAGCATGTTTCAGGTCTTGTTTAAGATTAAACAACTATTTAAGAATACCACCCAGCGACCTGTCCTGAGGCTGGATAGTTATGAGTGGCCGGGTGTGGGGGATAGTATGGGCAAGTACCTGGGGCAGTGGGCAGATCCCCAGACAGAGCAGAAGAGCTGATCCTACTTGCGATCTTAATAAAGGGGCTTCTGATTCATGTTTACAAGAAGTGAGTACCGAATACTATGACGAGGACTAGTGGGGCCCAGCCTCCAGCCAGGTGGAGGAAGGGGACAACCAGGTTTACTGGGCTGTGTGAATTCGATGGCCTGGCACATCAGACCCACAGGAATATAAGGTTTTAGTGGACACCGGTGCACAGCGTACCCTAATGCCATCAAGCTATTCAGGGGCAGAACCCATCTGTATTTCTGGAGGAATCCCAACAGCTGACTGTATTGGAGGCCAAAGTGAACCTAACTGCAAATGACTGGCAAAAGCACCCCACTGTGGCTGGCCCCAAGGCTCTGTGTGTCCTTGGCATAGACCACCTCAGGAGAAGGTATTTCAAGGTCCCAAAATGGTACCGGTGGGCTTTTGGTATAGGTGCCCTGGAGATGGAGGAAATTAAACAGCTGTCTACCCTGCCTGGTCTCTTGGAGGACCCTTCTGTTGTGGGGTTGTGAAAGGTTGAAGAACAACGAATGCCAAGTGCCACTACAACAGTGCACCAGCAGCAATATCACACCAACTGAGACTCCCCAATTCCCATCCATTAGATTAGTCATCGACTGGAGAGCAAAGGAGTGATCAGGGAGACTCTCTCACCCATTAACAGTCCCACATGGCCAATGAGAAAGTCTGATGGAGTGGAGACTGACAGTAGATTACCGTGGCCTGAACAAAGTCGCGTCGCCGCTGAGTGCTGCCACGCCAGACATGCCAGAACTTCAATAAGAAATAGAGTCAAAGGCAGCCAAGTGGTGTGCCACAACTGATATCGCTAACATGTTTTTCTCAATCCCTTTGGCAGCAGAGTGCAGGCCACAGTTTGCTTCCACTTGGAGGGGCATCCAGTACACCTGGAATTGACTGCCCCAGGGTGGAAACACAGCCCTACCATTTGCCATGGACTGATCCAGACAGCACTGGAACAGGGCAAGGCTCCAGAACACCTGCAATACATTGATGACACCATTGTGTGGGGCAACACAGCAGAAGAGGTTTGTGAGAAAGGGAAGAAAATAGTCCAAATGCTTCTGAAAGCTGGTTTTGCCATAAAACAAAGTAAGGACAAGGGACCTGCACAGGAGATCCAGTTTTTAGGAATATAATGGCAAGGTGGATGTCGTTGGATCCCAATGGATGTGATCAACAAAATAATAGCCACGTCTCCACCAACTAGCGCAAAGGAAGCACAAGCTTTCTCAGGTGTTGTGGGGTTTTGGAGAATGCATATTCCAAATTACAATCAGATTGTAAGGCCTCTCTATCAAGTGACCTGGAAGAAGAATGATTTCAAATGGGGCCCTGAGCAATGACAAGCCTTTGAACAAAGTAAACAGGAGATAGTTTATTCAGTAGCCCTTGAGCCAGTTCAGGAAGGACAAGATGTAAAAAATGCGTAATAAATGTATAATACACTACCAGAAAATGAGAAGCAATATGCCCTGTTCGCTGACGAGTCCTGTTGTATTGTAGGAAAGCATCGGAGGTGGAAGGCTGCTGTGTGGAGTCCTAGATGACCAGTCACAGAGACTGCTGCAGGAACAGGTGAATTGAGCCGATTTCCAGAATTGAAGGCCATCCAGCTGGCTTCAGACATTGCTGACCGAGAAAAGTGGCCAGTCCTCTATCTCTATACTGATTCATGGATGCTGGCAGATACCCCGTGGGGGTGCTTACAGCAATGGAAGCAGAGCAACTGGCAATGCAGAGGCAAACCCATCTGGGCTGCCACATTGTGGCAAGATATTGCTGCCTGGGTAGAGAACCTGGTTGTAAAAGTAGATCACGTCAAACGTTGGGATACACATTTAGCAAAAGCTACTTGGTTAGTCAACACCAGGGGATCTGCCAGCCGAGCTTGCCCTGCCCTAGCAAAAACTTTTACGTACTGTAGCAGGGATGAAGTCCCTGTAGTGCACGTAAAAACTATGCTGGGGAAGACAGTGTGGGTTATTCCTGCCTTGGGCAAAGGCAAACCCATTCATGGGATTGCTTTTGCTCAAGGACCTGGGTGCTCTTTATGGATGATAATGTAGAAGGGTGAGGAAATCCTACGTGTACCTCAGGGAGATTTTATTTTGGGTGAGAATAGCCAATGAACTGAGTTGTATGATGTTAACTGCTATATAATACTGTATGGCAACACTTTTATGGTCACTATATGCCATTACAGAAAGACTCACCCAAATTAATGAAGAATGAATTTTGATGAAACTGAGCCAAGTGCAGTGATGATAGAACTGGAAAAGTGTAGCGGTGATGGAACCAGAACTGGCTTCAGCATGCAGCAATCCAACACCAGACACCATCTCTCCTGCCCTGAAGGGCTGTTATGACACATGGAGCCCAAAGTCATGGACTAAATGAACCCTGAGGACATTTTAGAGGGATGGCCCACAGCCTAAGGAAATTATATCAGTGTGTATATATCAAAAGACAGGAAACATGGTGGTGATTAATTGGAATGTGTTGGAAACTGTGGGACCTGACATGACATAGATGGTATAGAATAAGGGGTGGATATTTTCCTGGTTTCGGCTGGGATAGAGTTCATTTTCTTCATAGTAGCTGGTATAGTGCTGTGTTTTGGATTTAGGATGAGAATAATGTTGATAACATCCTGATGTTTTAGTTGTTGCTAAGCAGTGCTTATACTAAGGCAAGGACTTTTCAGCTTCTCATGCTGCCCTGCCAGTGAGGCGGCTGGAGGTGCACAAGAAACTGGGAAGTGACACAACCAGGACAGCTGATCCAAACTGGCCAAAGGGATATTCCATAACATATGACATCATGCTGAACAAAAAAATGGGGGAGTTGGCTGAGGGGGCATGGACACTGCTTGGGAATTGGCTGGGCATCTGTCAGTGGGTGGTGAGCAATTGCTTTGCACATAATTTTTTTGTATATTCCTTTATAATTATTATTGTTTTCCCTTCCTTTTCTGTCCTACTAAATTGTCTTTATCTCAACCCACAAGTTTTAGTTTTTTTCCAATTTTCTCCCCCATCCCACTGGGAGGGAGGGAGTGAACGGCTGGGTACTGTTTAGCTGCCTGCCGGATTGAACCACAGCACGACTGTAGCCTAATGTCATCTCCTAATTGCTGAGCATCCCCCATAAGAGGAGTTGCTACAATTCATCTGTTTTTACAGGATGACTTTTCTTTTTTTCAGTGGGAACACAGTCAGTCCTTCTGAACCAGGACTCTCCAGATCATGCCACGGTAGTGAAGGGTCTTCTGGATTAAAGGAGAAAAAAATTAAGTCTGGTAAAATCCAACCAAGAGAAGTGATGGGGGTCTTATGCCAATCAAACCAAAGTGTGTATTGAGCAATGCCAGCGTTAATGATGACATCTGTGATATGGGCTGAGAAGGGTATTGGGCTGCCTCTTCCCTGGGGAATATATGAATATTTCATCTCAAATCAATTACTGAGTTGCTATTCCCGCTGCTGTTCTTAAGGCTGTCAGCCAACTCACTCTAAAACCCCTGTTCTGAGGCAGTTGACATCTCAGCCTTTTAAAAAACCTCCAAAGCCACACAGACAAAACCCCCTCTGGTCTGAAATTTGGCATCAGAAGGGCTTACCCTGAAATCACATCACAATGTTTTGATGAATGGCAAACTTTTCTTCTTTAAACAAAAATCCCTGAAATTTTCACATACCTTTTTTTCTTGTTTGCATTTAAATTACTTCATTAGGTGATATGCCATTTTCCTTGTGTTGTATTTGTCTTCTAAGAACAATTTCTTCCCTCTCTCCTTTAAACTTGCAAATTTGGGGAGTTTAACCCAAACTCCATTTTGGAGCAATATTTAGATTCAAACCAAAACGACCAAGACATGTCAAAGTTGTGGGTGACACCCTCTTTACCGTAAGCAGTTGCACAGCTGTCAGATCAGTACAGGAGATGAAATATTATTTGCCATAATACTTTGGCATTGCCGGTTGATTTATGGATCTTATGTCAGACCTAAATTTGAATTTCCTTGTTTATCCTAGAGTTGAATCATGATTGTGTTGTTGCTCCCTCCCCTGAGAGCTAGTCGGGTATTTCAAGCTGTTATTTGCTGGACAAGGAATTACTCTGCTCTGCTTGGAATTAGCATCACTTGTTCAACCTCAGTCATTAAATATCCTTCTGTATCTCTCAGCCTTTGGTCCTGATCAGACCTGCAGGATACTGCAATGAGCCTAAAATCCCCTATTCACAGTTTTCAGAGACTTTTAGATAAAGAATTTTCTCAACTAATTTTAGAGCCCTATAACGTAGTTGTTATAACCCAATCCTGAGCCAGCCACTTGACCCCTTCACAGAGTCGGTGGAAGGAATGAGACTCAGCAGCTCACCCTTGGGATGAGTTGGATGTAATGGGAGATGATGGGGCCTTTTGACGTTCAGATGGCAACATTTAGACAAAACTCTCCACCTTTATCGCTGAGAGGAAGAACAGGACTACAAAGCAAAAGATTTAAATCTCAGCTGTACTGTGACCTTATACGAGCAATTTAGGGTTAGCCACATCCCTTCCCGTCTGGAAAATGGCAAGATCCTTTTCTCCCAGTGTTTGGCTTGCCTTTAAGAATCTCAGCTCTTTTGGGAGGGGACCATGCCTTGGGTGTGTTTGTACAGCCCCCAGCCCTTACAGACTTCCCCTGGAGAAGACTTCTGCATGCTGCTCTGACAGACCCTCGGGCTGAGCTCAGCCCCTTGAAGTAACATAGACCTCTGCGCAAAGGAGGGTGAGGGATTACCTGAGAAAAACCAACATCTTTCTTCAGCAGGATACCAAAACCCATCAAAGTGCGGAGGTGATGGGAACAGCAGAAGCAGCAGATTAACCTCTTTTCCCCTGAACATCATGAGCAACTGAAGGGAGTGGGGGAAGGCACGGTCTTCACTTCTGAGAGATCAGAGTTGGCTGGTTAGTTATAGGGTGATCACAGATTTGTTCAGCCTTAATTGCAAAGCAGTTCAGGTCTTGGGGAAAGAACGGAATGGAAACAAGGAAAAAAAGGGGAAGAAAAAAAAGATCAAGAGGGGAAAAAGGAAGGACAAAAAGAAAAAATAAAACGTAGTAGGAAGAAAAACTATAGTTCATGAAACACAATGACATGGTGGAAGCCAGGTATGGCAAAGGAGCCCAGGGCTGAAAGAATCATTTAGCTGGCATTGCAAAGAGGTGCCCTGTCTCAGCTGGATGAGGCTGCTTCATCCCAGCGTACCAGTTGCAGAACCTCATTTCTAAATGCCAACAAGATCCACAAGGGCTTGTGGGTTTTATTTATTTATGTATTTATTACACTTGATGTTAAACTCACCTACAGATTGAATAAGACTTTAAGGATGTTTTTTTCTGAAGTTTCTAGATATGAATAAGTTTGAGAAGACAATAGTTAACACAGTACACCTTCGACTTAGTAGCCTTTGATGTGGAAGTTCTTTCTATAAGGCCGTATATGCTCCCAGACGTATTTGACTTCTTGCATCGGACATGAAAAAGCTGCCTTCAGGAAAACGCTAGCTGTAGGTTTGCATTAGCTATAGAACAGATACAATTTCTTTTGTGCCTGGAACTAATGCAATCTGCAAGAAAATCAATGCAGGTTCACAGGGAAATAAGCAGCCAGTTCTGAGAGCGCACTGCAGTCTAACAGAGACATGGTCTGCTAACACTGAAAAATGCTCAGTAGCCATGCTTTTGATCTTGCTTCCTTCATATTACAGCCAAGCTTTCCAGACTGTCAGGAGTGCATCACGCAGCTTCCAAACATATCAATCTTGCACTCATTTTTACTGTCTGCTCTGGTGTTTACATTAAGACTGATCTGATTATTCAGTGCTGGACCCAGAAGCGAGTATTCTCCATGTTCACTTGGATTATCAATGTGGAAAACATACTGGAAAACATACTGGCAGGACTAGAGACTGTTTTAAGCTGGTTTGTTTTTTTCTTTTTTCTTTTTACAAAGATGCTGGCTCTAATTACTCCACACCTCTGTTCAAAAATGCATTAAAACATCTCTTCCTATCTGAAAATCAGAATGTCTTTCAGGCATGGGTGTGTGTGTGTGTGTGTGTGTGAGTCCTAGAGCTTCTTTTTATGCTCATTTCAAATGTAGTATTGGGTTGGGTTTTTTAGTTTAAAAAGGCTCTAAAATAATCACCTTTTGCAGTGTCAAATCTGGATGGAAGGAAGAAAAAGTAACTGGTCCTAAATCATCAGGGCAATTCTGGAAGAAATGCACATGTCCCAGAAGAGGATAAAAAGAACGTGAAAACAAATGGTGTAATTCATACAGAGCTAAACATAGTGCTGGAAAGACGAAAGAAAGGTGCAATGCACAGAGAGGAAGCTTGATTGTATTCAGGAAAAAAGATTATGGCTGGCACAAATGGATGCCCTTCGCCTATGGGGCCACGTGACTGTTGGTGTGAAAAATCCAGAAGTAGAAAATACATCACTGCTTATATCAAAATGTTATATCTGTGCTAATCTGTAAACCACAACATATAAAAGTCTGTTGCTATATTTGGTGAACGAAAAAGCAACAGCAAACATTTGGTATAAATGGATCCTTGCAGGTCAAGAATAACTTTTGCCTTGGACTGCCGTGGGGGATATACATTATTAAAGGGTGTTTGCCCCTCCTGAGCTGGAAAATCCTTTCCAACTTGCTAATGATTTTCTCAGGTATAATAATTCAGGCTTATATTTTTGTTCTGGATGTCTGCTTCAAGCTAATCATTCCCTCCTCCCCCTAAATTCAGGCAAAAGTTTGAGTTGTTTATGAGAGTGAGATTGGAGGGCAGTGAGGGGGGTGTAGTGAAGGCATTTTTCAATATTCCCAGGAATCTGCAAAGTTGTGGCAACCTCAGGCCATACAGCAACCGCTTGAAAGTTGTTAAGCATGGTCTATGCACCATAACCACTCTGTAGAGTTTTGCTATTCCATGGAAATCTACCCACTCAGTCAAACTGTGATCTTCTGCAAAAAAATAATTAAAGTTTGCATTTTTTTCATAAAGATAAGAGGTATGATTATTTAATTCTTTGGCCCCAAATAGCATGCTTGAGCTTGTAATATCTTCTAAGGTTCACCAGACTGAACACATATTGCCTTCTTTAAGCAAGACACCGTGTTTCCTCCTGTTTGGAAAGGTTCCTCTCGTAGTGATTGCTCCCATGTGCTCCTAGTAATTGGGATTTAATCACAGAATCATAGAATCATTTAGGTTGGAAAAGACCTTTAAGATCATGTCTTGGTTTCGGCTGGGATAGAGTTAATTTTCTTCATAGTAGCTAGCATAGTGCTGTGTTTTGGATTTAGTACTACAAGAATGTTGATAACACACTGATGTTTTTAGTTGTTGCCAAGTAGTGCTCAGACTACTCAAGGACTTTTTGAGCTTCTCCTGCTCGCCCAGGTGCATCACAAGCTGGGAGGGAGCACAGCCAGGACAGCTGATCCAAACTGACCAAAGAGCTATTCCAGACCATAGAACGTCATGCTCGGGGGGGCTTAGTCGGTCGGTCGGTCGGTTGCAGGGAGACTGGTTGCTGCTCGGGGACTGATCGCGGCTCGGGACGGGCTGGGCATTGGTCAGCGGGTGGTGAGCAATTGCATTGTGCATCATTCGTTTTGTATATTCTGTATATTTTGTTACCATTCTCATTATTACTGTTATTATTATTTTCTCTTATTAAACTGTCTTTATCTCAGCCCTCGGCTCTAACATTTTTTCTCCTTCCCGATTCTCTCCCCCATCCCACTGAGGGAGGCGGGGGGGGAGTGAGTGAGCGGCTGCGTGGTGCTTAGTTGCCAGCTGGGTTAAACCACGACAGATCATCAAGTCCAACTGTTGACCTAACCCTGCCATCCCATCACTAAACCACGTCCCTGAGCACTTCGTCTGCCCACCTTTTAAATATCTCCAGGGATGGGGACTCCAACACTTCCCTGGGTAGTCCATTCCAGAGCCTGACAACCCTTTTGGTGAAAAAATTTTTCCTGATGTCCAATCCAAACCTCCCATGGCGCAACTGGAGGCCATTTCCTCTCATCCTATTGCCTGTTACCTGGGAGAAGAGATGGACCCCCACCTCAGTACAACCTCCTTTGATAGCAAAGGCAAGGGCAAGAAACAGAGAAGGAAACAAAGCCTAGAGGGAGAGGACAACTTGGAGGTGGGGGGAAGAAAAGATGCATGGGAACTGGGAGAAAGCAGGGAGAGCTGAGCTTAGCTGAGGATTTGAGGAAAGCCTGGAGCCACCAGGGAAAAGGTACAAAGGATAGAAATGTGTCTAGCTGGACAAAGAATGTCAAAAAAGGACCCAAACAAGAGAAGAAACCTGAGATCTGATAAGACAATTGTTGAGGGAAATTTAGGGAGAATGGGGAATGACCATCAGTGGGGCACAGCTGAAAATCAGGACAGGAGAGACAGGCAGCAGAGTGGGAGCAGCAGCAAGCACTGGCCGGGCAGGGTGACAGCAGGACACGACTGCCTAGGTTAGTTGCTGCAGTTGCCCAAGGAAGCTCAAGGCATTTCCTAACTTTCAAGTGCATGACCGTGCTGTTTAATATTACTGATTCAATTTTTTTCTAATTACTGTATTAGAAGCCAAAGAACAAGAGAGTTTCTGGAGGCAACAGCAAAATCTCTCACAGAAATCTCCCAGGATTTGTTGCAGGAAGCTGTATTTAATACTGTGATTACTGATGTGTGATGATGGGTCAACAGCAGGGCAAAAATCAGCGCACATGGGGTACGGCATGGAGGGCTTGCTACCATATGCCCGTGCAGCATGTTTGGTATCTAGGACAGCTAATAGCAGCAGACTCATAAGCAGATTTTTTGAGATGTGAATATATCACAGTATCCACTAAACCCAAAGCTCGTTGGCTTGGTGAGACAAAGCCACAATAACATGGGTTCAAAAGGGATCCTACATCAGGTCCTCAACAGTCAAGACCTTATAGCACAGAGGGATGGGTCTGGTTGGATTTCTGGGAGACACAAGGCGTGGGAAGTTTCTTCAACAGTGCAAGTGGAGAAATATCTGCTAAGATTTGTACAAACACAAGAGAAGGCTAACCCAGAAACCCAACCCCCCTTATCCTTTGTGGTGCCTGCTACCAAGGTGCTGAGCAGAGGAGCCCTTATCCTGTAAGAGCAGAATGTGACAGCCTGATCGATTCCCCGCAGCAGTTACAAGAAATACAGTGAAGATAAAGCTGACATTGAACACTGTAATAACACACTAACAAAAAAAAAGGTAATATTTTTTTTTCCAGTTGGAGCAGAATTTGAATAAGTGGTTTTTAAGGTAAAACAGGAGAAGAACTGAGGTCTGTCAGACCTCACCGGGGCAGCCTGCTCCGGGATATATGGTTTATAGACACTATATAGCAGGTTCACTATCAGCTCAGCACCTGCTGGGGCTTGGTACAAGTACAAGCGAGCAGTTTGCACGCAGATACCTTCCAGAGTCTTTCTGGGTTTGGGCACCAAACATGACAAGTAGTGATATGTCGAGGGCATGCTAGCACCCAAAAAAGGATTTGATACCTAGGCAAAGATTATTCATTGCTGGATATGGATTTCAGTCTGAGAGCATCAACTAAGGAGTGCAGATTTTCCTGGGAGTGCAGAAGTGCCAGAGTCTGATTTGAATCCCAAACAGGATAAATTTACTCTCACAGAATTACCTGAGAAAACGTTAAACTAGATACAGATGAAAGATGATATCAGCAAGGCCGGTTGCATAAATATCTACTAGGTCTCTACTGGGAGGGATTTATGGCTCTCATGAGATCCCACAATTTCATTATTATCACTACAAAACTGGTTAGCATCAAGCCAGCCAAGCTGTGCACTTGATCTATAGGTACACCTTCCACAGCAGAGCGGCCATAACCTCCAACCAGCAGCACGTGGTTTTATATGAAATGAAAAAAGAACTGGTTTTAGTTCTTACCCAGGGGCAAGACAAGCAGATCAAAAACTCAAGCTTGATAGGCAAACAGATATGGGCACAAGCAGACAGAGATGTCCTTCCGTGGCCACAGCCCCAGCAACAATATTTTAAGGAAATCCATTTGCAAAGCTAAAACTGCAGACTGAAGGTGGTGGCAGCTACTGATTTGGGTTCCAGTCACCAAACTAGAAGTCTTCATACCCAAGGAAAGAAAGAAAAATTTTTCTCTGTCACATACAGCTGTAGTCTCCATGCCAACAGCAATGGGGGTTGTGCTGAAGTGCCTCGTGCCTTTTTGCTTGGTGAGAGCCTGGATGGGGACGCAGGCAGCTCCTGGGTTCAGAGGAGCCCCCGACTCAGAGCCACATCTGGCTCTGTGGCTTAGGTTGTAAATTCTGTCATGAAATACAGATGACCTTTAATGAACATGTCTTCTCCATATACATAGCGTCAGTCACTGCAAAACCCTGTTGGGTTGTGGGGTCATGTTGGTCTCCAGCTATTACAGTAATAAATGTGATTAACTGCAGCTATAAAAAGCAATTTCATTCTGACTGCTAACCTCACAAAAGAAAAAAAAAATTAAATAAACCAAAGAACAGGCTGGAAGATGACATTTTTACATCCATGTTGGTTTATATTTTACCTTTGGACTGTGAATCTGACGGCTCATGATGGGAACAACGGTTGCTTTTGCACGATCAGCATTTGCCATCACTGCTCTGTGGGATGGAGGTGCTGTAATTTCCATTACAAGGAGGAGGGAATGGCAGCATCTCTCCGAGACTGTTGTAACCATTGGCAAATACTGGTGACTTAATCATTTTGTTACATGGGAAAGCAACAGGGGTCCTTTGCCAAAACAACTAAAAGTCACTGTTCTAACTTCAGGTGATGAGTAACCTCTGCTGAATGAACAGAGTTGCAAAGGGAAGGGCTGAAATTAATCCTGGATTTACTTAATCTAAAATACAGGCTCTTTAGAGAAGTCTGTTACTGAGCTCAGAGTATATAATGTCATGAATGTACATCCAAGACGAACTGCATGGAGTATACGGCCCTGCATAAAGTAGCTCAGAAAACTCGGACCAAACTGAACTTCAAACGTGCTATTTGCTATTTTCTTTTCTTTGTAGACTTTCAGTCATCAGCAGGACATGATTTATCTCTTTGATCATCTTGAAGCATTACTTTAACATAAATCATTTTATTTGGGCACTTTTCTGATCTAGCAGAAAATACTGTAACAATATTCAGTGGCTGAAAGCTGAGGCTGGCAATATAAATTGAGATGCATATTTTTAACAAGAATAATTAATTATTGGAACAATTTACCCAAGGATGCAGTGGCTTCTCCATCGGCTATGGCCTTTAAATAATACTAGATTTGTCTGAAGGATCGGACATTTCAATGCCCAATGTTCGGAGTGAAGACAGGAACTAAGAGCTAATGTGTGTGAGTTATGCTGGAGTGATTTCCCAAGACCTATGAGTCTTTTCACTGAAGACAAGATTTTCCCCATGCTTTTTGTAGTTTTTATAGCCCTATTTACCAAACTCTGTATGCCATTCTCTTAACTTTGCAAACAAAGCTGCATTTATCATGTCTTAAATTAAAGGAAAACTTAAATAGAGACTTCATACAAAATATTCACAGCTGCATAAATCAACTCAAAGAGAAGATTAAGTGTTTATTAGCAGGAAAACGTAAGCTGTAGGAGCATGCTTTGTACCTTCATTTCTTTGTGCTTCTCTTGTAAAACATTAAGGATGTCCTAGACATGAAGTAATTAGGCAGATAGTGTATTACAGCCAAATAAATGCCACATAGTCCCTCCTCTCTGGACAGCTTGTAACTCACTGTTTATTTCCTCGCCACAATACAGGTTTTTCTGCAAAGGCTGCACTACCCTGATATGGAAGTTGTAAAAATATTTAAATACCAGGATTTGTTCTGTGAAGACCCTTGGAGTGCAAGTGAAGGGAGGCAATCAGAGATTAAGATGCACAGGAAACAAGCAAAACCTGAAACAAGAGCCAGATGGAGGCATCTCTACTTAGCATGCATTCGTACTGCCAGGCTAAAAGCGATAGAAAATAGGCACACGCAGCAGCACGAGGTTCGCCGTCTGCATCGTGTTGATAGCGGGGGAACACGAGACTGCACCCTTGGGTTTTTTGAGTTGCGGGAGTTGAAACCAGCATCCCCAGACTGGAGCTGTGGTCTGTACCCAGACCTGCTTATAGCACCCATCTCCTGTGATAGGGATCCCACAGTTCCCGCCTGCTCCCCTCCCTTTTCTCTCCCATCCTTCTCTTGGCAGTCCTGAGGGTTTTACAGGGGCACGTGCTGTGGCTGGTGTCGCAGTGAAACGTTTCACTCAGGTGCTTCCAGAGCAGCCTCCTTGAAAAGACAGCAGACCCCCGCCAAGTAGATTACGTTGTCAAGGCAACGTTTTCTCTGAAAAACTGGACAACAAGAGAGAACTTATCATATAGGAACATTATGTTTCCTTAAGTGATCCTCTTGTTGTTACTTCTGCACTTAAGAAATGGAGTGCCAAACATCTGCAGATGGACTTTAATTGCTCGCCAGGGCTCTTTCCTCTGCTTTCCACTCATTTAGCCAGGACAGCTTCCCATGGTGGGCATCTGCTCCTCGGTGGCAGTTTCAGCTTTCCTTCTTTCTCCTATCCAACCAAACCAGCTACAGAGACCACAGCTGCTTGGAGAGGAGAAGGAAGGGCAATTGGGTCAGTGATCCCTTCGGACATCCCAGCAAAACCCCTTTCAGACAGATTAAAGGGCTGTTACATCAATCTGGAGGCAAAAAGACTTCAGCGAGGGTCAATGTCTACAAAGCTAAACTAGAATTGGCAGCTTTGTAGAAAAACCTACAGATAGACCTGACTTCAGAGGTAAACCTGAGTTTATCTTTGTATGCACTCAGATATTTAAGACCATTCCAACTAACCGACATGTCAGCGTGGGTTCATTGGTTAAAAGGCAGTCATATCTAAAACCCTTCCCTTTTATTCTACATCAGGCTACATCAGGACCATCTGGTTCCAAGTCTGACTATGGCAGAGAATTTCAATGAACACTTTAAAATTAATTGCATGTTAGTCTCAAGAGCAATGGATTAGGAATGCAAAAGAGAGGATGCACCCAGAGCCTCCTTGCATCTGTGGAAGAATAGAGAAACATCTGTCCCTTTGGGGGTCCATGTACATCTGAGAATTTTAAGGCCAGAAAGGAGCAAGCTTGATCAGCCAGCCAGATCTCATGACAGAAAGCAGAGAAGGCATCACTCCTTCTCGATCCAGAGCTTCTCAGAAAAAGATGACCAAACCTTTCTTCCAAGTGCTGAAAGCCCAGGTGTATCTCAGCCTTATTTACAGACAAGCTGCTCTGTTTTTATCCCATGGCACGTATCACCCCCCTGTCACGTTCTGTGTGATCAGAGCAGTCTCTGCAGTCCAGCAGTGGCTGCTGGAAAACCAGAAACAAAATCATGTCTGTAAGACAGCTGGGTCTCCTTCTTGGGTGGACCTTGAGCCCCTTTTTCAACTGGCAGAATTAATAATTGGCATTATTAACCTCTACAGGGTCCTCCTGATAACATGGGGCTCCAGACTCTCACCCCCAAGCCTTGGAGAACGTCACCTCTCTTCACCCAGAGAGCTCAAACTCTATGAGAGCCATTCATCCTCACAAAAAATTTTGAACAATAATTTGGCTCCATAGAAAAGACCTTTCAAAAAACAAAAAAAAACCGAAAAAAAATGAAGGACTATTTCAAGGGAGCTTCCAAAATGTTGTAGCCCAAGATGTCTCTTTTGTGTATATTTTCCTATTTTGTACCCCCTAGTACTCAGAAATTCAAAAGCCAATGTGCTAAGTTTTTTTTGATGCTTTCTCACGTCCCCCAGAAGGAGTCTGTTTCCAGGCCATGCTGCCATGTGACTTTCTTCAGCATTTACCTATGCTTGTCAGCTTGTGAGCATTAAAAATTCCACTCTAAACACAGAGTGACCCCTTCTTCCCAGTCTATGACAACAGACGCATTATGTCCCTACAGTAAAACAGTTTTATTATAACAGTTGTATTGTGGTTTTGTCTTTTCCTTTCTTTCAGCCTCCTCAGAGCAATTGAGAAGTGAAGCCAGTTAAGACACAGGGCTAAGATAGATGCTGATTTTGGCCCCCATTTATATCAGTGACCCCACGCTTCAATTATTTATCTGTGTTATTGCAGTATTTAGGAGCAGCTGGCATGGAGCAGCTGCCATGCTGCTACAACACTAGAAAGAGGGGTTTTTTTTTGGAAAGTGTTTCCTCACTTAAAGGATTTACAGCCTGAGACGCTAAGAGGGCAGACAGACAGACAGACAGAATGGAGGAACCAAGAGACAAAAAGATAAGCTGTTTTCCAGCAGTGAGCTGCCAAACCCACCAGCTGTCCCGTGTCAGCCCACAGCCCAAGTCCCGTTTCACCCAGTGCTGCCTGCTCGGACCCAAAGGTGTGCTGGGTCCATCCATCACATCCTCATCAGGCAGAGCCACCTCTTCCAAACAAGTCTGATGAACTGCTGTGATTTTTGCCAGTGAAATCAGAGGTTTGGAGATGTCAGCTGTCCTGGTTTCAGCTGGGATAGAGTTAATTTTCTTCATAGTAGCTGGCATAGCGCTGTGTTTTGGGTTTAGTACGAGAAGAATGTTGATAACACACTGATGGTTTAGTTGTTGCTGGGTAGTGCTTAGACTGGCCAAGGACTTCTCAGCTCTCAGCTCTGCCTGGTGCACAAGAAGCTGGGAGGGGACACAACCAGGACAGCTGACCCCAACTGGCCAAAGGGCTATTCCATACCATATGATGTCATGGTCAGTATATAAGCTGGGGGAAGAAGAAGAAAGGGCAGGACATTTGGAGTGATGGCGTTTGTCTTCCCAAGTCACCGTTACACGTGATGGAGCCCTGCTGTCCTGGGGATGGCTGAGCACCCGCCTGCCCGTGGGAAGTGGTGAATGAATTCCTTGCTTTGCTTTGCTCATGTGCATGGCTTTTGCTTTCCCTATTAAACTGTCTTTATCTCAACCCACGAGTTTTCTCACTTTTACTCTTCTGATTCTCTCCCCCATCCCATTGTGGGGGGATTGAGCGAGCGGCTGCGTGGGGCTGAGTTGCCAGCCGGGGTTAAACCACAACGTCAGCACTGGAGACAGTTGTTTCTGATTAGGACAAGCAGGAACATGGCTTCCTAAGGGCTGTGACTCCAAAGTGACCTCCTGCGGCCGGGTGATGCAAGGGCTGCTCTTCACCTCCTGCTGTGCCAGTGCCACCTCCTCTCTGCTGTCAGGAGCAAGGGCCATGGAGCAACCACCCGAGCATGAGAGAGCCTCAGCGGTGCTGGAAAGGACATCTGGGACAGAGAGGTGGCTCCCGTGATCTCCCTTGTTCTTGGGGCAGTGGGGAGGATGAGGTCAGGCTCATCCTTAACCTCAGCCACCTGGGTTAAGCTGGAAGGGAACAGCTGAGATGTGGTCCTGCCAAACCCAGCTTTCAGACATTAACAGGTCTCCAGAAGAAAGTGCACTTGGTCGTGCTCTTGTTTGATGGTGACAGTGAGCCTGAAGCAAGCACATACAATAGCTTATATAGGAATATTTCTCCCCTGCTTTCCAGGCAGCTGAAGTGGAATGCACTAAGAATTGCTGCGCTACAGTCTCAGTGTCAGCCATCGCTTGCGAAAGGTCGCCGTAACTGAAGCGGTTGGTTGGATCCCCGGTGTGGTTGTGCTGTTTGCTCTTCATGGAAAGAAGTATCTGCCACAGAGAAGGAATTTCACTTTCCAAGGCCTTGCTGGTGCAGAATTGCTCATCATTCTCCTTGTCAATACCTGCCTTTGCAATTTACTCCACACAGGATCACTGTCAGCCTCATTTTCTTTGCTTTTACATCCATGCAACTGGGAAAACAACTTCAGTACAAAAGGTAACTGTGAGAAGACAGAACAGAAAGGCCACTAAAGCCAAGTGCAGGCTTTGAATAGGCTCCACCTTGGAAATCTTTTCAGCTGGCATTTATTTTTTCAAAGATTTCTTTTTCTGTCCAGTCAATTTATTCCACCTGAATTCTGAACAGGTTGTGCTTGACCTTATGCAAACTAATAAGGAAGATTTCAGTCTCTGTAGCAGAGCAATTTGGCAGGAGGGGACAGGCCAGGTTTCTCTGACAGATGCAAATATTTACACCAGACAGCAAACATGTCACGGGGTCGAGCAGCAGAGCAGCTGCAATACCAGCATAAAGCCACATAATGTTCTCTTTGGCTCCAGGTTCCCATAATTGATTGAATCAGCAGATAATCAGTTACACTAAACACCCACTAAATCTTCTCTTTGTCAGCAAAGATGCAGCTTCTTATAGAGAGAGACATTTAAAGGATGAGATAAAGCTATTTCCCAGAGTCATGTATAAATACAAACGTCATTATATCAAAGTACACATTGCACACACTTAAACTAGGCACTGTGGCCTATGGTACAAACCAGGATACTCATCACCTTATTTTCTCTGCAAATTTCACTGAATAAAGAAAAGAAAATTTTGTAACACAAGTCTGGAAAGGGATGTTCCCAGCTGAGATACCTGATCTCAGCTGGCTGCCCGGTCTCCCTGTTCTCTTAATGGAAACAGGCAAGCTTGGGTCATGAACCGTCTCGTCCTACTTTAGCTAAATTGGGATGAGATGAGTCAGGTCCTCGAAGCATCTGTTTCCCTCCTCTGATAATACAAGGTGTTGAGACAAATAGCACACATGTAAGCATATATATATATATAGTAGAGACTACATTGGGTCAGATGATTTCCCTGCTCAGCATCCAAATGAGCCTCGCTAGGTACTGCTAATAAAAACTTAACAGAGAAGTTACCAAGCTTCCAGCTTTGGTCAAAGTACTGAACTTTCATAGAAATCTGTCTCCATACCTGACTTATTTCCCAAGTCTCATTCCACCTGGTTGTCCAAGCTTTTGCTCTTGTCTCTCCAACCGTTCTGCTAAAAAGCATCATTTCCGTGCTAAACCCCTGAATCTAGTTGGTAAACCTTCAGCCTGGTTTATACCTCTTGAGAACTCATTTCCGCCATGCTGTCCATAGCAACACTTGTGGATTTTTCAGAAAAAAAAAACCAACCCAACCTTTTTCATTGTTTTTTTTCTATTTTCTGACAGCTGCCAAGCAGCAGACAAGTTGTGGTCCTATGGCATGAAACTCCTAGGGCACACAATACCCTTAATAGGCATGTGGCAGATTTTCAACATCCCTATAACACACAAGTAACATATGTTAACAACCAGACCACGGCTTCCTGTAATACTGATGAATCTGGGGCAGATCATAGAATCAGAATTGTCTGGGGTTGGAAAAGACCTTTAAGATCATCAAGTCCAACTGTTAACCTAAGCCTGCCATCCCACCACTAAACCATGTCCCTGAACACCTCATCTACCCTTCCTTTAAATACCTCCAGGGATGGGGACTTGACCACTTCCCTGGGCAGCCCCTTCCAATTCTTAACATCCCTTTCAGTGAAGAAATTTTTCCTAATGTCCAAGCTAGAACAGACCTGGCTTGCGCTGTTTGCTCTGACGCTTTTTGGGACATACCTCTTCAGAAGAAGCCATTAAGTCAAACAGTACCTTTGGGGCACACCCAGACAAGCAAAGATATTACATTTCTTATGACTCTGGAGCATGGTTAAATGTTGAGGTTTCTTTTCATCTCCTGAAATAGCTCTGCCCAAATTGTAAAAATGGAGGAAAAAAACCCCCAACTTCAAAATGAGCTGACTGCTGAGAGGGTAGTGTTGGTGGGATGCGTTATGGGATTCTGTTTGGCTGGAGAAGTGCACTGAAATTGGACTTTGTAGATCAAGGAGATTTCATCAATGTAAAGCCATGCACTTGTACCCAGAAGTCTTTCCTTATATTCATACATATCCTTCTAACTTCACTCCTCTTCAATATTTATTTGACTCCTGTTGAAGAGAAATATTCCTCTGTAAGCCATTTCTATACGAGCTCAGATGGAAGGAAAAGGGGATAAAAGATTCCCACTTTGCAAGTTCATAGATAACAGGAGGCCTAAAGGTTGCTTTTGAACCTGTATCTGTGTCTCCACAGCTGTTTGCCTTACCTGTAAAATCCCCGTTAGCAAGAAAAATACACTCTGAGATCAGGTGAGAGCATTTCAGTGATGCTGGGACAAATCTGTGTTTAAAGTTTTGAGGATAGCTTTGCAGGATGCTGTTCCCCTTTAATGTACAACAGCCCCCACCCATTAATGATGAAAGTTTCCTCCTTGGAGAGCAAGGGAATAAAAAGAAATCCAAACTACGCAGTCCCTTTGTTGTGCTTCAGTGGGAGAAAGGAGGGTGTCAGCTGATGCTGTCCCACGTTTTCCTTTTGCCGGCGAAGCACCTGAGCATTTCCACTAGGACCAATAGTGTAAAAGGACATCATGTTTAAAAAAGGAAACCCCAGAGTTTAAATGTAGGGATCAACATAAATAAGTCATGAGCAGAGGAGCTCATTTCAAATTCATAGAGAGGTAAATGAAAGGAAGACGGAAAAAAAAAATCTTCCTTTATGCAATAAGCTTCACGCCTCTCTCAGGTGTAAAACCCCAGCGACTTCAATGGAATTGCACCAGGGATGGATTTGATCCCATATATTTGCCTTAAAGAGTTTCTCTGCCCCAAAATAATAGGCTATCCCTAACGAAGCAGTAACAGCCCTGATACAGGGGAGAGTTGGTACCTTGCTGTCTGAATTAACCAAGGAACATGATGCATTAGCAGTGCAGGAGAGGACTCCAGAGGAGGCAAGTTTACAGAGGGATGCTCCATTTTATAGGAGCAATTGACATTCAACCGCAGCCACGAGCCACACGCTATTCCCCCTGCACCTGGAGATGACACAAGGACAACTAAAACTGAACAGTCTTCAAAACTGAGTTTGGGGCTGAAATGATTCCTACATCTGCCCCAGGTCTGCTCCCAGGAGGAGTGTGAGACCCCTATGGGAGCACAGAGCTGGCAAGGCCACCCAGTAGGGCCAGGCTTCCAGTTTTTTTCCAGAGCAATTTGACCAATGTCTCCCACTTTCCCTGTGTTGTCTCCCAACTTTCACATGCTCAGCTTTTTCTGCTGTTATTTCAGTTTATCAAAGCTCCCCTTATTTGTGTTATTTTTTATTCCCCTTTTGGGGTGTCCAAGACACAGAAGTTCAGGTGATCTTGGCCTTCAGTTTCAGTCCCTGTAGTTTAATGATTTGCTGGGAGCTTTAGCTATAAGTGACCAAGGTATTTTAGGGAAAATAGTAAAGGCAAATCTGAATCTGTTACGTGCATTTTGTAGCATACACAAGCCACAGATGAGGCTTGTGTGTACGAGGTACTCACAGAGGAGTAAGCAACTGTTTCTCCAATGGGCTTACAACATAAGCAGAAAAAGGTCAATTAATATTAACAAATGTTGAGAAAAAGGAAATAGCTGATGTAAGTTTGACAAAGGCCATGCAAGCATCCAGAGGCAGAAATGGGAATTCCTGCAAGCCCCATCCCAGCATCCTCAGCACAACATCGTCCCTGTGCCAGCAGGATCCTCAGAGAACGCATCAGTGATTTTGTAGCAGTCCAAATCTACGAGTCCAGTGACAAACCACAGAAATGCAAACAACTGTACAGTAGAAGGTAATCTGCTGGTGAGTCTTGGTCTCAGGTTTGTTAGATGGTACCAGACAACGGAAGGAAAAAGTGATTTCTTGTTGGAAAAAAAAATAATTTAAACCGAGTGCTTCGAACAAATACAAACCTACTGTACATCAGAAGGACGATTTGGGTACCGAGCTTAGGCTCTGGATGAGTGAAATTGCCTGCCACAATGCTCAAAGACAGGTTATCTTTTTCCACTTCACCTTCTAAGACTCCTCAGGCTCTATTGTACTGCTTGGAAAGAAGGTAACTCATTGCGTATCTCATATATACAACCACAGGTGAGAGAGGGGGAAAAAATCAGAACTCTACTGTATTTCCCTACTGTATTAAGGAGAAAAAAACTTTCTTTAGAGTGATGCATGTCTATTGGCCTGAAAAGCGGAATCAACAACAACAAAACGAGAGGTGGGAGGAGAGGCACAACCCAGGCAAAACAGAAAATAGTTTTTACAGTGATTACCTGGTGAAAACACAGCAAGTTTAATGAAACCTGTCACTGCTCCTCTAAAGAACGCCTCTGTCTCCATAAAAGCATTGAAGTACTTTAATGGTATTGATTTAAGGTCAAAGTGTACAAGCCCTCCAATGTGGAGACACTTATGTTGCTATAAAGAGGCTTTATTTCAAATGCAGGAATCTGGAAAGGAGAGTAAGTAACTTTCCTGTATAGCTATATCCAGTCTGGAGATTATCTTGGTACTGAGATTTAGGTTAAGCTTTTCTTACCTGAAAAAAAAGAAGAAAAAAGGAGGAAAAAACCCCCAGCCTGAACTAAAGTAGTTAAAGCACTATGCAAAAAAATTAAACCACTAAAGAACTAGAACTAAATACAGACTTTTTTTCTATTTCTCGAAATGTCAGTTCTATTAGTGTTAACATGAAAGGTTTTAAGCCACGGCAGTTCAGGAGTGAATATATCTCCTATTTAGGTGTCCCACTGGAAGGTTCACAGCTCCTGACAAAAGGCTCTGCCGATGCAGCAGCCACACCGACCATCCAGGTTGCACCCACTTACAGGTGAGAATGGGACCCTTCATTTGAGTTTGGTAATTTAGAAGAGACTTAAAAGATTGATTTCAGGAGGGAGGATATACCTTGCAGGTGAACAGATTAAGCATCCCGCATTGTAAAGCAGCCTTTTCCTCTGGCTTTGTTGTGTACCCCTCACTCACAGAAGGGGGTTGTCCCATCAGCTGATGAAGACTGTTTGCAGAAGTGAGAGCTATCCGTAAGAGAGCAGCAGCTGGGTCAGGCCCCAGCACATTTACAGAAGGAGATTAGTGTTTAATAGGTAATAGTGTATCTCTGAGACTTGGGGAAAATAAAATAAATAATATATCCCTGAACCAAAATCTCTTTTTCAGCCCAAGAACCACTAAATTGTTCCATAGGACTCTCTAGGATTATAACAAGTATGATTCAGAATACGTCCCAGGGACTCTTCCTTGAAAATAAATACACCAGATGAACATGCTGTGCCACACTCCAATTCATAAAGAGAACCAGAGGGCAGGCTGTAAACAGAAGGAAATTGCAAGAAGGCCAATAAAATGCAATTCTGATCTCATACCATCAGCTGGACTAGGCAACAGGGATAAATAAAGTCACAGACTTCTCCTATATTTATGATTTCTTATTGTCGTGGAGCTCTCCTCAGAACAAAAATGAGTCTGGAAGGGGGGGCGGTCGTGCTCCTTTCGAATGGCAATGTTTAAGAAAGGAGAACCATATGGTTTTGAGTTGGCTCAATTGTGGCAGCCAGGAAACTAATCCGCAGATTTATTAGAGCTGGCATACGTAACAGAGTGGCAATGCTCCTTTCATTTGCTGCCAAGAAACCCTCCGTGGTGCAGAGCTTTACCTTGAGCAGCAATAGCTTACCGGGCATATGGGCCCTATTTCTGCAAATGGGAGTGGAAGAGAGTCAATTTGCAAATCAAATTGGAATTCTCTTCCTCCTGCCGCTCCAATTTACTACACAGACTTTATTCATAGTTGATGGAGCCTGGATTTCTGCCTCTTTTTACTGTAATGAACTTGTTCTCTTGATTTAGGACATCCAAATGGGAGGGATATGATGAGGAGAGAAGAAACCATTTAAATCATTGTCACTGATCAGATAAAAGTTATTGCAGTAAGTACTTTACCTAATAGCTTATTACGTTGTGCCCAATTGCTGGAAGACCCCTAGCTATTATCATTACAGTTCCTGACATCCTGATTTTTCTTGAAAAGGTCATGGGAAAAAGGAGAGTGGCAGATCAGAGTCAGAAATCTGTCCAAGGTGTATGATCGTCTGTTAGAGAGTTTTTTTCATTTGGGCTATGAAGCACAATAAAAAAAAAAATCTCAAGTATCCTTTGGGCATATTCAAAGAAGGGTTTTCAGAGTTCCCTTGGGCTTACTTGGAAAGAGGTATCAAAGGCTTGACTTCTGAAGAGAGACAAGGTGGCAGGGGGTGGCTGATAGATGAACTGCCACCCCTTACAAGTGCAAATGCAAACATGATCAGGGTTTGGAATCAGCCCCGTTCACCTGGGGAACATGCATCTGAGGTCTGCAGCAAGGCATGGAGAATTTCAGGGGGAGGCAGATGCTGAAGCAATGTAAGATCTATTTTAAAGATTTCTTATAAGCAACAACTAAAGACACCAAGATATTTATATAATTTCGCTGGGAAGCTATTCCTGAAAACCATGTTGATCTTTCTCAGAGTAGATACAGCATTATTTTCTTTTCTTCAGCAGAAGAAGTGAATAACAAAGGAAACTGGAAGCGCTTTGCTCCGTAAGATCAATCATTGATCATACTGCAGACCTACTGTGTTCAGTGTGCACCATACCAGACACTCAGAGAAAAGCAGGAATGACCATGCATGGTAAGTTTTATAATATGCCTCTGCCAAACTTATATTCGTGCCCAATTCCCAAGACTATGTGTCCAGAAACATCAGTGTATCCAGTAACAACAATAACTTAGGAATATAACACCTCCATCAGCCCCTGATGCTAATCAGTAGAAGTCTGCAATGAATTAGGGGAATAAATCATTATGGTTTTAAAGGTTAACATTTGCCATCTTTCTCTGCCAGATGATTCCTCTGTGAAACTAAGCATTGCTCTCAGCACAAAAATATTATTGAAGTTAAATCGCCTCCTGAAGACTATGCTAAATCTGAAGATGACATTCAAATCAATAAAGTACGAGCTCAAAGCAGTCGGCAAAGACAGTCCAGTCTATAGGGACTCCCACAGGTCACTCAAGCCTGCTGTGACCTTATTTCGATACATCTTTAATAAAATGGGTCGGAACAATGCTTCTCTTCAGCAAATAACTCAGGTATTCACAGTTCCCTCCTTTCATTACTTGCTACAGGTAAAAACCCAGTAATATATAATCAGGTGTGGACTCAGAAGAATAGAAAATATATCATATTTATATACCATATATATCAACAAATATAAAGAGATCCTAGAGGAGCCCGGGGTTCAAGCAGGTGTAAAGGGGTGCTTTGATGTTTGTCTGCCACAGCTACATCATTCAACACCCATAAGAATACAGAACTAATTGCAGACAAATACCCTGGTTTTCATTCTCCCCTTGTGAAGAACCAACTTTGGGCCAACACCTCAGCAGGAGTCGGTTCCCATTTGTGTGACAGGGACTGAGAAACAAGAGAGATGCATTTTCATACCTGAAGAGTCTTACTACTGTGTCGAATTGCCCATAGGTAAAACTGTGTATATTTTTCATTCTGCTTACTGAAGAGGCAATAAAGCACATATATGCTCATACAGACAATGAAAAATTAATTACATGGGAATAATTCCGTATTTTACAACCTTAACTTTTTGCTTTGGTACCATTGGCAGTAAAAATTCTTCATTTTGAAATAAGCATCTACACATACACAAATATATTAGTCTATATATTTGCACCATTGAACTCAAGTGCCATAAAGGAAGATTTCCATCATCCACCTCATGAAATTAATGTTTCTTTGACCATGTAAATGATTTTATTTCAAGAGGTGGTTTTTGAAAACAAGAATCTATAACAGTCATAAGCCATGTATGTCTGAATTTGCCTGCAATGTCTACTATGAACATTATGAATGCTGAAAGATAAAAAAAATCAGATAGCTTTCAGAATAACCCCGCTCACTGTGTAGAAAAAGGGAAGCAGAAAATAGCCAGTTATATCTGTACCACGTCGCTGCAACACAGCATGTGAGCTAACACTGGCCCACAGTAGCCCTAGTACCATGTCCCGGTCTGAAAGATGGAGAACAAAACCAGTCTGATAAATCCACAAGAAAGGGGCATCTATTCACCACTGAGAGAAGATACAGACACTGCTATATGTCCTTTGAAATTGTTTATAGGATGATGTTAGCAGACAAGAAACCTTCACATTCCCAGGCGTCAGTTTATTATGCCTACCCTCTCTGAACTAATGAATTAAATCATTTGGAATTCAGAATGTGATTCTACCCAAAACAAGATCATGATCTAATGAAAGGAACAAATTGCCTTGTGCACACGCACATGGTGGGGGTCTCATTCCTTCTGCTACGGAATAGTCTTCAAACAAGAGACCCCTTCCATTCCCCTTCCCTGTGGGGAGACCTTATTGCAGCCTTTCAGTACATAAAGGGAGCCTATAGGAAAGGTGGGGACAAACATTTTAGCAGGGCCTGTTGTGACAGGACAAGGGATAATGATTTTAAACTAAAAGAGGGTAGATTTAGACTAGATATAAGGAAGAAATTCTTTACAATGAGGGTGGTGAAACACTGGAACAGGTTGCCCAGAGAGGTGGTAGATGCCCCATCCCTGGAATCATTCAAGGACGGGGCTCTGAGTAACCTGATCTGGTTAAAGATGTCCCTGCTCACTGCAGGGGGGTTGGACTAGATGACCTCTAGGGGTTCCTTCCAACCCAAACCATTCCATGATTCATAGAATCATAGAATCATAGAATGTTTTGGGTTGGAAGGGACCACTAGAGGTCATTGAGTCCAACCCCCCTGCAGTCAGCAGGGACACTGCTAACTAGATCAGGCTGCTCAGAGCCCCATCCAACCTGGCCTTGAATGTTTCCAGGGATGGGGCCTCCATTACCTCTCTGGGCAACCTGTTCCAGTGGTTTACCACCCTCATTGTAAAGAATTTTTTCCTTATATGATTCATTTATACGGTGCAATCAGGGAATGGCCCTGCCCATGCCTGTCCATTGACTCTACTGGGACTTCTTGCTGTCCACACCATGGTGTGACTCCACTGCATCAGTTGAGGAGTTCATCAGACGTGGAGGGCATTGAGTTAGGGAGAACACCCCGCCCTGGTACCCGAGAGAGCTGAACTGGGGTTTATAAATGGACAGTGTCACCATGGGTCTGCTTCAGGGCTGGAAGCCAGTGAGATAGAAGAAAGGGAGGAGGGCTGCCTGCCCAGCTCCAGCTCTGCTTCCTGCAATGGTAATCACTGATCTGCAAAACCCCATGGGCTTCATGTTTAAGAAGGCATGGTATTATTCCAACATATAAAGCTATAACTTGGTTCTGTTAACTATTAAACACAGATCTTGAAAACAGCTAAGCAAGAAATACTTAGCATCAGAGACAGTAAATACATTATTTTAATTGCAACCTTTTGAACTCACCAAAAAGGTCAGGTATTGGTCTTGCAAATGTTATAGCAAGCAGTTTGGTTTGCAGCATGAAGAAACAATTTAGATACTTCATGTAAGCAGGCCTTTTTAGAAAAAGGGCCCTTGTTTCACATAGTTTCAATCTTTTAAAATTAAAGACGCTTGCAAAAAATAAAATAAAATAAAATAATGCAAAGCCTTGAAGCTTCCAAAAGATTTCTCTCCTCTGCTCACTCCACGTTTGAAACCAAACAGCTTATTTCAGTTCACAGAGTCCACATTTCACTCTGTCAGTAAGAGAAAACGGTTCCTCACAATACCCTCCAAAGACGTCTTCCACCGCTGGTTGTAATCCATAATCAAAACGAATGACAGATCACACAGCAGGATTTTTGTTTGCAGATCTTTGAAATCAGTGAACGTATCTTAACACCTCTCATCTGTATCACTTTGTCCCCGGACCTATTTGCTTGTTACAAACAGGCCTGAACACCCTGATTTAACAGATTGATGAGCTCTCCTGCTCACTTCTATGTTCATTAATCTTCATAAAATAATATGGCAAAGAGAATTGCTGGAGCTCTCCCTGTACTACCTGCTGCACTCTGGGCTCTAGTGAATAAATGGAGAGTATCTAATATGTGTAGTGAAAAGTTTAAGTCTGTATTCTTTTATGCATTAGAATGTCTACAGCCTCTGTCCCTATGGAAATGTAAAGCTTTGTATAGACTGATTAGCCATGCAGCGCACATTCAGCAGGACCGTCTGGAGGCATGTTGCAGAGGAGTTAAAACAATGAAGTAAGTTACAGGTAGCACAGCACTTTGTGGAATGTATAAATCAGCCTGTGCTGCCTGGTGAAATTCTGTTTTTTCTAGGCAATAGTTGCATTAAACATATTTCCAAAGGGAGCCTCAAAAACTGCTATTTTTAGGCCAACGGAAAGAGTATTCCACTCAGTCTTTTGACGCAGCAAAGGCATCTGCAGTCTGCAAAACTTGATCCTGAACACGGATATTTCACATTTGACATGCATTGAGAGTTTCACCCACAGCTGGAAGCCCAGAAGGAATCCGACCACCTGACTTCATGTCCTACACCTCAGAGTGGCAGGACTGCCTGTGCAAGCCCAGAAGGGTGCTCTCGAGAGGGAACCAAAGTATCAGCGTAAGCTCTCAGGGGGCTGCCAAAGGCAGGGCTTGCACCCTGCGTCTGGAGCACAAGCTTGGTTGGCCACAGCATGTCAACTTGACCTCTGCTCATCACATCACAGGATGCTTGAGGTAGGCAGGCACCTCTGAAGACGACACCATCCAACCCCCAGCTCAAAGCAAGGTCACCTGCAGGAAGTTGTTCAGGGCCATGTCTTGTCGGGTTTTGAATATCTCAAAGAATGGAGACTCCACCACCTCTTTGGCAACCTGTGCCAGTGTTCGGTCACCCCCACAGCAAAAAAGTATTTTCTTATATCGCAATGGAATTGACTGTGTTTCAGTTTGTGCCCACTGCCTTGTCCTGTAGCTGCGAACCATTGAGAAGATCCTGAATCCCTCTTCTTTAGTTCCTCCCTTCAGGTATTTATACACAGTGATAAGAACTCCCCTGAGCCTTCTCTTCATCAGGCTGAACAGTCCCATTTCTCTCCACCTCTCCTCATATGAAAGGTGCTCCAGTCCCTACATCATCTTCATGATCCTTTGCTGGACCCTCTCCAGTATGTCCATGAGTCTCTTGCACTGGGGAGCCCACAGCTGGGCTCAGCACCCCAGATGTGTCTCCCCAGTCCTGCGCAGAGGGGAAGGATCACCTCCCTCGACCTGCTGGTAAAGCTCAGCCTAGTGCAGCCCAGGGGGCTGCTGGCCTGCTTTGCCTCAAGGACACACTGCTGGCACATGGTCATCTTGGTGTCCACCAGGACCCCCCCTGGTGGGTCCTTTTCTGCAAAGCTGCTTTCCAGCTGGTTGGTCCTAGCCTGTACCAGCACATGGGGTTATTCCTCCCCACGTGCAGGACTTTGCATTTCACTTGGCTGAGCATCATGATGCTCCTGTCAGCCCACCTCTCCAGGCTGTTGAGCTCCCTCCAAATGGCAGCACAACCCATTTGGGCTATTGATCACTCCTCCCAGTTTTGTATTGTCTCATTTTGAACGTCGCTTTGAAACCTCACTGCCCCCAAATTAGGAAGCACAGTTGTCTGTCAAGAAAAACGCTGCTCACTTTTGATACTACCTGATGCATTTTGCATCTTTAGAGTGGGCAAAGGCCAATTTAAACAGTGTGTGACAGCAATTTCTTGAACCTTAAGTACTCAGGCTAGTAAAACATGGCAAATACTAGAGATGTAGAGAATGTTCTGACATTATAGATCAGTGTTAAAACCGACGTCTTTCGTCCTAATTTAAAGAGAGCAGTCTTCATAGACTAAGTTGGACACACATTTTTTCACACAGGAAATATTGCTTGGGGACAAAAATAATATTGACTCTCCATATTGACAGAAGGTAACAAGAGACTTGAGAAAGCACCGACTAACAGTGCCTAGTTCAAGAGAAATTACATATTGAACTATATTGAACATGTCCTGGGTGCTAGGGAGATAAAGACAACTTGTATGATATCCATCAGACCACTCCCACACTCCCATATGTAAACGGCTGTTGTTTAGCTTCCCTTTAAATTAGAACTATGACTTCAAATTCATTTCATTGTACAAAGGCACATAAAATGGCTGAACCATGCCCCAAAGCTACCAATTTCTCTGTGCTGTCTGTAAAGGGAGGCCAGAGCAGCTAGCTCAGGTGGGGACTTAACAGTGGAGACAACTAAGACTGAGCAGGGTAGAAAAGCTGAGATTTCTCCAAGTACTGCTAAACACACAACAGCTCTGGTGCGGCATGAGCAGCACCTCGTTAAGGCAGCAATTTAGATAACTTTCTGTGAAATTTGTTAATGAACGGCACTTTGCTTCGTGAGAGCTAACAGACCACTTGCTACCCCTCAAAAATCAGAGATGGAGGCGTTGAACCGAACTCAGACTTGCTGAGGTGATGCCACAGGGCTACAGCCTATAGTCCTTAAACGGGGGAGAAGGAATGTGGATATAGCTTTACAATAAACTGCTTTGATATGAAATCCCTGCTCAATAACATCGCAAGAAACAGGATCTTTCCTACTGGTGCTCATTCTGGAAGATGATATAAACTGATTCAGCTTGCTTTTGCCAATAAATACCTTACATCTGCACCCAGGCTGAAATTCAGACATTCTGTGGTTTTCACTTTTCAGGACACCACAAAACTGGGATTCTTCTGCTTGCTTAGGGCAGAACTTAGGCCACTGATACGGGGACATTTTGCATTTCAAAGCCTTCTACACAGTTTTTTTTTTGCCTTTTAAATAGATCATAAGAAACAAATAATTATCGTATTTCTTACTATTATCCCCTCCCAACGCTTCCTCCCTCTCAACCCTGCATTTACTCCGCACCTTCTTCAGGGTATACCTCACTTGTCTGAACAAATTTAATTAGCAAATGTCAATAAGTATATATGTGCTCACTGCAACATGTATAATCCTTGTGATTTCCTTGGAGCATTAATATGCTTGGGATGATAAGATCAAAAAGCTTTACGCTCTTAAATGTGAAGATTTGGGAAATGGATCCATTAAAAATAGATAAATTCCAGGAAACGTGAAAATCTTTTTTCTAGGAAAACTGTGGGTTTATGAAATGCTTCTGTTTCAGCCTTTATACACTTTCATTGAGAAGACCTCGTGTACTTGTAAACTCAGATTAGCAGAGCACTTATCTTCCATGGCTGTGCTGAGAACAGACCAACATCAAGCATTTTTGGAAGGATCTGGATGTGGAAGAAGTTGTTGTGTTCCCTCCTTTCTGTCCCACCCTATGCAGAAATTTGGGGAGTAGAAATTCATCATGTGGAGCAAAAGAATAGAGATGGCAGGAGATTTAGAAAGGACTCATAAAAGAAGAAAGGAAAAGCAGAGACACACATAGCTTCAAACAGGGAAGAAACATGGGAAGAAACCATATGGGTTTGTAGCTACATGGTAGAAGGGGCAGAACTAAGCTGAATGTACTTGGGGGTTCCAGGAGACAAACTAAGAGGTACACAAAAAAAAGTCTTGTGCCACCAAAGAGGATCCAACACAAACTGCCAAAATGTGCCCAAGGAAGGAAGGAGAGGAAGTCAATGAAATGTGTGGAAGGCTTCTTTCTCTAGATCCAGACTCTCCAGTGCTTCTATCTGTTGAGTGGAAAAGAGAGGTGGTTGCAGCCTCCTGTGGAAGCAATGACAAGTGTATCGCATGGGTATTTGCATGAACACTTGTAGCATGCTCCAGAGGAATTAAATTGCAACACAGATTAACATAGAATGCCACCTTTTATAAACAGATGCTGATAGAGGATTTCTGCCCCCCAAAAAGAAGGTACCAGCATCCCAAACAAGGGAAGGAGTTGAGGCACTATGTTGGGGTGTTTAAAGCTCTTTCTTTTCACCACACAGCACCCATCAGAGTCTCAGAGTCAACGGAGAGGGCTAATGGGCTGCCAGACAGGTCTGTCTCTGGACCAAAGCAAGCAGAGCCCCGGATGGGTGCATCGTGCGTTCGCGAGGCTCCAGCAACAAAACACCAGCAAGTGCCTTGGCCCCAGAGTGACGCTTGGGCATTCAATGTCCTGAGTTTGGGGAGGAAAAAAGCAAAGGCTGAGGGTGTGAATGAAAGCTTCGTTTCAACAAAAGCTCTTTGATTTCAAATATCACAGGCGATAGCAGGGGGGCAGGGAAAAAAGAGAGGGAAAAAAAGAAAATGGGAGGGAGGGCAGAAGAAAGCAGGGGAACGGGTGAAGTCTTGATGTGAATTTTACAACTGAAAAGCATCTTTAAAGCATTTCTCTGATCTCCCATTTATTAGGTAGCACATGGCAGGAGGACAGAGCACGCTCCTGCTGGTTTAACCTACACCCACTGCCCAGGGAATGCACCTCGGGTCGAAGGTTACCCGTAAATGCCAAATTCCTCTTTGAGAGAGGCCAGTGGGTTGCAGGAGAATATCAGTAGCACAGAGCCAGTCCAGACCCTCTCAGAGGGGCCCTGACCCTCCTCCCACGGGGTCTGACGCATGGTCTCTTGTACCACAGGCTGTGTATCTCATCCTCACTGCTTCACAAGAAGATACTGCAGCAGGAGCAATGCTCTTCACTAAGCTGTTGAACCTTAGATACATTTTGTCCATCACACAGATCAAAAAATATTTTCTCTGGAAAAAAATAGATTGATTTGGCACTAAAACTGCAGCACACCACCCTTCAGACAACCACCTGAAACTGCACCCCATTTACCCCTTTATCCCTGTCCTGGCTTTGTTGCAGTTAACGTGGTCAAAAGTGCCTGCATGTTGTCCTGTGATTTGTAGAGTTTTTCAGACAAAAAACATGAAAAAAACCAAAATTTCTCATCTTTACCAAAGGGTAGGGACAGGAGACAAAAATCTGGTCATTTTATGTACAGAAAGAGAGAAAAACAAAATCAGGACTCTCCCAAGAAATGATATTACTAATACTATTAATCTTCCCCATAGATCACAACCAAGCCTGGACTGTGGATTCATTTCATTTTCATGTTTACTATTGGTATCCTAGGCAAGCTCGTACACTCTCCGTATGGAAAAACAGGTAAGTAGAGGAGAATAAAACACTTATAAAAGGTTTCAAAGGAATAGTGTGAAAGGTTGGCAGAAAACGTCACTGTTTTCCAAAGGGAAAATTGGATTTTCATATATTTTCTTCATAAAAATTACTCATTTTTCTATTTGGATATTGATAACTTTGGTATTTCCTGCAATCCCAGTTCCTGATAAACAGAAGGGTTTTTTTCTCCTCTAATGAAACCCAAGAGTTTTCGCTGCAGTTGACAGAGGACTCTTTCATGGGTGAGGTTCTTGGTGAGAAATCAGCTCTAAATTTGATAACTAACGAGGTCAGAAGCCTTGTCAGGTGCATATCAAGAGAGTTTCATAAGATTCAAAGTAGTTATGCTGCTGTGTGGTAGCTGAGGACGTGAATTAAATTCTTGAAGGGGAAAAATTACACTTTGAAATTACAGCAAGATATACTTGAGCTGTCTATAAATTAAGACACCTTCTCACGACTCACAAATAGAACAAATCTTTTAACAAGTGTTAAAAATTAATAGGGAGAGGGGAGAAGGAGATCAAAGCTAAGGTAGATGCTTCAGCAAACTGTCAAAGCATCGACAGAAGAAATCTTTCAGCTTTAGTTCATAAGAAGAGACCAGAAAAGCATTTCCCCTTTGGTGAAATGAGGCGGGTTTAAATCGAATAGAAGAGAAATTGAAATGAAATGTCTGTAAGGAAAGAAGTCTCTTAATTCTTCTCCTACTGGGGAAAACTTGCTTGATCTGAAATCAAAAGTTGTGAACTGATCATTCGCTTTCTCACTCAAAATGTATCCAATTGCCTTCACCACTGAAGAAAGAGGACACGTGCAACCCTTTACACCAAGATGCTCACGCTTACAAGCAGAACATGCACTTACAGCTGCAGAATTATCCCACCAGGATCAAATTATTTTGGAATGAAGTTATTCTAGCTGCAGGTCCCACCTTCCAGGCTCCTCAAAGTGGATTTTCATTATGTTTATTCCAGAATAAACTGTCTGCCACAGACTGGTTGTGTGCTCGTTGCTACTCATCTTGATTTATTTGGCTCCTGACACTGTTGGGTGATGGGTGCCATGAGCCATCCACTAACATGCCATCACTGCTGCTGGATAAAGGTTCTTCTTGCCACCTTCAAAGAAAAGGTTCCTCAGAGAGTGGGTCAGGTCATAAGTCTTGGAGATAAGGACTGTCCGTGAAGTACTTTGAACAGTATAACTCAAACTTCAGAAATACAGTGAGGGAGAGGGAGGAGTTCTTCATCCCTTCAAAGCTAACCTCCAACAACTCTCAGAAATCCAAGGATATACAAAAAACCTCTTGCTGACGTTGCAGTTACATGTCACATAACACCAAACACAGACCGAAACCTTTGTGACAACTGTGGAGATTTCAGAGATTGCATCTGGCTCAGACAGGGATTAACACAGAGTTCAAACACTTTCACAGTCCTACAGAAGCCCAGATGTTAGCTATCAGTCTAAGGTAGCCATCTGGGCTCACACTATAGTTGGAGAGAAGCAGTTGTCCTCAGTGGAGGTTTGTCCCATTTTTAGACAAACATCTAAAATAGGGGACCAGTCTCCCTCCCTTTCTTTCTCCTCCCATAGGCAGACTCCTCCATCAAACTGAAGTTGGAGTCTTAACTACGGAGAGCCTGACACTGGAAGAGAGGAATCCCACCCCACACAGATTGCTCGCCCCAGGTCACACAAGCAGCTCATTGCAAAGATGGTTCCTAAATCGAGTTTAGCTCAGGGACTTCTTTGTCACTGTTCCCTGGCAACGAGATAGGACACAGCTTAGAGCTTGCATTTAGCCTTGCAGCCTTTGCATGCACGGCTACCAGAGAGACCCTTGCAGCATGCAGACAAGCCAGAGAAAGATAAGGGCAGGTCACAGAATGTAGCTATAATTGCTTTAAGGAAAAAAAAAAATTTAAAAAGAAAAAAGAAAAAAAAGAAAAGTTGGTTCATCTAAATCTTTCACAGCTCTCAGTACAGCAACTAGATTTTATTTTAGGTCCATCCTGCCAACAGTATCATTTTGATTTGTGTGAACAGAACGAAGACAATTAAGCTCCCAGAAAGCCAGTATTTGGTAAAAATAACCATGGCCTTATTTAGCAGCGTACAGTATTTTAAAAGAAATATTTTAGCTTCCATCTTCCAGTCAAGGGGCACACCTTTTTTTTCTGCCAGAGTTATTGACTTTTTTCTATTTTGAGACCACTAGAGAAAAGAAATGACAGGGACCTGAGGGTTGTCCAACATCTTTCAAGATGTGCTGAAAAGGTAAGAGTTACTGTCTCTCTCCAAGCAAGTACCAGTAATACAGCATACAGCCCGTGTCTCTGGGACAGTTTGACACAGTTTAGCTCCACTGAACCACTTCTGATTTACACCAGCACTAAAAAGGGGAGGGGGAGGAAGAAGTCAGACATCGTAAATCTTTTCACTGAGTGACATTTTGAAGGTCTCGTACATCACTTTGAAACTAAGGTCTAGACTCACAATATAGATGACCTGAAGAATGGCTTATATGCCCCAAAGCCTCTTCTCCTATCCTCAGATATCATTTGCTTTAGTAGAAGATATTAACTCTTCCTACAAAGCCTGTCTCAATGGACTCACAAAGGCATTTAGAAGCCAAAGTTCTGTTGACTGTAAGGCTAAGACCTCCAGGATATTTAGTTAATACAACCCACTAATATTAAAGGAACACTTTCAAGAGCTGTACAGCAATTTAACAGCCTGATTTTCTTTGAGTGTCGAGGGAATAAGGTTTCTAAATCATTTGTGAAAGCATCAGCCTTTATAGTTCATTATTTATACTGCAAAAAGAAGCACGAGTTGGCAGTCCATGATCTGCCCATGCAAAGACACAGCTATGAGCATTAGGGGAGGTGTTTGTTGTCATGCTCCCAGTGGCTCTGCCAGGGTCTCTGAACAAGGGGCAAGATGAAGCCCTGTTTTCCTCAGTGCAGCATATCCCCGTTTCCCACCATGTTGGAGGCAGAGTAATAAACCAGGTGTAATTCCAGCCTGCCCTAGCACATGCATTTTTCATACAATATCAGATTCTTTGCCCATTTGCTACACACACCTTCCCCACAGCTTAACAGTTCATACAGATCAGAAAATGAAGGCAACACCTCAGCAAAGTGGCTTCTCCAGATCTCCATTTCCCAGCTTTGACTCAACATGCTTGAGACACTTGGGTAAGAGTCACTGGGCTGCAGTAAGGACGCTGAGCATCATCACATTCAGCAGCGCTGTGTAAGACCTCAGTTTTGAATACGCTTTTGGGCAGAATTCAAAGTCTTCTTTAGGCTGAGACTTTAGCATCCAGACAGGTCATATGGATACCATTATGGAAAGACAGGAAGGTGCAAGACCTCTTTCAACAGAACACAAGGACTACTATATTAAGCAGTGTTGTAATAATGTGCAGTTTTAATGAGTCCATGGTGGAGAAAGAGCTTCCAGTCTGCTAATCTTATCAATTATAGGATCTAAGTCACCTAAGATTACAGGTCTGTAGCATAGGTCCAAGCATCTGAGCAAATTGTCTGAGACTCCTGTCATAGCGTTTGAAGTCTAAGCAACGGAGTTTAAGGTGCAACTCATCCAGCCAAACCCAGGCTGTGCTGACAAGAGTCTGTATTTGAATGGCTCTATTTCTATTATAAAGGGATCCTAGGCTCACTTAGATTTATATCCTATAGACACTGCAATATTTCAGGTGAATCCCAACCAAGTGTTCCAAACAACTAAAGTCTGATTTATTGCACACAGAAAAGGATTAAACTTATTCAGTTTGAATGACCCAGTATAAAATCAAGGCGAAGGTGTTAAGTCCTCAACCAAATAGACCTCAACTACAAAAGCACATACGGGTTTAAACCCAGAAAAATCCACCAGCTCACAAGCACCAGCACGACCAGCAGGCCGCATGCCAGTATATCCCCACACAAGCACTGACACTGGTGGGGTTAAAATGAGGATGGAAGTATCCATTACCCCTGGCTCGCACACGAGGCAGACACACTATACTGGACCAGATGTCATATTCAAGCTCAGAAGCTTTACCTAACGGTGATAATAAAATTACTGATCTGCTGGTGACAGCTCTACTGGTTCTCAAAGCTGCATTAGCAATTAGCCTACTGAAATATTAAAGAGAATAGTTACAGCTCCAACACAACATACCATTATATGGTGATTCAGAGACTGAAAGCATAACTAATTATAGAGTGAATTTTGCAGCAAATACATCGGTAGGGCTTGAGACAACATTTAAAGGCATGTGTGGGCAGTTACAAAATACTTTCAGAAACCTGAACAAAGACTTTTGCAGAGGATTATGAAACTAAGTCTTTGAAGAGCAGAAGTAGCATGTTAGCCATGTCCTTTCCTCAAACCATATTACTACACTGTCACTTACTTAGCAATGGATTAACGTGCTTTGTACTGGAATCCTGTTAGTGGCTAACACCAACGCAATACAAATTCCGTGTCTTGGAGGTACGATGTTGCGGCTATGTCCTACTTGTAGCATTGGTAGAGATGGTAGGAAAAATTACTTCAAAAGTTCAGTGAAGTTAGAACATCTCAGCACAATTTTTAAAGCATGCATCTGTTGCTACCATTTTCCTGCCACATATTTTCTTGTTACTAATAGCCTCTGTTTTCAAAGCTAATAAACACACACATATAAAAGCATTAATGCAGGGAAAGAGCGCAGTGAGGGTCGCTCGTACTTGTTCACAAAGGTTGGGTTGTGTCTTTGGGTACAATCTCCTTCCAGCCGCCCCGGGGAAGGGTTAACATTCAGCTGCCTTAGACTGAGCCTTAGGAACATCACTTTATCCACTGCTTTTTCCCCTAGGTGTAAACTGTTTCCTTTGTCCCCACAGTCCATAATTTCCCCATCCCACTCACTCCTATATATAGCAGAATGAGAAAATATCAGCAAAGCACTCTTTATTCCCCAAGTCAAACCTGTGGCAGACCTGTCCTATGTGGTTGCACAGAACCAGGATGCAAACTTGCCCTGAGTTATTACAAGGATTCAGAGACATGCATTGGTATTGATCTGGCAGAATGGCTCTAGTATCTTGCCCTGGACCCCAGCATGCAGACTTGAGCCTCAGCCCAGGCTGAAAAGCAAGGCTGTTGCAGAAATGCACCTGCAGAACCATCAGTGCCTAGGCAAATGCAAATTTCAAATTTCATGTGAGCCAGCAAACTCACACCTCAGAAGATGTCCTCAAAGCCTGTGGTTTTATGGTTAAGAGCAAGCCTGTGGTTTCTTGACTCCCCTTTTACCACATAATAATCTTCTGAACACAGCCCAAGTGCCCACACACAGATGTGTAGGTCCATTTGAGCTGTCCTTTGGGATTTTTCCCGGCCACCAGCTGCTATTCCAGAGGTCTGGAGGTGTCCTTCTGGTCCTGCGTCATATCCACCAGATGCAAGCGGGTGGATACCTTGGATATCTCAAGGCATCTGAAGTGGAGCTGGACACCTATGACTAGGCCACTGAATCTCACCCACCACATATTAGCCAATACCATCAGTGGGGGTTCAGTTCTACCTAAAGCAGATGCCTCCTGTCTGGACAATCTCTCAGCTCCACTGCCTAGATCTCCACTATCAGTAATAACATAAAGTTGTACTGCACGTATAGGTATCCTAATGGAGCGTCTGAATCCATGAGCTGCATCTTAGGGGACACGGATCCCAGGCTCAGCACCTTAAAATGATCTCTGACAACAGATTTTTAAATTTTCTTTAGATTTTAGTATTCTGCAGATGCATATTTTTTGAGGTTGGCCTAACATGCAGTCTTTTATTTTTCTGCAGCTGTTTATACTCTCTTTAAACAACATTAAGGCAAACCAGAGGAGCATCCGGGTAGCCCAAGAAGTTTCTGCATACAGAACTGAAATGTTCAAATTAATCCATACTTTATAGTTGCTGGACCTCAAGTGCATCTGTAGTAGGCTGGCAGCTAACCTCACCGTACACACTGAGGGCCACAGGCACGTCGACTTACAAATCTGAACCAGGCCCTTCTGCCAAGGAGATCTCAGGAGGAACAGAAGGGTGGAGTCCTCAGTATCTCAGCATGTCAAGCCAATTGTTCCAAAGAGGGGTAAACCTTTTATTCTACTGCAGAAAAGCTGTAATTTGCCACAACAGCGCAACTTTCCTACAACACAATGGAGCATCTTGCTGGCTGTCACTAGATTATGTATCTTACGGAGGCTGCCTGTGAATCTTGCCTCCTTTGGGAGTTCATATGTGGTAATCTTCCTTAAAACCACTGAAGACATGCTACTCTGCATTCCTTGTTTACATTTCTGGTATTATTTCTCCATTTCATATTTGTCAGGCAGATTTTTCTTTTTAAAAAAAAAAGCCCACAAGAATCAAGTCAATCCTGAAAGTATTTTCTGTCAGCAGACACCCAGATTACTGTTTAATTTTAGCCAGAAAATAGTTTATACAGTACCCTTCTCAGTAGCACTGTCTAAGAGTCAAAGCAGACAATCTTTTATAACTTGGCTGTCTGCCATGACAACTTTTCTGGTCCAGTTTCCGTTTATTAATATTTATTGTTGCAGTTTTTTAGCCTCTTCATGGCAAAATACAGTGTTATAAAAAGATTGAAAGTGTCATAAGAGACAAAGGCAACATTATGAAGAGCAAAATGGCTCTAAACTTCCAAGCAAAATTCTGTGTGGTACATAGCAAAAAACTGATGCAGTTGCATTTCTCAAGTAATAGCATCAGTCCCAAGTGTCATCATTTTATTTCAGCTGTAGAATATTGTTTGCAGAGACTCTAAAGAAGAATCCCTGGAGATAAACCTTTCCTCTGTTTGTCTGATAATGTAAACTTCAAATAGATTTGCAAACAGGACCTAGCTGAATCATCAAGATCTGCTGATCAGTCTTCTTATTGGGCTTCAAGATGAGATATTTTTCTCTACTTTTTAAATTTCACATCTTTTTATCTCAGTGAAGTTTCTTCTCTTCCTTATTATTCATTGGGCCATCATCTTTGTATGCATGTACCCATACACCAGACTAGCCAGGTTCCTTATAAACCAGAGGCATGCTGAAGCCTGAGGACATATTTTGGACAGATAACATCTTTATGACCAGTAAATACTCAAATTACTGGTTAAAAACTCTATTGCCTAAATTATTCATAAGGTCAAACTGCATTGATATACTGATGTTGAGCTCTGTACTCCAGGAATAAATGTTAGAACTGAGACAGTGCTGCAAGTGATGCAGTTTGCTGTTTCTATAGGATCATACCTCTACAAAAGTATGTCAAGAAGAGGCCAGGGATGGCAGCCAGAAATCACCAAGGATGGATTCATCTCCTTGAGCTTTAACCCAGTCCCTTAAATTCCCTTTATGGTAAATGAAAGGAAAATGTCTACTTCAAAGTCACGATCTATCCAGTTTCAGTCATCTACTTTCTCCAAAACAGGTTGGTGCCCTAGATATACCCATTAGACATTAGGTGCCCTAGACATATTCACTTAGACATTAGGAAAAATTTCTTCACAGAAAGGGTTGTGAGGCTCTGGAATGGGCTGCCGAGGGAGGTGTCCAAAAGCTGGGCAGACGAGGTGCTTAGGGACATGGTTTAGTGGTGGAATGGCAGGGTTAGGGTAACGGTTGGGCTTGATGATCTTAAAGGTCTTTTCCAACCTAAACTATTCTATGATTCTATGATTTTCCTTCTTTGGCTTTCACTGGAAAGCAGATGATCAGACTGGCTAAATTCAACCCTGCGTACAATTTCCTTACGCAGCGTCAAGTGATGTTCGTAGCCCAAACTCTGAACTAGGCAGGCAATTTAATTCAATGTTGTAGGCCAGCTGGGGCACTGAAGATCAGATTTTTCCAAAGAATTAGGCTCCTATTTAAGCACACAACAAAACCAAATTCTTATTTATATTAATTATTTATATATATATATATATATTTATATATAAGTATATAAATATATAAATATTTATTTTAAACAGTATTCAGCGTGTTCACACTCAGCTGAAAAATAACCAGAAAATGGCTGCTGGAAGATTTGAGGAAAGCCTGTCTGAAAATGCAATTCAACAGAAAAAAATTCACTTTAATTTTTCTTTCAAGAGGTTGTGAGGACCTTTTTCTATGTCAGGGGCTTGACATTTCGTCTTTCATCCTCAAAGGATCTCTGGTTGCAAGGATGGGTGGCAAAGGTAGTTCATACCATAAGTTGGACACCATAAGGTGGACAATTTGCTCTGGGTTTGAGCATTTTAGGATGTGTACAATGATTGTGCTGATCTTGGAACATGAATAAAGGTCTGTGACAACTACAGAGTAAAATTCAGGACAGAAGTTCACCACTCAATGTGCATGTTTATTGTTTACTCTAAGTTATAATTCTGTTTAAAAATTAAGGGCTAGCTTATTAGCTGGTAAATCACATTTTATTTCCACCTAATTTATGAGTCCTGAGGTGTTTGGACAGGGCTTAACGTGACCAAAAAAAAATGCTATATGCAACATCCTTTCATTTGCTTTTAGTGGTGTACATGAAATAGTCTCTTTATTTTAGAAAGCTTTTTCTTTGTGAATCAACATCACTAGCAATCAAAGAAACAGCTATGAGCATTGAATGCAAATGTTTGAACTTCTATAATTTGCATGTCATTAATAAGCAGGCTGGCAGAGTTTGGTCATGAAGTTTACTTTGAAAGTTCCCCTTGCTGTTACAGCTTGAGTCATGGTAGCAATGGTGAGATCCTTGATTCCAACTAATGAATGGTTTTAGGGAGCTGGGAGTCACATTGAGCCTGGGGCTTGCCCATTAGAGCATGAACCTCTGCTCACACGAGTCCCCCTTGGTGAGGAGGCAGAGTTTGAATCCACTCCAGCAAGATCTCCCTTTTTCACTCTATGTTCATCTTTGTGCATAGCCCAGCTACCAGTTTTATTCCTCCTTTCTCTCATTATTAGATTAGTGGACTGCCAAAATACCTAGCACACTGGAGATGCGCAAAGTGGTCCTGCAAAAAGGACATCGAGCCCATTTACAAAACCAGAAGGTACTGAGAGCTGAAGGGGACTGCCCAAGGGCATACAGAAAATGTAAGCCAGTGCTTGAAAACTGGTCCTCAGAGTTCAAGTCTAGTATCCAGAGGCTGAGAAACCGAGGAGTAAGAACAGGCAGCTGTTGGGGAAGCAAAAGTAAAATGTTGTACAATACAGACAGAGCCAGAGAGGCAAAAAAATGAAACATCAAGTCAAACACAACTAGTTGCCTTGGCTAGTCAGGTTCTCTCCCTCTAAACTTCATGATCTTGATGGTTATTTTCATCATCTCAATGAGCCACAATAACCAGCAGAGCGACACAAACCACACTGACGACTGGGGAAAATAAGTCTGATCCCTTTGATTAAAAATAATCAATAATGCAGTATGAAAGGCTTCAGCAGGTAGGAAGGGCTGATGACTCAGGGGGCGCAATGGAAAAGGCCAAGTGAGAAAAATGCAGAGCAGGCTTCTCCTCGTCTCCGGTGGCTGCCGGTGGGTGGAGCGGGGACCTGGCTGCGGCTCCCAGGCAAGTGCAATAACTCTGCCGAATATTGCAATCTATAGTTCACTGACCCCAAATGATTACTGCACTCCTCTCATGCGTTCAGTAATTTTCTGTCCTGATTCAGCGGGATTCAAGCGGGCAACCAAAAGAAACGCAACTCTTTGGCCCTGCTTAGAAAAACGAATAAAAAGGTGAAATCGCAGTCCCCTGCTTCCCCTCATAATTTTTTAATGTTGTGTTGCGAGCTGGTTTTAAAACCGCTTTCAGATCTAGCTGCAAGAGTAGCCACGTCACCGATACACTGTGAAATGGGCTCGTCGTTTGACAGGCAGTTTGAGACAACATCCAAAAAACCCTGCCAGTGGACAACTCCAGCGAACGCTTGTGCCCCAGCCCAGAAAGGTGCTGAGGGACAGGATGAGCCCCTGAGATCACTCTGGTGCTCCCACATCTTGAAGAAGCCTTAAAATCCCTGCTGTGGTCAAGCAATGAGTATAACATTAAGACAAAGACATTTCTTCAAAAAGAATAAACTCACAAAATAACCAAGAGGTCCAGGAATTTGCATAGGTAGGATTTTGCTGGTGAAGCAGGAAAAGCTGAAATTGTATTGGTTTTCCTTTATTTTCATTTCAGGAGGAAAAATGAGTGGGTTTTTTGGGGTTGCTGTCCCCAAGGAATCCCAAAACCTACTTTTTTTGTTGCTGTTTTTTTGTCGTTTTCATTTGAAGTTTCTCATGTTGCTTAAATGCAAGACAATGTGATCAAATATGTGTTTTGAAGATGTGCCTGCCCCCAGCCATGGGAGTATCATGTCCCCTGTTCAAGAGAGACTTGGGAAGCCATGACAACCCATCTTCATGCAAGAGTCTCTGAACATATTTGCTGTGATATTTGGACCCATGCCCACGTTTGAGCCCTGCTATTCAGATCATTTCAGGCACAAGGGGTCAGCTTTCTTGGCCATTGCTCGGGCATTGGTGGCTCTCTGGTCCCCATAACCGTCCCTTGCCATCGTGGAGCAGGACAGCAGAGAAGAGCCAGGATTGTTGGACTAGATGATCTCCCGAGGTCCCTTCCAACCCTTACCATTCTGTGATTCCTGGTGGAGCTCGGACTTGTGCAGTCCAGTGTGTAGGCGACACCGAAATGCTAGAAACTCCTGGGTGTGTGGATGAAGGGAACTTCTCAGCTGCTACTTTGTCCTCTAGGCTTGCTGCATTTCCCATCTGTTCCAGTACAATCCCATAGGCACCAGTCAGCTGGCAGGCTACAAACACCACCATCCTCAAGCCAGCCCCCTAGCTTAGCCCGAGGCCAGAAAGCGACAGTGAACAGACTCTTAATTGTTCAAATATTCACTGCATGAAGCAAATTTTTAGATGAATATTTCATACAGGCAATTTTTAAGTAAATTGCTGCTCTCCACTGAATCTGCTTTATCTAGGAGATGCGACCTGTGTTGGCCACTAGAAATTATGAAAATAGCACTGGTCTTCCCAACACAAGGTGAGTGATTTATTTGCAGTTTAATATTATCTCCTGTTTTTACTGCAGGCAGCACCATTCTCTGTTGTTGACACTGCAATCCAGATGAGTTTTAATTCTGTTCGTCTACACAAACATATGCACGTGTCCCTCCAGTAGTCAGCAACAAAAGCAAAACAGACTCAACTTCTCTAAGCATCAAACACAGCCCACATACTCGAGGTACATAAAAACGTTTGGCACAGTACAAAATTTATAGCAACCCCTTTAGTGCAAGATGCATCACAGCAAAATCTTGATTTGACTAAGTGTTTGACATCCTCATACAGCCATTACTGCTAACAGGATTCGTAAGTCACATTCCTTTAGCATATGTAACTTTAAAGGGGACCATTCACTTCGTATTTAAATCCTGCTATTAATTTCCCCAGAGGAAAACCTGTGAAGATTTCAGTCATCCTTACCAGCCAAGGGAGACAAATGTCCAATTTACTATGAGCTAAAAGATTTGGAATCAAGGATGAAAAGGAAATATTAAATATTTTCACCATGTTTGCAACGTTTCTGTTACAATAAAGCTCCTGCCTCCAATGACAATCTCGGTGCCATACTAATGCAAACACAGTAGCAATGCGTTAGCATACAGATGTGTGACTCTGAGCTTGCAAATAAGTTTTAGATGATCCCAGCTGATTAGCAGGATGAGGGGAGGGAGATAGCAGTGAATTCCTAGCAGGAGGAGGACTCCTGTTTATAAGGGGAAAAGAAAGCAAATCCAACTACCACTGCCAGCGATGCCCCCTCCTGAGCTAAAAACTTAGGCCCACCTTCAAAACATGATGTTTGTTTCCTTAGATGGTTGCATGGATGGTGCACTAGGGAATGAAGAGACTACCTTAACCGTTAGAGCTGAAGCAGCTGAGGTTACTGTTCCTCAGCTGACACCTAGGAGTTAAATTTTATCTGCTGCAAAGCAAAGGAAAATCAATTCACCCGGACTCTCACGGAAGAGTACAAAGAGCAGAAGGGAGCATCCACATGGCCAGCTAACCCACCTCAGCTGGGCTGCAGGTACCATCTACACTGGCCTTGGATGGCAAAGATCACCCCACAAGATGCCATTCCACATTCCCTGCAAGCTTAATTTTCAGCTGCAGATATCTCGACTTCTGTCCTGTGAAGGCTTCGTTCCCCATGGCTAGAAGAGATTATTTTTAAGACAGAGACCTCCTAGGACAAGAGAGCCATCCATTTCTGCTTCACAGCAAAGCCCTTCACACTCCTATGGGAAACTTCTGATGGGAAACATTCCCCAAAACTGGGGAACAAAATATTAATGTGTAGAAGCAAAAATAAAATTTGTTTCAGCAGTGGCCTGTATCTTGAGACACATTGCATTAGGTTTTAGGTGAGAATGCTGACAAAACCCAACCCAGAAGGATTTAAAGATCTAATACTACCTCACTTGTACTTACCAATTTAGTACAGCTCATACTTGCTGCTTACCAGCAGGACACCTTCAGATAATTTGATTCTGGCAATAACATAACACGTTTTCTAATCACGGCAGACTACCCCACCAGATATTGTGCTCTGGAAGCCCTCGCTGTCATTTCTCACACTGTGGTGCCTTTGTAGATGCTGCAGCTCATAGCTGCCACATACAGCACTACATGATAAAAATTAAGACACTTTCTGTGAAGCTTTGAATGCTTCTCCAAGGGGAAACTGCCTTATGTAGACTGGCAGAACCAGAACTGAATCTAATAAAGCTGTAGTGGAAGAGACATGGAGGAGAGAAAACTTGTTTCTTCCCAAAGGAGGTCCTTCCAGCCCACTGCCTGGGGGAACCAGGGACTAAGTCCCCTAGGATTGCTCAGATATTTTTGGAGATCCAGTGTGAACCACAAGCTGTAGTTTATTAAAATAAAATAAACAGAGCGGTGCTGCAGAGGTCCAAAACAACTTCAAAACCTTGTGGCGAATGTGTATTTTCACCTGCAGCTGATGCCTTCAGAGGAATGGGGTGTCACCAGAGCTGCTACGGATTTTGCCTCTGAAGTAGGAAATCTCCATCATTGGCTCTCCTAAACCTGTGGAGACATGAGGTCTCAGAAGGGTTCCATACCTAAGTGTCCCAGAGCACATTCCCCTCTTCCGCCAGGACCACAAGGAAGGGAAGGAACCAGGAGGCAAATTTATCCACTGAAATTGTCTCCGAGTCTCCCAGTTTGGGAAGCACTCAGCTGGGTGGCAGGAGTCCTGTGGTCCATGTCCCTGCCCCCGGCATGGGGGCACTTCTCCTAGCACCTTTTTTATATAAACTCAAACAGACTGCAGGATCTGTGACCGGACTCCTCCCGCATTCCCACTCCCAAATGGGTACCGGAGCCTCTCGCCTCCACTTCTGTGGCCTCTTAGGCCTCTGTGCTACTGGAAGGAAGGCAGTTCCACACATTCAAGTAATTTTTAGGAATTTCAGAGCTGGTAAGTATCCAATGAAGATTAATTTTGACCCTTTTTATTTGACTAAAAGTTTAAATTTCTCATTGGAGTTTCATTTTTAAGCATGCGAGTTAAACAGTGGTAGAAATCTCATTTTGTTGACATTTTGTATTAACAGGAGCTGAACGCTTCAGACAGTCAGTGACTAATATTCAAGACCGTTTTCTCTATGGCTGATTAATTTACCCGTAGTACAGTGCAATTAAGAGAAGAAGCCACGTTTCAGCCAAGGGGGTAGCAGCAAGACAACGATGGTGCTGAGTTAGCAGACGTACATCACAGGGAGATGCTCAGCCTGCTCCTCTCAAGATCTGGGATCCCAGCTTTACGCTGCCTCCGTATCTGTGCAAGTTTCCAGCTCCCTTTAATCACAGTTCAGTCCCCTCTGCATATCCCTATCTATCAGGGAGTATCCTAATTTCTTGTGTGCTTCCCAATATGATCCAGGCTCAACCCGAGTGCTGCATTACACGTACTGTGAGAACCTTCAACTCTGTGGGTCACCTTCTCAGTGTGTATAAACTAAACCTGAAGATGAATGGTGCAACAAGCATATCCAAAACCTTGTTACGCGTATCAGAGAAAGATACTGGAAATAATAAAATAAAATAAAATAAAATAAAATAAAATAAAATAAAATAAAATAAAATATAAAATAGAAACCACAAGAACACACAAGCAACAGCGTGAAGTTTCTCTCCTTCAGATGTTGTCATCTCTCCATGTTAAAGAGCCCAACTGGGCCTCAAAAAGAAGTTACATGGGTAAAATTAACCATACATTGTGCTATAGCTGGATTTCTGGTTGCATTTATCACAGAGCACCCAGCATGGCTGTGACTAAACGACTCACAGAGAAAAGCAGTTCCTCTCCCTACTTCGAAAATTCAACAGCATTAACACAGTCAGATTTACGGTTTCTCCAGCATCCTTAGTGCCTCGCTTGGTCCTTTGCTTATGCTGCCACCTGAGTTATGTGCCACAGCCGTCAGCCGTGATGTCCTTCAGGTAGGGTTAGACCATTACCATTCGATACCCTGAAATATGAGAGCAAGCGTTCAGCCTTGGGAAGACACAGGGGATCCTTTTATATTATGTTGGTTGCCACGTACAGGCGATGACTTGCAAAAAGCGAACAAGCTGCAACAAAATGGACCTTGGTTTCTCTGAGCGCCCGGAGAGTTGACTTTGCCTGCGAGCCAGGCACTGGCTGAAGAAATGATTACTCAAAATGTCACTTGCAACGAAGCCAGATTCAGATTCTATATCACCAATTTTTTTTCCTTTGAAGCCGAATGCAAAGCCCTGGACAATCATTGCTGCTTCACCACGAGTTTAACTAATGTGCTAAAAAGCCACTGCTGTCAAGAAGAAGGCCAGCAATATAAACTGGAGCCACTAACCTTCTGCCACTGAAGTTACTGGTCACATTTGCTTTTATTTCAGCGTGAGTAGATTCAGGTCTAGAGTATTCTCAGAAAGAGAATCTTAGAAGCCAGTCATAGAGTAAAATTAACATCTGCTGACTGATCGAGATTTTACTGATTTCATTTCCTAAAAGTAATGACACTACCAAAAAAAAAAAAAAAAAAAAGTAGCACATCTCTGTTTTCCCATATGTTCAGAATTCACTGCTGTTGTATCTCTGTTTTTTATTTAAATAGTCTTTGCCCTAAAGAAAATAGTTCCTTTGATGTTACAGTTGACCTTTTGGGTTTACTCTACACAAATTTTTTTCCCCCAAAGAAGGTTCCCCTCTCTGCAAAAAAAGAGGGAAAAATAAATCCAATGCTTTTCCTTTAATCCTAGCTGCATCCCACATTTAAATCAGTGCACTAAGGTAACCAGATTTGGGATCAGCATTTTAAGTTTCCCCAACAAGCTTTCCTATATCAAACCATGATTCCACAGGAATAAGCCGCTCCTTTTGAAAACTTGTTTCTTACTTACTCACTGGATCCCTGTAAGATTTTGGCTTAGCTAACTCTAAATTATCTTCTAATGAATCTACCATCTGAGTATTAGGGATGGTAGTGATACTTCTGGTAGGGAACACGTGAGGAGGAAAATTCTCACATGGGTATTTAGGCTCATACTGTATAAACAATTACAGCGTTCAATGTCTGCTGAAAATCAAGTGGCAAATCAGCAGTGAATATCAATTATACATCTGCTGCATCGTGGTGGCAGATGGCACTTTAATTGTACCCCTGAAACATTATGGACAATTTTCGCCACCCCAGCCTCATCGAAATAGTGGCTTTAGCACCTAAAAATATCAAGGCAGGGTATGTGCGCAATGACTCATCTAAGAACTCATTTTCGTTTGAAAATAAATATTCCGCCTGTAAACCAATAATAATCTCCAAGATTCGTAGCTCATATGCAGCAGCCGTGCTATCTTGATCTAGGTAAAAACTTTTATTGATGAAAAGCAGTAGAGCTGTGGTACGGGTTGCACCGCTCAGCTCGGAGTGTGAAATTGTCAAAGAGTTTGAAGATCAATGAGCCAAATTCTTTTGATTGTATCTGTAGAAATTGGAAATGCCATGGAGATAAGTAGAATAATATGGATTTACACTCTCCTCCCAGCTTGATCCTAAGAGAAGAAATATCAAATCCTTCTCCCTCGGACAGGAATAATTTTCTGCAACGGAGAAAGTTTTATGGAACTTAAACAGACTCAACTACAGCTCCTGCTCACGGAGCAATCAACTGACACCAGCCTATGTATGAAAGAATGACTGGCTACTCAGAGACAGCTGTGTTAATGCAGAAATACCAGAAGTGTCGTGAATGCTTACTTAATTAAAGATTATTAAAAATTAAAACTCATTCAGAGATGACTATATATTATTCCGTTTGCAGAGGCACTGGCAATGAAGCCACCCCTGCTTTATTATACACAGACAATAATGCGGATTTCAAATAGATTTGTTCCTTACTCCCATTATGTACAAAACTGCTGGATTTTTCATTTGGCCACGTGGTCATACGGTCTTAAATTGTCCGGTAACTCTCTGACATCAGTTTACATTTCGTCACACAAGTGGATAGCACTCGTTTCCTCCCCTCTTCCCCAAAGATATTTGGGGCTAGCCACAACAGACATGTTTTATTTGCAATGTCAGCGCAGATGCATTTTCTTGGGAGAAATGTAGAAAGTTAGTGACTGAAACCTGTATTTGGAAGTGGTATCTCAGAGACAAACCAAAGAGAAACATTCAAGACAGGACCCATGTCCAAGACACCAGGCACGCCTGGGCTTTGCAGCTATGGTGAATCAAAGCTCTCAGAGAAATTTCACATGGATGGTTCTTTATTTAGCTCTTCAAATTTAAATGGTGCATCCAAAAATGAGAAACTCCCTACAATGACCTAAGCACTACCTGACCAAAGAAGTCTGGTAGTAAAATTTTGATGGAAGAATGGGTCAAAATATTCCCCACCATACAAAAACATTTGTGTTGGAACCAATGTAAGCAGCATGTTTAGTTTAGTTTTTTTCTTCTTGCAAGGCAATGGACAGCAGAGACTGCATCGATATTAGGTACAGAGGAAGAAGGGAATTCAGGAGGAGCAATCCATCAGTAGAGGACTCTGAACAAATAAGCCTTTGCTTATATACTGCAGTAAGAATGGTGACAAAATGAGTTTCTGTATTGATCAAGAGGGCAATACAAGTCTCTTCATACAGAATTATTTAACTCCTGACTCCAAAACAAAATTTCAAAGTAGGGAAGAAAAACACTGCTAGGAACTTCAGCACGTTACGAAACTTCTCCATCATTTTTCTTGTGCCACCACTGTATCTTCTGTCTGTAACTTTGCCTCTTTAGAGCTGAAGTGCTTTCTTGCAATCTCATTAAAGCCCGCAGTCTCAGAATACTGACTCAAGGACTTTTGTCTGTGTGAAATACTCACCCTATTTTAAACACATGATTAGAGAAAATAGCATTCAACATAAAGCTGTATTTAATATAGTAAATAAGTGCTATTAGTAGTAGTATCTTCTTAAAGGAAGGTACTAAAAAAATGGGGTTTTATTATTCTTTTGCTTTCATTAGCACTTTTTTTGTCTTTAACTATAAAACAAGGAATTCTCAACCACACCAGTCTGCCAGGGAGGTAATACTATTAATCCTTCTTAGAACTGTCATTTTTAAATTTTGGTTTCCAATAGAAATATCACCCTGCTGCTCTGGGGACTCTGACCTACAGAGCAGTTTGAGGGACAGCACAGAAGAAAATCTCCCCATAGCTCCTGCTTGAGCTGAAAGTTAAGAAGCCCCTCTAGAAGCTGTAGGGTAACTAGAACAAGGGCTGGTTTTCATGACAAGGCTGCTTTTGGTCCATCACCAAAATCCTGGAAACGCAAATGAAGCTTAAGATACCAGGACACAAACACTACACGTCCAACACATAGCAGCAACCACCCCATTTGCCCCACAGCCACTAACCCAGTGTCCATGCCTTTCTGCTAAAGAAGCCAACATGGGGGATCGGTTGGATTTTTGCTCAGTCTTTGTCAACCCCCCTGGGATTGCCAATAAGAACACAACCTGTGCCAGTCCTTTGGGAAGGCCAACAGTTTTGGCCACATAAAGCTAGATGATCATCCTCTCAAATGCTTCAATTAGTTGGTCTCTATTTTTAAGAAAGTGGGCAAACTCTAATCCCCTGAAAATCAATGTAAATGCAGAATAATCGAGAACAGTCTTTGCTCCCGGATCTCTGAAATGAGACCAGAACAAGGAAAATGGGTTTTTGAAAAGCTCATGCCAACTTTTTCTTTTCTATTACAGTAACTTATTAACAGCAGTAATAATGACCTTCACTAGACATTTCCTCGAGTACTAATGACCTGGGGTTAATGGCCCGAGGTATAGTTTTATGCAGTCAACTATCGCAGCCAGCAATTAATTACCAGGAAACACAATGTGCTTTGACCACGATGGCTCAATTAGCCTCACATTATTCAAAAATGAAAAACATTTCAATCTTATTTACGGTGAAGCTGTCCCAGATTTTACTTTAGTATATTAGACTAAAAAAAAACTTGAACCTATATTAAGCCAAACATATGTTCTACAACACTCCTCCATTAGCTTCACACAGATTATGGGCAGCCACAGCCGAGTGTCTTGCAATATGAGGATCATCACAGCCTGCCCACAGACAGAAAAATATTGTGGAGCAAGGCTCTGCGTGAATTCTGCTTCTGCACTAGCAAAAACTCCCTGCAAATAATTTTCAGCTCTTTGGTGGCTGTAAATGGATTGAGAGAAGGGAGGACAGCGAAGGACGTGCTGCAGGGAGCAACTCTTCATTGGCGAGAGGTGGGCAGCGTGTGTTGGGGTAAGGACAGGAAGGGGAAGGGATATTCTGTTTTTACCAAATTTCATGGTGCCCCAATATCTCTGTAACTGATTTACAAAGATTATCGGGGTAGATTATTTTTGCACCCAGCTTTATGCTCTCCCGGTTTACTTCTATTCATTACTTGTATTATTTCTGCAAGGCTTTTGCAACGTGCCCTGAAAACAAAGCACCTCGGGCTCAAGTCTCATCATTCCTGATCAGTTGTTGGTGTTTCAACATGATTACTAGCTTTTTTGAGACCTGAAAAGCTAAGGCCAGGCACTAGAACTGGCACTAGAACTAGCACTAGGAGGTGCTGGCTTTAATTTGGGGATTACCCGCTTTAATCCCATGAAGAATGTAAAAAGCCGATAACATTTTGTGTGTAGATCCATTCCTCTGAAAAGGTTTCTGGCATTCACCACGGCTTTTGTTTCCATTAAATGCAGAGAGACACTTCTGTGGGTCCCTTCACGTCTGGTAGGCTTCTTGAGAAAGGCCTGGTACTGCAGTGCCTTCCAGCAAGGCTTTGGAAATGCCACTTGGTCTCAGGCATCGCTGCTGGACAAGCGTGTGCTAGCAGGGCTTCAGTAGGAGTGTCTAATACAATATGACCCTTCAGAAAGGCAAGCAGGAGCCTTGCTTCATGTGTTTGGAGAGTTTCAGCTTTAGGCCAACCCAAGAATTAATTTAAACCACAAAATTCATATCACTTGAAAGCAATGGTGGGTTTGGGTTAGTTTGATACTTGGTGCCATTAAAACCTCTTTGTGAAATGACTGATTTCAACTCACGCAAGTTTCTGAGCTTCTTGATATTTAAAAACAGAGAGAATTAAGACACGTAGAGGCAAAATGGATGCATCTGCCTGGAGGGGCGCAGGGGAGATGTTTACCCAAGGTTTGCCAGTGATGGCAGGGGTGGAAACACCCATTCCCCTGCAGCATTTACGGTGGTTGTGGAGAGCCAGGGACAGCATGCCAGCTGGGGAGAGCCCAAAACTCTGTCCGGTCCTTCTGACTGACCCCCACATCCAGCTGGTGGCTTCTGTTTTTGGCAAGATACATGAAATGAAGTGGCTGTCGCTGGTGCAGGCAGACTCCATGAGCGCCCGCAGGACCGGCCACCTGAGCACAACAGCCCTAGCACCAAATCCCAAAAATCTGGTATTGAGGAAGGATCCACATGAGAGTTTTGTACACCTCTGAGCCCTGATGGGCGAGCCACATTAGACTGTCAGAGGGCTGGGTCATTGCCACACTGAGAAGTTACGTGTACAGTAATTATGGAAGGATGACATTCGTACGCAGAAGGCAAAGGATTGAAAAATTGCAGTCACCCAGTGTTACAAGTCCTTCCTATGTCTTAGAAGTTATTCACAGCCTTGCATTTTAATTGTGGCAATTACAGCATTTTCATAATTTTATTTTGGTTTAGGGATATCAGTCAAGTTTTCCAATGCATTTTGTTTTTAAAAAGTCAGAGTGACATTATTCTTTTATATATTGTCAAAAGGAGTTGTCATATTTAGTGATCTTTTCAATCTGTTAATATGTTACTTTCCTCCTAATTGTAGAAAGGCTCCAATTAATCATAATGATCATTTACTCAAGTGCCCACTAATTCTCTTCTACAAATAGCGATGCTATATAGCATCATAAAAAAAAAATAAATCAATGGCCACATCTCTGATGAGATAATTTTATCAGTCATTCAGAATGAGCAGCTGGAATAAAAGGCACAAGCCATATTCATAATAAAAAAAGATAATCAACCAGTAATCCCTCTTACTCCTGTTTTAAAGCACAGTAAGAAATGGGAGAATTCAGATGTGCAAACACTACGGTCTGCTTCTTTTACAGCATGTTCATGCAGCAGGACAAGGAAAAGAAAATTGATGGCACACATTAGAGCAGAATCGAAGGGATAACGATTCTGTAGTCCTGCAGCTCAGATGGGTAAAAGGTGATATCCACCACAGGGAAGCCAAGAGTAATCCCGGGGAGTGTTTAATCTCATTCAGCTGAATTAAATCACCATGTTTGAAGTTCTTACTGCAAATTTATGGAGGCATATAGTAAAGTTTAGACACAATTCAGTGCTACAGGGGATCTTATCAACAAGAAATGGCTAAATTCTCAGTCCACGGTAGCAAGCAGCCACAAAGCACCGGACAGGAATTTGCTGCTCTCATCCCATCCTCCAAAAAAGCAACCAGCACAGCTCAGCTATTTGCTGCTCCTGAAGCCCATTAGCAAATTACTGCCTGGCTGGAGCAAGGAAGGAGCCAGGGAGGAAGGGAGATTCCTGCCAGCACAGCTCCTCCCCAGCGGCCTCCGGGTGCCGTGGTGCATTATCATCTCCCACCCAGCCCTTCTGGGAAGGCTGCGGGTGAAGCCCACACACCTGCACAGTGGAAATATCTGCAAAAGGAGCACAGAGAGGGCTGCATAGTCACTGCCCCTCGCTGTCCAAGTATTCCCACAGACCTCCTTTGGGGCATGAAGCTGAAGAGGGCCAGATGTCAGCGGTGTAGCCGATTCCTGGGGGGAGGCGTTATTCATTCCCAAGCAATGCTTACACCCAGACCCGTGTTTGGGTCACGCACTACTGACACATCACACTGCTTCAACATTAGATGGGAGCTGCATTAACCCCTATGCCATGCAATGGCAAGAAATGGGTGGGGTTTGTTTTCATGGAAGGAGCATGCCAAGCATAGCTTGCCTTTCAGGTCAACGTGGTCTGTAGATGAGGTCGCAGCAAGGAGATTTGAATGTCAAGGGCTTTTGCATACTGTCAACATAGAGATAATTTAAGCCTGAGATGAGAGAGGCAGAAAATGACCTCATCCTTCCAGTGTAACCTTGCTGCTCCCAAAGGCTTTAATATGATCCTCCAAGCCGAGCTGCATGGCTGCAATCTGTCTAGAGGTTTGAGTCGGACAGAACATAGCTTTATGGTGGTGTGGGTGGCGTCAATCCTAGGTCCAACTGGGGCTTAGAATCTCTATATCTTTTTAGTTAGTTACAAAATTTGCCTTCACAAAGGCAGACTTCAGCTGTAAAAACTTAGCAGTCAAACATGTGAAATAATTTATGGCATGTCCAGAACATTGTCAAGCCCAACACCTCAGAAGCCAACCAAGTAGGGCATGGCCCTCAGAGCATTTAGTAAGGATACAGTTAAATCTCTGAGTGTGTTTCAAGGGCGATCCTGCAGAGTTCAGTGCTACAGAAGAATGATCAGATCAAGGAGGTTCATGTTGTTTTGAGGACTCTAGTGTAGCTTTGCTTGAGGGATGAAAGGATGATACAGGAGAACCCTCTTTAAAAGGGGGACTGGAAGCACAGCAGCAAACTGGGATTTTCAATGGACAATGACCCTCAGACGCCAATTATTTATGCCAAGGTTTAGAAATGGAGCAGTTTTCATGTGTCTTCCTGTTGCAGATATCTGCCTTAGACATCCATGGCAATGTCTTCAACCCCATAGAATAAGGAAACACTGAGGCCAGCAGCCCCGATGGTGGGCTGGCCAACCAATTTCTCACTCTTCATCCTGGGCATTGTGAACAACACATCCTGAGTTAATGCTCCGAATTCCCTGTTGGCAGCCTTTTTCCCCTTGAACTCTAGAGGTACCCGAGCCCAATGTAGTGAGGGTAGGATCACTTACGTCCCCCTCTATTCCAGCCTCAGCCTTGAAGGCAACTCAGACACAAAATAATGAATTTCAGAGTTTGAAAGCTTCACACAGTCCCCTGAAATGAAAGGTGCTCCTCCAAACACAAGCAGTTACCATAAATTTACAAGTGTATTTGTTTTCTAAATGGTATATCGCTATTTCTTCAAGGAAAGCATTTATATATACAGATCAGAGAGAGCAAAGGTGGATTATAAATACAGTAAATCTTCAATGTGATGGAGGGGGTGAGAGGAGCTAGCTGGAGCTAGCCTTTCTGGAAACAAAAAACCATGCTCCTTTTCCCTACCATTTTAAGATCATTTTGGATTAATTGATAGACACTGAGCTATATGCCTTGCTCATCTGAACCTCCATTGCCATTTAGCACAGATTAATTAGTGCTAGTGTTATGACCTACAGTCGTTTGAAGGTCAAGTCCCTAAGATCTATTTTCATGAGATGCAGTAATGCTGTCTCAAGAGACACCAGGTATCATAACTTATTGTGCTGTTAAAATCTGTGCAATCAATATCTCTGCAGCTTTAAAATTTTACAATATACTAATAAGATAGACATAAAATCCTACTGGTATTGCACTTACTCCCATCAGCATTAATGATCTTAACACAGCGGGTGTTATCATTCCTAACAAGACATGGTATTTGCTATTTCATGCTCAAATGCTCCCTCCTCTCGGTTCACAGAGGCTGAGGAAGCTCTGGTTTAATGATTTGGTAATGCTACAGGCAGACCCACTTTGGGTACAGTTCAGCCCAATTTCCTCCATGTTGAACCAGGCAACAACCCTCATCTGCTGTCATCTCTGGAGCAAGGTAGAGGCAGGAGTCCTACAAGACCAGGCACAATCCAATATCTTTATGTGAGGAAAATACATGTTTAAGACTGAAATTCTCCTTCATTGAGCCTTTTCCCTGGCCTGGGAGAAAAAAAGAAAAAAAAAAAAAAATAAATAAAAACCACCAAAGCCAGAAAAAACCCCACATCTGATTATTAAACTGGCTAGAAAACAAGATCAAAATAAAAACAGATCTAATCTAGATTAATTCATTGTATGGTCAAAATTTATTTCACGAAACTGAAGCAGGACCTGTCCACCTAATGCTACAGGTTTAGTAAGATTCTCCGGCATTCTAATGGCTGCACAAGCAACGTGCAACTCCCCGCTGGCCTGCCTAGTCTGGGAGCTGCTCTAGGCCATGTCAGCTCCATGTCCTAGGAAGCATTCCCCAGGCACGGGTAAGTCGTTGTGAGCAATCATCATGGCTGGCACCCAGAAATGCCACACGGTCCCATGTGGAGCTCTCTGCTGGGGCATACAGATGCTGGATACCCATGTTCTATAGGTGGTCCTTCGACGGGAAGGAAACCCCATACCCTGGAGATGCCCATCTTTCTTAACTGACCAGAAAGGAGTTTGGGATGAGCAAACTCCTGATTTGGGTCACTCAGTTCAATGCATCAAATTCCAGGGAAGTCAGTTAATGCCTCTGTACCTTGGTTTCTTTACCTGCAACACAAAGTGCTTTGAGGCACCCCACTGAGGAGGAGATCATCTGAGACTGAGCATGATGCAGCACTGCCGAATGCTGCTGCCAGTTAGGTCTCATAAAAAGTGAATGGTTGGATGCACATTCTGCATCCTATTGCAGAGGAAATGCAGTACTGGAATACTCCTCATTGCTAAAAGAAAACTCTCTCAATGGAGAAAGCCCATCAAAGTATTAAAAGCTACTTCTGTGGACTTCCTGAAGACATCCAATCCTTTAATCTCTGGAGGGTGGCAGTTTTAGACGAGATGCCATTATAGCTGCTCATTGTGGGATGAATTATGCAAGAATTTATTATTGATTCAAGGGGAGCCTGCTCAAGCATGCAATCAAAGCCAAGGCAGAGCACAGGGGAAAGGACAAGGTTTCTATAGTTAACTAAACTGGTTCACGACCCAAGAAAAATCTAAGGCAAAAGAAGCAGTTTGCAAAGGGGACCATTTTACATACCAAATCACCTTTGCCACACCCATAACCAGCCTCTAGCACCAGACCATCCTGGAGCAGAGCCCAAAATGTTACACGAGTCCCCTCACAACCCCGAAATAAATCACCACCACCCCAACCATCCACAGGGTCAAGGGCAGGAACCCCTTTGGCTGTGGACCCCCAAGCCAACCCAGCCCATTCACATGGGGCTGGGAGACCACAACAGCCCTGCCCAGGGCTGTACCCAAGGTCAGGAGACCTGAAGGGTCCAGGTTATGAGCCAGAGCTGTAGAAACACCCAACCCACCTCAAAATGACAATGGGGCAAGGCCATGTAGCTGCAGAAAGCCATGTTTTAAGAGAGAAAATCTGTGGGCAGCATGGCACCATACAAGAGTTTGACAAGGTCTGTTCAAGGAGTACGGAGGTGGGGGAAGGAGAGGTTCAACTTGAGAATTAAGAGGGTAGGGAAGCTAAAAGCATATACAGCCCAAACAACAACACAGGGGTAACAGGCACCCATCAATTTATCTGTGAAAGAGAAATAGAAAGAGGCCATTTAATAAGCCAGGAAGGCCGGAGGTAAGCAAGAGGAAATAAAATCAGCTTACACAGCAAGTCAGTCACTGGCAAGTATAAAACAAACCACGCAGAGGCTTAATAACATGTTTAGCATTTTGCGTAATGGACATAAAATTTGCTTTTCTGAACTTGACCTTTGTTAACAACCTTAGGCACTACAGGGCTATTATCCTGCAGCATTCCCTTTGCTAAACTCATCATGGCTCTGAGTGCTAGGAACCATTTCCTAATACAATCAGAAGAGAGATCAGTAACAATAATTATATAAATTTATACATAATGCATATATGTCTATGCGTTCACACACACACACACACGTGCGCACACACATGCTCTTTGCTTATAACTCTCCAGCGGAAATATTACAGTGACATTTAGGAAGAAAAACACCCAGCAGAGATCTTGCACTAAAACCATCCTTGATGCTGCTGCATGGAAAATGGCAACAAAAGTAGGAGAGAGGAAAATAAAAAAAAAAACTAAAATCAGTAAAGCTAAACAACTCTCTAATACCCTGCCAAAAGGGTTTATTTTAATTGCAGCAGGACAGTGGCATGTTTCTGGACTCAGCCACGTGTTTTGCTAAATAATCTTCTTTAAAATATTATAAATATGCAGAACTTTGAGAAGTAGGTCAGTGGCTCAACACGTTGTAGCAAACAGCTCAGATAAATAGGAGCCATTAGCCGGTGGTCTGCAGTCAGCAGCAGGTCTGACAGGCTCTGCAGCCAGTCGAATGGCGACTCACTGCGTTAGAGGACCATTCCCCAAACGATACGACATGCGAGTACCTGGGCACAGCTAACAACGTGCCTCTCAACTGCCAGAGGGATCAAGCTCTCCCCCTCATCCTTTAAATTGTCTCACAGTCGGCAAGGGCAAAAGTAGGAGAAAGCAGAAGGACGTGAGAATTCCAGACGCTGATATAATGAATAACATGAAAAACAGGATAAACCCTGCATGCAAGCATCAGCCCTGCCAGAAAGGTGATTTCAAAATCCTGCTCTGAACCTTGGTCCAGATGCATTAAAACCCATCGCGGGAGGAACGTCTCCGTGCAAGCACCAGATGAGCCCTTTGCAAAGTTCCCCAGGACCTGTGAAAGCCGGGCAGTGGCTCACACAAAATCCTCCTGTGGGTTTGGTGCCCTGAATCCCTGCGGTGCAGCTCCCCTCGCCCACCCACCCCCCCTTCCCAAACGGATTTCAGCAAGCACTTACCATCAGCAAGCTCAGAGCAGATTCAGGAGCACGCTGCACAGCCATCTCCTCTCTTCCTACGTACAAATCCTCCCCACGACTCGGTCAGCCCTCGGCCCTCCGTCACGGCAAAGAATCCACAGAGCCCACAGCTAACTGCAGGGAGAGAAACCCCAAATCAAGGTCAGAGAGCATTTGCAAGAGGAGGAGAGGATGGATGAGGGGGTGGGGAGGAGAGGAGGGAAGGAAATAACCTTCTCAGCCAGGGAAAGGAGCTTAAGCTAGGCCAAATTTTACACTAGAGAGAGGAGGAAAATGAAATGGAGAGCCTGCTGGAGAAACAAGATATCGGGAACTGCAGGATATTTAAAGCTCAGGCGCACGCCGCCACAGCGAGCAGCAGCAACGCAGGACATGTATCAAACACCTACATGACAGGTTAGGTCCAAGTCATCCTCCCCCTGCCCCGGCGCGCGGACTAGAATTAATTGCTTTTAATTGCCGCTCTCCTTCCTCCACCTAAATAAACGCCTAGGTAGCATAAAACTGTCATGCCCCTGACTCTGCATCTTCCTCCCTGCCCTGGCGACGCTCGCGCAGAAACAATGTCAAATATCGCAACATACCGCTTCCAACAGGGTCAAACCTCTTCTCTCTTCTCGCAAAGCCCTGCTTCGCCCGGTTTGGAAAGCAGACGCCTGCATAACACAGACATGAGCAACGAGAGGAGCCAGAGCCAGGAAGCACCTGGCATTCACTCGAGAGCAACGATTGCCTTTATCGTATTCGGGGGAGCGCTGGGTTACGCACTGACCCTTTTCACCTTAATCCCCCACCACCACCACCACCACCCTCCAAGGAAAGTCTCTTCCTCCTCCTCCTCTCCAAATGGACTCAGCTCCCTGCGGAGCTAACACACTTCCTAGAAACATGTAATTACACAGGCTGTTGTGTTAGCGCTCTGATCACACCGCCCGTACCGCATGGAAACGGCAGCCAGGCAGCCCCCCCCCCCCCCCCCCCTTCCCTCCCGTCGTAAGGCAACGTGCTGCAATCCCCCGCCGGGATCCTGTGGCTCTGGGGGCCAGGGCCGGCTAATTGTGAAAATGTGGCCAGTTAAGACACAAAGACAAATTAGCCTTGAAAATAAGCCCCTTGTTTAAACATTAGCTGTAAGTGGAAGGTGGCTTTCTGAAAGCCTTTAAAAATAAATGGAGCATCCTGGTAGCAAGGCCAGTACTCGCACGTAGATGTGCCCTGCCAGACCTGTAGGACCCCAGTTTTGGAGGGCTCAAAAACCTCCTGGACTTCAGTGTATCAATTCCCACATCTCCCCTCTGAACAAGCAGCATTTTGGCTTCATTTCCTCAAATGTAACGACAATGTCTGCTCAACTTCCAACCCCCCCCCGCACATTCCCCCCCCCCCCCCCCCCCCCATGATTTTGGAACCCAATTAAAATTTCAGACAAATTCAATGACAGTTGAATTCTCTGACACATGTCATCCCTGCAACTTTTATAGAAATTGGCACCAGGATAGGAAAGACAATCAAATTACTGTCTCCATGAAGGCAGGCAGCAATAATCCAGCCCTTGTGCTCTGCAAACTACATCTGGCAGGTCAGCTGAGGCGTGTACCACACCAGAGTACTTACTTGCCCAACCTCTCGTTGCTCGCCTTTCGCCATGTTTTAGCAAAAGGGACACAGAGATGGGGGAGATTGCAGACATTGCCTTAGGAAGGTCATTCAGGACATCCATGGCAGACCCATACCTCCCAGCATATGACTCCTGAGCTGGGGGATGGCCCTTCTTATAAGGCATATATGGCATATTGAGAAGCTTGGGGTTTTTTTCATTTAAATACATAGACCAGTGAAATCTCTGCCACCCTGCAGCACCAAGCCTGGTGTTGCATAGTGATGGCAGGGACTTCCTTCTCCTGGCAGGTTCTCCACCAAGAGGTGGTGTGGGAGGGGGAAGCCACTTGTACACAGAGGGGACACCTCTCAAGGCAAAGTGTAGACTCAGCAAGGCATTTTCTGGGGTCCTCCCTCCTTGGTTTTGGATTACAGGCATCAACACTCAAGGGGAGTCCCTTGTGTCACACCTGGAGATGGCATTTACCACATTGTTTCTGAGATGACCTCCTTGGCTGCACTGAGCGTAGCTCCTGTGAAAGCACACTTATGCCAGGAGCCGAGCTTACCTCCACCCTTGGATGGAAGTCATCTCCATTGGTGGAGAACAGGGGCCCAGCTTCTCAAATTGATTAAGGTCCCCAAGCACCAAAGAGCTCCAGGCTCCAGAGATTTGCTTCAATCAGACCAGGGAGCTGAGACAGAGTTTCACAGTGCTTTAGAATAGAATAGAATCGAATAGAACCGAATAGAATCAAATTGTCTAGGTTGGAAAAGACTTTAAGATCATCAAGTCCAACCATTACCCTAACCCTGCCATCCCACCACTAAACCATGTCCCTAAGCACCTCGTCTGCCTGGCTTTTAAATACCTCCAGGGATGGGGACTTGACCACCTCCCTGAGCAGCCCATTCCAGACCTGACAACCCTTTCTGTGAAGAAATTTTTCCTAATGTCTAACCTAAACCTGCCCTGGCTCAACTTCAGACCATTTCCCCTCATCCTATCACCCATTACCAGGGAGAAGAGGCTGACGCCCACCTCACTACCCCCTCCTGTCAGGCAGTTGTAGAGGGCAATAAGGTCTTCCCTCAGCCTCCTCTTCTCCAGACTAAACAACCCCTTTCTGACCATAGGGCCCATCTTGGCTGTCTGCAGTGTGTTATTCTTCACCTCACAGTCATCTGAAGCTATGAACTATCATACAAGGTGATCTGCTCCCTTCCCTCCAAAGAGATTTGTCTTCATCCCTGAAGATGAACAGGTTGATGACTGTTATAAGGAGTGCAGAAGCAGGCTACGTAACTGTCTCTTGAAAGGAGAAAATATCTAGAATAAAAGATGAAGGTAAGTTTTAAAAAAACCATCTCAAGGCATCAAAGTATAAAATACGTAACTAATTCTTTTTCAACAGTACCATGACAAATATCCCAAGGCTATTACATTTTTCCCTACACTAACCCCATCCTAAGTGCCGTACGGAGGTGGCTGCAGCAACAACACATTCACTGACTCTCAAGTCTGACAAGTAAGGTTTCTCCCTTGCCAAGTGATTTTAAGGAACCAGCCGCATTTTTGGACTCAGCTGAAATGAAGAATCCAGAAGTGTGGATGCCTGATCCACCTCTAGCTCCTGAATTCACTCTACAGTTGAGCAGGGTAAAATCCCAGTCAAACACTAGGAGCTAGTCACGATTTGTGGTGTCCTTGAAAAAATTCTAGGTTTTTGCTGAGCTCTGCAAATCCCAGGGTAATGTTCATATGTAGGGAGCCATCTGTACACAAATATATGACCCAAGGCTTCAAGGTACGCTTGCAAACTTACCTACAGGTTTGCCACTTTCTACTATTTAGGTGCATACATTTTGTAGGGCAAGAGAGAAAAAATAGATCACTATTCACTGCAGGTTGTCAGGAGATAAGAAGAACAATTTTAAAAAGGAACTTATTGGATAGATGGTTAAAACTACAGGCTTGTGGTTTTGTTTCAAGGCCTAAAGCTATGACATTAGCAAAAAAAAAAGAGTTTATTATCTGTCTTCACCACCACCACCACTTTAAGAGAAGTAGGTGCTACAACTGGTTGATAAAATAACTGTTTACAATCACTCAAAGCAAACATTATGGCAAACTCTGGATTAATAAAAAAATTGATACCAGTAAGAAAACATAAAGCACTGGCAGACTGGTGTATATATAGAGGGATCCTCCAATTCCGGTGTTATCAATGGCATTACTTTGACAGGGATAATATAAGCACAGATAGGCCATGGTGGGCCTATCTGGTGGGCCCTATCTGGTGGGTCACCATCATTAGAGTCGGTGGTTGCTAGGGCTGTGATTTGAGGTTCCGGTAATGCAATGTGGTAGGAAAACCCTGTGTTAAAAACACATTTTGTTGACTGTTCATGGGCATACAGAACCTGACAGGCGCCTATGGTCCTCAACAGGAGACATGGCTTTGGAGGCCATGAAGAAGGTGGCATTATTAATGGTATGAACAAAGGCAATATGGAGCTCAGGCTTAATTGCAAGACTTTATGTCAGCTGGCTTACATTTTTTATTAAACTTATTTCCTGTTTTTTTTCTTAATGAGCAAACAGGGGCTCTAGTTTTCAGTGAAGTGAAAGTAAATTTCCCATGTGTTGCTACCATATATATTTTAACCTTTAAAAATGGAAGTCATTCCTTCCAGTCACCTGTGACATTTGTGAGATATCAAAACCATTATATGAATTTTTATTTGCTTTCTAGCACCACAGATGTGTGCTTGAGTGAAATGTTTTCTAGTGATACGACCACTGCCAGGAGGTCACTTACTTAAGCAAAGGTGCGTGCAAAGAAAATTGTTTATCGAGGCGAGTTAAAGTCTTGCGTTTGCATGGCAAGGTTTTGGTAGGGGAGGGGCTATAGGTGTGGCTTGTGTGAGAAGCTACCAGAAGCTTCCCCCATGTCCGATGGAGCCAATGCCAGCCGGCTCCAAGAAGGACCCACCACTGGCCAAGGCTGAGCCCATCAGCAACAGTGGTAGCATCTCTGGGATAATGTGTTTATGAAGGGGAAAAAAAAAAAAACCTGCACAATTTCAGCCAAAGAGGGGAGTGAGGATACATGAGAGGAACAACCCTGCAGCCCCCCAGGCCAGTGCAGCAGGAGGGCAGGAGGGGCTCCAGGCACCGGAGCAGAGATTCCCCTCAGCCCCTGGGGCAGCCCATGGTGGGGCAGGCTGTGCCCCTGCAGCCCAGGGAGGCCCACGGGGGAGCAGATCCCCACCTGCAGCCTGGGGAGGACCCCCCACCAGAGCAGGGGGGTGCCCGAAGGAGGCTGTGACCTCATGGGAAGCCCACGCTGGAGCAGGCTCCTGGCAGGACCTGTGGCCCCATGGGGAGAGGAGCCCAGGATGGAGCAGGTTTGCTGGCCAGGCTGGTGACCCTGTGGGGACCCACGCTGGGGCCATCTGCTCCTGAGGGACTGCACCCTGTGGGAGGAACCCATGCTGGAGCAGTTCATGAAGCACTGCAGCCCATGGGAAGGACTTGCACTGGAGAAATTCCTGGAGGACTGTCTACCATGGGGAGGGACCCCAGGAAGGAGCAGGGGCAGAGTGTGAGGAGTCCTCCGCCTGAGGAGGAAGGAGCGGCAGAGACAGCATGGGATGAACTGACCCCAACCCCCATTCCCTGTCCCCCTGCACTGCTGGAGGGTAGGAGGCAGAGAAAATTGGGCGTAAAGTTGAGCCTGGGAAGAAGGGAGGGATGGGGAGAGAGTGTTTTTAAGATTTGGGTTTATTCTCATTATCCTACACAGATTTGATTAGTAATAAATTACTTTTTTTTCCCCTCAAGTTGACTCTGTTTTGCCCATGACTGCAATTGCTGAGTGATCTCTCCTTCCTTGTCCTTACCTTGATCCACGAGCTTTTTGTTTTATTTTTCTCTCCCCCACCCAGCTGAGGAAGGGGAGTGATAGACCAGCTTTGGTGGGCACCTGGCATCCAGCCAGGGTCAATCCACCACAAGTCTTTACCTCAGTTCACAAGGACTAAATGAAACAATCCTGCTATTGCTTTGGCAGGAAAATAATCAATTAAAGTTGATTGTACTACCATAAGCAATGACATGACCAGAATCACATCCATTCATAAGACCCTCCTCCGTCCAAGAAACCAATGGAGAACCCAACAAGCATCTCTGGAACTTGAGATATATCAAAATTTATGCCACGCTTGTAAAGGTTTAACCTTAAATTTAAAGGACAATGAGCTTTCAGTGGTGTGAAAAGAATAGATGCTGTGAGAGTATTAAAAGCTGTCTGAGTTTATTGAATTTCCTTCAGCCATTCATGTGTTCCTCATGCATCTCAGCTGTTTGCTGAAGTTAGGTGATTAGTTTCAAGTACGTGTTAGTCACAGAAATAAAATTTGCATTGTGAATGGCCATGGCAGAAGTGCTTCTGCTTTAATCCACAAAGGACGAACCACTTCATACAACAAACTGCAACAAAACAACACAGCTGGGATGCCTGAGATGCCTAACCAAGCTATAGAGAATTACACAACAAGAAATATTCACGTAATTCAAACAGACAAATTTGAGGACCTACATTTCGCTTGTAGCATATCCCCAAAGAAGATAAAAGCCTGATGCCAACAAGTAAATTATTCATTGTGAATTATTCACTCAGCTTTAAAAAAGATCTGGAAGGAACTTAATGCAATAAGTTGCTCTTCTTCTTACCTTCCTGTGCTCCCTTCTATCAACCCAATTGCTCTAAAAATCACTTGTCATGCCCCACAAACAGATCCCAGCAGGGCTGGGACTGTTTCTTTTGAAAACTCTCTTAGAAGCTTTTGATAATTATAATTGCAGTGATAACGATGATTCTCCAAGCTGCCAAAGAAATACTGTATAGGAAGAGAAAAGTCATTCCTGGAGCCAGCAGATTGTCAAATGAAGCCACCATGAGGGGAAGGGTCTCTGGTCAGCCTTTTCCTCCACCGCCACTCTCTCTGGAGGGGAAAGTTAGTGAAGGGTTCCCTACCAAGTGCTTGGGAAAATATTTTCTTGCCTTCCTCAGTGAGAAAGTATTACAGAAAATATTGCTAGAAATCTATCCAGGTTAGGCGGACACCTAGATTATAACACAGGCTAAGAGAAGGCTTAATCTCAAACTCATCTCTAATTTCCAGTTTAGCTGTTGATTGGCACATTTCCCTTGCCTTGCTTTTTTTGGCAACTGTTCATTGAGAAAACGGTGCTGTTCATGAGTGGTATAAACCAGGGGCTCTGCCTCCATCCGAGTGCTTCCCTGATTGAAACCTCTCTGGATCATTTGTCTTTAGAGCTGTGCAAGCAACCCACAGGCTGCTCATTGCTAAGCAGTCCCACTCCCAAGATGACTTATGTCTGAGCACTAATTAGCTTTGAGAGGCACTGCTTTGGAATAATAAGAGTCCTAGAAATATCTCTTATTGTAAGAACATGGGTGAGATAGCACAGGACTTTCCTGCTCTACCACCATAGCTAGAGGCAGAGAGATTTCTTGGACCCTCCAAAGGCACTTCACCGTGACAGTGGCTATCACTGGAGAGCAAAGATCCTTGCAAGTAAAGGTCATTGCACACCTCTTCCCCAAGTGTGAGGGTGAGACCTAGCAAAGAAAGACTAGTCCAGAGGGCCCTAGCAGACAGCTGCCTGGGCCAGGAAGAGAACTGAGGTTTCCCGTGGCCTCTATGTCCAACCATGAGGCAATGCCCAGTCTTAGACCACTTTCAAGAGACCTAAGCAGGCCAGAAAAAAGCTCTTGTATGTAAGTATGAGAACTGGAATTCAAAGTAACAGGCTTACAGAAGTATACCATAGTCACATACAAGAAATATGTGTTGGAAGTGGGGTGGCTTCCCATCAGAAGCGGTGAATGGACTCTGACGTATGAGCACACCTACTGCTCTCACACAAGGTCTGCCTCTCTCAATTTTGAGATGAGGTTGGTCTATTTTTTTCTGGCTCTCAATGTGAGAAAGACTTCTGTCTTCCAGGTCTCCCTTCAGCCTGTGCTGTGATTTCAGGAATCCTGGTAGTCTGCACCTGATATCTGGGAGGCAAAGCATCTCCTGCTGAGCACTGGTCAATGGACACTGACACCCAGCAGCACCTCCTGCATCTCCCATACAGGGTGTGGAGTCTGCAAGTGTACATCACTGCTGCAGTTATATTTGTTTTCTGAAAATGCATTCCCCAGAACCGTTGCATGATCTATCAGGCTATACCTGTGCTACTTGGCCTAATTTGCACCTGTGCAAGTGCAATCTTAGTGAAATAAAGCAGCACTTTTCAACCGATTCCATTTTCAATTTTTAATTTTTTTTTTTTTTCCTTCTAGTATTCATTTAAAAGAGCCTGGAGGGGGAATGATCTCTCATCAGCAAGGCTAGTTCCTCTTCTACAGTCAACCTCTGTGTAGCTGTGCTGAAAAACTTATCAGGTTTTGGTTTACTGCACTTTTTAAACTTCCAATCTACATTTATTCATAATCAGTTCTTAATCTTTGTGCTGACACTGTATTTCAAGTGAAGTAGCTCTAGCTCCTAACAACTTATCTCTAGATGTATTTGAGATAAACCAATTTCTTCTGAGCCTTTGGTTCGCCCACTATGGGTTTTCTAGCAGTCTGCCAGGGAAAAGACTGCTTCTTTCCATTAGGAACCTTTCGCTACCCACACCATCTAGGATTTATTTGCCCTGAATAGCACTGACCAACACCATCTACATTATTTCAGATGAGACCTGACACCTTTACTACACTGTGCCACATATTTGTGCATGTCATGCAATTGCCTTTTCCTCACTCAAGTCCTATTAAAAAAATCACAACACAAACGGGGATGAGTACATGTGTACAAGACTACATTTAACTGGCATGGGGTTATGGAGGGTCTTGGAACTTCCAGTCTTTGCCTCGTGCAAAGGGTCCTTAGGTCTGAGAGGTGGATTTGACCTTTTGAAACTTCCCTAACAAATACCTCAGCACATCAAGTAGACCAATTTTCAATGTCTGGAAAGTGAAGGTTTGAAGGCTCTATGCTTTGAATTCAAGCACCATGGGTCCTTTTAGGGCAGCAGTATAAGAGTTGCCTATATTCTAGAAGAGTCTGTAATGCAGCCAGGGACTGGACATCCATTTCTTCAGTCCCAACTGTGCCCCCCCTGTGAAATACCTCTCTTCTCCTCGCAGAGCTTCTGCCTTTCAGCCTCAGAACAGCTTCTGCACAATGAGGACTCCATACAGATTTTGTTTGGCTGAATATCAAGTAAAGTGACTTCTGCTACATAATGCCTTAGGGCAGAAAGTCAGACAAGTTAAAGCAAATAACACCTACCTGGATGCAGGTGTTACTGAGAGCAGTCTGTTCTCAGTTTCTGTCCTTAGACCAGACATCACCTAACCTAGTAAAAACAATTTATGAGTAAGATGTCTAGCCAAAGATAGCCAATTAAGGCTCCTTCACAAGTCAATGGACTAATACCTGCAGGTCCAGAGGGCAGGTTACACATCCCATTAATCTTCAAATGGGATGAGCGCTCTCTGGAGAGACTGGACTCTCTCCATTGGCTGCTACAGAATCCTAAATTACTATTTTAACATTGTCAGAAAATCTCAGCTTGAGCATCAGCCTTGGGAGTTACCCTCAACTACTAGAGTTGCTGTTTGCACGTGCTGTGAGCATCTCAGCTCAGGCCTTCCAGCCTGAGCCGGGAAGCACCACTCCCGTGCTGGGTGTGCATTTGAGGATGCAGGCAAACCACAGGCTCGGAGCAAGTCCCAGGTCCTGGAGGCTGCTGACCACTCAAGATGCTCCCAGCATCAGTCTCGTCTTCCACAAGTCACCTGCCTTCCCTTAGGTTCCTTTTCCACAACTTGAGGTAAGCCCAGAAAGAGAAAAAGGTGATTCTTAGGAAGGTTCCCTTAGACAAACAAGAAAACCATATTGAGAGCTGTGGTAGGGATGGGGTACCCAAAGAGGTACCTCATCTGCCTTGGGCTGAGGAATAAAAATAACACAGGCTCACTTGTGAAAGTCAGCATGAACATCCACTCTTATTCTCTTTGTCAAAATTATTTGTTTGTACTGCAGTTGCATTTTGGATATCCATCAGAGATTTAGATGACCCTATGGTGTTAGGCATTGTACACATACCTTATTAGACCAGGGATGTTATTATCAACTATATGTTACCACTCCCACATCAGAAGAACTCATGAGTGCTCATCTGCCTCAGTGCAAAGTCTGGGCTTAAAGAAGAGGAAGGCGATGAATATTTTCACAATTTATTCACCTGGCTTCCAGCACAGTACTGTAACCTCCCAGTACAAGAAAGATGAGGAACTCCTAGAGAGAGTCCAGAGGAGGGCTACAAAGATGAATAGGGTACTGGAGCACCTCTCTGATGAGGAAAGGCTGAGGGAGCTAGGCTTGTTTAGCCCAAAGAAGAGAAGACTGAGAGGGGATCTCAGAAATACTTACAAATATCTTAAGGGTGGATGTCACGAGCATGGAGCCAGACTCTTCTCAGAGGTGTTCAGCGACAGGACAAGGGGCAATGGGCACAAACTGAAGCAGAAGAGGTTTCAGTTGAATATGAGGAAGAACTTCTTTACTCTGAGGGTGACGGAGCACTGGAACAGGCTGCCCAGGGGGGCTGTGGAGTCTCCTTCTCTGGAGATATTCAAACCCCACCTGGACAATGTCCTGTGTAACCTGCTCTGGGTGACCCTGCTTTAGCAGGGGGGTTGGACTGGATGATCTCCCAAGATCCCTTCCAACCCCTGCCATTCTGTGTGATTCCGTGTGTGAAACTATCATGGCTATTTCAGCAGAGATCGCTGTGGCACAACCTAAGTGAGATGCATTGCTCACACTGAAGACTTGACAATCTACAGTGAGATGGAGGAACTAACAGTGATTTAAGAGGGGGAAAAAAATTTACACTCACAGCAGTAAGATGTAAAGGCTTTCTGCATTTAGAATGTTTACAGCAATCCGTATATCGATGTTTGCCAGAGCAAGTTACCAAAGCATTAAGAGTTTATCATACAATAGCTATTTCATAAGGTAGTCAGAGTAAGTGTCATATTTAACAGAAGTCAATTTTAAAATAAAAAGGAAAATTAGTTTTATTCACTTATGAATTACTGTTACAAGTAACTGATTTATAGGAATAGTAATAAAAGCAGAACTGTATTCACTAGGTAACTTGTACAGTTCTGGAAGAGTATGGCCATTAATAAACAGAAATGAGTGCAGAATTTTAAGTACCCTTCCTTAGTCCAGAAATACGTTCTGTGAAAACCTCGCATAAGGGAGTGAGCAATTCAGCTCAGTCCATTAATTGCCCTAAATATCATGGCTGGTAATCTGCAAATTAGATTATAAAACCTCACTGCATATAAACAAATGCTACGATAGATTGGCTCTGCTTTCTCGGCGATTAGTTTGCAAAACAGTTACAGTATTTTATGCTTAACAGTAGTAAAGAGCCAACAGTGATTTCACAGTAAAGCAGCTTCATAATGAATATTGGTTTTATGACTCCTAAGTCCAGTTGTCACATCTTTATGGTTGCCCGTATAACTCAGTTTTGAAAGATACTTCTGGTCTCCACTTTATCTAAACAGGTCCTCCCTACAACACCTCTGGGCAGCCAGGAGCTGGGGCTCCAGGCCCGTGTAGGGACATTGCATGTCCAATTTTCCCCAGATGTGTTTTGGGTTTTTTTCCCCCCTTGCCAGGAACATAAACTGGTGGGATATTGAGAAGTTGCCACATCAGCCAGGGACTTCTGGACATCTGGTGTCTCTGACAAGTGAGGCAGACAGGTAATAGCACTGGCTGGGATGTTCTACACCTAGAAACCAGAGGTCACCATAGTGCACATTACTCACAGTAACTTTCACATTCTGGGGAAGGAAGAGTTAAAAGTATTTAAATGCCCATCTAGACCACAGCAGTTAACAACTAGGTCAACAGAGTCACCACCCCTTCAGATCTGCTGTGGGTGTGAAGGCAGCGACACAGACTTGTGTACAGAGCTGTTCCTCAACGCTTCTCATTTGTTGGCCATGAGTAGGGCACCTGACACACACACACGAAGAAATTAATCTCCATTTTAGGAGACATTCAAATAGAACAAGTGTAAACCATTGGAAAAACTGTTACCAGTGTCAGTCTGCAACTGGGAAGGCTGCTTCCCAGCCCTCCTGCAGCTGTGGCTTATTGCAGGAGAAATACTGACTTTTCCCCATCCCCATGTTAGGCTTTGCCATTAAATCAGCTTCTCAAACTCCTCTTCCTCACCATCTCTCAGCTGCTAGTTACTGGCTCCTACCTCAGGCATGGGCCAGAGAAGTGACAGCTATCAGATACTAGCGTAGCGCAGGGATGACCACCGAGGGCTCGACATCTCAAATCACATAAGCACAAGGGACATCAGGATGTATTTAAGCTCCCTCCCAAGAGCCTGGGACTGCCAAAGGGAGGCCCAGCACACCCTGCAGTGCTGAGCAGCAAGAAGATGGAAAGATCTTCCGTCTCCTTGTCCTCAGAGATTTTGGCATCCGACAAAACTGATGTGCTGTCAGAGGAGTCTGCAACCCAAAAGCTCCTACTGGGCTCAGGCATTCCAGCTGCTCTTTCAGAAACCCAAAAGGTGCAGGAAGATACAGATGAGAGAGACTCAAAGGGCAACTGCCTTAGTCAAGCACCAAGAGGCTGGGACACCCCCAAACACTCCTGTGACTCTGTAGTACCCCAGCTGTTTGCTGGACTTGCACTTCTTGGCAGCACTTAGCCACCCACAGCTATCTGGAGATGTTGTGTCACGCTGCCTTGCAGAGCATGGGCGCATCATCTTGCAGATGTAACTCCAAGGGACTCTTCCAGATTTCAACAGCTGCAGAGCAACAAGGAGTTTATCTCCAGTCTTTATCGCTCCAGAGAAGTACCTCAACCCAAACATCTTGTCTTAGAGGTACTACTTGTGCCTCCTTTAGGAGACATCTTCTTTTACATTACTATAGTATGGTCTGGGTGGTATCTCCCACTGAGTTTGTAGCAAGCATTTAACAGCAGCAACAGGGTGGAGACAGGAGAGCTGCACTTCACCCTTCTAAAGCAAGCATGGCAAAACACACACTTCAAGGGACGCTGATGGCACACCACTTGGCTCCACATGTGCACGTCTAACCTTGATGCTTTGTGGTGCCATTCCGTTGCATTTTCACTTCCTTAATTTTCCAGATTCAAAGACAGTATTAATACACCAAGTTCTCCCTGCCTCAGACACAGCCATTTGACTTGCAAACTGTTGTAAACTTTGCACCAGCAGTTTAAGCATGCCACTTTGCTTACGCAGACAGCTGAAAAAACACGCTTCATTCCTTCCTAAGCAAATGAATGTAAGATAATGTTTTATTCTGCATTTTCAGCTATGCTGGGTGTCTAAATTAGAGTCTGCTGAGCTCAGTAGATTTTCCTACTGAAATTAAGGAGGTTTTAGACCAACTTCTCACTGAGATAATATATTTCATCTCTCCTACACACACACAAAGAGCTGGTAGCTCACAGATGTGCATTTTACTTGGAGTGCCTTCCCTTGGATAAGCAAATGCCTGTTAATTTCTGCAAGATGTTGCAACTCGGGGAAGTACATGCTTGAGCTGAGGGCAGTGTTATCTCCATGACATTGCACAGTCCCAGTGCTACAACGCCTAAGTGCTCAGCTATGCAAAGGCCACGCTGAGATGCAATATTCAGACCGTGAATTTCGCACCATTATCACAACTTGACAGCTCTCATTTCCCCAACGTCCTCAGCAGAACGTGAAGTGGCACAGGTAAGAGTGCGGAAGAGCAGTGCCTTTAGAGTGGCCATTAACAAAATACATAGTCAAAGTTTAAAAAAATATAGTGTTAGCTTGGGTCTGTCTCACCAGGGAATGACACTCCATTTGCATGACTAATACATGGGATTTTTAGAAGAGAACAGGAATATTTGTCATTGCATTTCCTTGAGATCCCAAGAAGTAGTGCTACAGTCTGTATAAGGACCTCAGCACATGATTTGGGAGATCCCAGCTGGACTCTATGCTCAGAGGTGTGAGTGCTCTCCCTTCTCCGTGGAGGTCTGTACCCCCGTCCTCATGCTCAACCTGGCCCTGAGGGCCCCACTCCCCTCCAGGTCCGCATAATACAAGACACTATCAGTGCGAATCCAGGGTCATGGGCAACAGCCCAATTCACCCAAGACTCTCCTGAGCAGAGCACATCTCCAGCCTCTGAAGGTAGATGCACCTCGATTACCTCACTTGGGTTTAGTGAAAGAGTCACTCTCTTGGCCAGTATTGCTTATTAAACCAAGCAGACAGTGCACAAGTTGTGTATGGCTACATTTGGTCTTCCCCTGTTTGAACTCCTTATGGCTCCACAACAGAGACAAGACATCATGAGAGACCCATTTAGGTGCAACAGACAGCTTTTCATAACCTGTTTAAAAAACCAAGTAAATAAACAACCGAAACCACACACACCAAGTTCAATTGGCTCAACCGCACTTTCCCGTGCCAGCAAGTTTTACTTGCCAGGGACAAATTGGGTGTCCTTGGGAAGGAAGAGCCAAGCCCAGCATCTGGAAATTGGGAATCCATCAGCTAAAGTTCAGCCATGAAACCTACATCTCCTCTCTCTTGGCCAGGGAAATGCTGACATTCTGCAAACCAGTCAAGTTCTTGCTTCAGGGCATGAGATTTTCTATGCAAACAGAACTGCAAACTTACACTAAAAAACCCCCCATTTCCAAGGCCAAAGAGATGATAGAAAAACTTACTGCCATCTCTGATAATGACTCTTCTTTTTTTCCTAGAAACCAGCTCAATTACCTCTCTTTACACCCTTATTCCTTCACTTAAAATCTTCAAAGGCTTCTGTAATCATTGGATCAGTCTCACCTGGGAGGCACCTGAACAAGCACAGGTGCAGGTATGACCAAACACCACCATCTCCCAAGGGTGGCAAGATGCTTTTCCCCTTGAGGTTTTAGACAATGTTAAGGCATTTTCCTATGGTACAAACATCAGGCAGGGTCCCTGTACACAGATGAGTGCAGAAGGTCTTGCCCTCGGGCTGACTGCACATAGAGCAGCCCTGACCTGCTGGATGGATGCAGCACCCCAGTGGAGTGCTGTGCCCGTGCACCTATTTATTAATAGATGGCCGGTCTACATGTGCATGTGGAGGCTGCTGGGAGACCATGGAAATCAGTGTCCTGCAAAGCCTCTTCTAACCTCTCCTCAACAAGGATGACACGGCGTCTGTGGGGTCACGCGTGCCTCATTCCTCACGTGGTGCAAGCATCTCAGCAGCTCCTCCTGAATGCCTTTAGTCACTGAATGTGGTTTTTTTGAGGCAAGAGAATTCCCATATCCCTGCTCTGTAGCTCATGAGATTGAAACAAGGGAGAATTCTGAAAGTATTTAGATGGGTTCCAATGAAAACATTGAGGAATACAGCCACATCAACAGAAGACACCAAAACCCCCACAGCAACAGATTGACTGAAACTATTCACAAACTGTAGTCACATTTGGCACACAGTGTCCAGGGGAAAATTAATAAGAGAATAAAACTGAAACAAAATGGTAGCTACAAGGAAGATGGAGACTCCCTTTTCACAAGGAGTCACATGGAGAGGACAAGGGGGAACGGACACAAGTTGCTCTTGGGGAGATTCTGACTGGACATGAGAGGGAAATTTTTCACAATGAGAACAGTTAACCATTGGAATAATCTCCCCAGGGGAGTGGTTGACTCTAGCACATTGGACACTTTCAAGACGTAGCTGGACAGGGTGCTGGGCCATCTTGTCTAGACTGTGCTCTTGTCTAGAAAGGTTGGACCAGATGATCCGCGAGGTCCCTTCCAACCTAGGCTTCTATGATTCTATGATTCGATGATATACTTCGGTAATTTCTATACTTTATAATGAGGTTATATTTAGAGATGTAGCTAATATTAAACCCCTGTAATAAAGACATATATGGGGGTTTGGGGGAAGAAAAAAATGTTTAATTTGATTTGAAAAAAATTGATGAAAATGAAAAAGATTACTTTTGTTTTAGGTTGGCCTAAAATGTTCCTTCTGCTTCTGAATTCAATCAAGCAAACAGAAAATCAAAAAAGTCAATTATATGCTAAGCCTTGTGAGTGACACACACACAGAAACAGGTAATTGAACTTCAGCCTCTCAGATTTATTTCTATCCTCCCTTTCTTCAGAAACAAAGAACACTGACTGTTTTCATTAAACTACAGTTAAATACTCTAACTCTCCTAATGCAAATCTTTCCAAGTATATTTTGTAATTTGAGGAGGTCTGCTTTAGAAGCGTGTGACCTTTTACAGTGCCGGATCTAAGCAAAATGAAAACAGTTTTCTTTACAGTCATTCCGAATAGCTCCTTGTGAATTAGATAATGACAATTTCCTTTAAAATGTCAGATTAACTTAAAATCAATTTAGTGCTCCCAGCTTGCGTTATGACTCAAGTGTTCTTAGGCAAGTTCTTATCCAGACAACATATTTAATGCTATGTTTACCGCGAATGGCATAAATAGAAGCCTGTATGGCTCGTATTAGGTAGTGATGTTTGTTAAATAAAAATGTGATGTATTGGTTTTATGTTCTGGGAATACATCTAGAAAGCAATTTGTAGCTGCGATATTACCAATGGGTGAGTGATTGCTGCACAAGAGTAAGTGCTGTGTGCCTTTTAACAAATAATGAGCCAGAATGTCTCTGTTGCTTTGCTAATTAATACAAAGTTTAGTTCAGGGCTCTAACTTAGCATGCGATGTCATGTATTTCCTTAGCACAAGAGTGCCTGAGTTTCCCTTATTGAGTTGTAAAGAGAGGAATATCATTTCTACAGCATTTCTAGGATGCTCTGTGGAAATCAGTAGCTTGGCTAAAATTTTCTGCTCTGTTTTATCAGAGACTGTGAAATGCTAAAAGTGAAATGGGGACTCATGTCGTTGCTATTGCTACCAGAGCCATTTAATAAGGCCAAGAAAAAACCCACAAGAACAAAAGAAAACCGAAGAAAGCAGAAGGGAAAAGACAAAGAAAAATCAGATAAAAAACAGATAAAGGAAAAGTTTGACAACACTTTTTCAAAAGAGTAAAAAAAGGCATTGAAAGAACAAAGAGCAAAAAAAGATTTTAGAAAAAAAAAAATAGATTTTGGCTGTTGTTTCATCCACAAGCTTCCTTTTAAATCAGCAGCACCAGTAAGTCTCTCTGGACTCAGCTGTCACTAGTCAGCAGGTTTTGAAGGAATTATAACAACTTATGTGTTTGTGTGTGCCAGAGATGTAATAAGAGGGACATGAAGAAAAATAAAATGAACTCTAGGAGATCAAAAAACGTAACCCTTTGACCTTGTAGACTATCCTTACCCATTTTTCAGTTAGGTGATAAAATCAGTACAGTATAAGGTTTTAGTCTGGACATTACCGCTACCTTGCGTCTGTGAACTTGTGTATTCATTTGCTACGCAGATCTATTTTTAAATGTAGATATAGAGCCTCTAGAGAAGAAACCAAATTCCCTATTGGTATTAAAACTGGCTTTGATAAAATAAACATTTGTACTCAAACTGTTACTGTTCTCAAAGCTTATCGCAGGAAAAGAGAGGGCTCTGTCTTCTCTGCTAGAGAAAAAAAAAAAAGCCAAGATAAGGCAAGAAATGGAGCAGATGGAGTAAATTTTCAAAGCTGTGTGTGGGAGTCGAGCGTTCAGATCCCATTAACCAATACTGGATTCGGAGGATCAGACTCCTACTCACCAGGCTTCGAAAACAACAGGTTCACATTTCTCCAGGTTCACTTGCTTCTTACGTGTCCCTGACGCCATCCGCGCTCCTCTTGAACAGGCTGACATTTACGCAATAGCACAGGGCCAAATGCGTCTTTACATTTGGGGCAACCTCCTCATCCAGCCAATAGAAATGGAAAAACGTGAAGTAGAGAGCTGAGCTTATGTCTATACCGTGTGTGCTTATGGACTGGGATGGAGAAGGGCCAAAACCATGCAGTGGCTGCATTCCACGATCAGAAACAAGCTACACATTGTCAGTAGTTTGGTACAGATAGTTTGCTCCTTTAGGACAAATGAAGGGTGAAAAGCAGGTAGCTAGAGCTGGTACGGGTATTCGGTAAGGTTCGAAAGGCTGCTAAATAATGTCTGGCTGTATACATCAACTTTGCAACCCCTCAATCACAAGAAATGCACTCTTCAGGCTGATGCAATGACTTCTGTGAGTAAATATGTCTCTGCCAACCTCCTGCACAGGAGGAGCTAATGAGCACAGCTTTTGCCATTTACATCCATCTCCTGCCTGCTGTATGAAGAGTGCAATGGCCCCGCACGTTCAGCTGGGATGGGCACACATCTTCCAGGACTCATCTTCTACCCTGGGTCATCTCCACAGTTTTCTATTATGTGACTAAATATCCTCTTCTGCAAAATCAGGTTCTCTGTCCATGATAGCTAATGAGAAGCAACCATCTTCAGCTCCACTGTGTTTTACCATGGTAGCTTTATTTTTAACTGACATTAATCACCCAATTATTAAGAGTGACACAGCACTTGCACCCTATTGTTGCAATCTGATTAACTTCCAGTCCTATAAATCAGTCTTGTACATCAAATATGTAGTAACTACAGGCTGAAGCTCTTATTTGCTCCATGGGGAGTAGCGCCGGTTATGAGCAAAATGCAGTACAAAAGGAGAACAAAGCAGTTCTTGAAGAGGACATAGATGCACTCTCTTCCTTCCCTCCTGCTGAGCTTAAAACACCCTTTTCCTGCAGATGGGCAGTGAAGGCCCAGTCACCTGGCCACTACTTCGGGCACCCCGAAACACTGCACCCACCACAGAGGTCATGGGGAAAGCAGGAACATACTTGGGATTGCCATTCATTTCCCCCATTTCTCTGCGTGTAGAGGATTCAGCAAAGGTGACATCAACTTAGATTTTGGTGACGTGCAGCACAGGGCTGGGGGCTGCGAGATGTGGCCTCTTGACACGTGTGTGACAGAGGCAGATGCCTGGTCCTGATCCTCTTCAGGCTGAACTAAGAAGGGACCTGGGGTCACACCTTCTGCTGGATACGTGTTCAAGAGCATCCTCAGAAGTAATGTCTTTGAGTAACAGCATCCTACAAGTCCTGCAGCGCTTCTACTGGCAGGCTTAGCTGCTAATTTGTTTGTAAAAATACAGACCAGCATGTTATTTTGTAAAATTTGTTCTTGGGACACTCCGGGTCCAGGCTCCTTCCCCACCCCAAAGGCTCTTCTGGACAGCCCTGGTTATCAGAAAACCTGGTGAGGTCATGTATGAGGGATGTCTTGTCACTTCCCATGCAACCAGAAAATTTTAACTTACGTGAAGGTAAAGTGAAAATAAATGTCTTTATTTACACACCTAAAATAATCCCACTGTAGTTATCAATGTTCATAAAAGACATAGCTTGAAGAAATGAAAGAACACTCTTGAACAATCTGGCTGTAGGGAGGTTAATTCTGCTTGGTCTCTCTCTCACAGCATCCCGACGACTTGCTGCACTCACCGTCCTGATGCAGCCTTTGTCAGGGGTCCAGTCTGGGCTGCATCCTTCAGAGAACCTGCTCATGGTAGATGACACTAGATTTTATAGATAATTTCCTTTTTGGAGCCCTCAGGAGTGTCTGGACAGATTTAATCTTTCCTGTTGAAAGATATTTCTTTCTAACATCTTCAAAAAAAAAAAAAACCCAAACACGAACTCAAATTGATGTGGCTTTAATAACAAGCAGCATTGTTCCACTTCCTTGGAGATGCGAGCACAGCCTTGCTAGTGCAGATGTCACATCCTTAACGGTCCTTGACTCACTGAAGGGGAAAATTTCCCCTCCCTCCTCTCAGTATGAAGTGTATCCACAACCCGAACCTTTTTTTTTATATTCATCCACACAATAGCAGACACAGTATCAACATTTAACTGCAGTGACAACGATGACTGACTACAAACATCCTTCTAGGACTGTGGGAGCACTCAGCAATCCCTGCATTAAAACACGGGAAGTGGAAATGAGGAGGGGGGTTTGACTCAGCCTGGCAAGGCAAGCAAACGCCGTGGGGTTCAACAGATGCCGCGTTTGCCACGTGAGAGACTTACTCCAGAAGGACCCAGGCTCTGATCTCATCCCTAGAGGAAGGCGATTGCCTGAAGTTGCAAGCAGAGCACAAACAGCAGGCAGGAAACCCATCTAAGGAGCGGGGCTGAAATACTGCTCCATGCAGCTGCATCCCCACACCCTCAGCCTGAAACGATGCAAGAACGTCCTGGCTGTAATGCACACCGCAATGCAAGTCAGGGCCTCCCCCGCCAGCCCGCGGTGGCTGCGAGCTTGCTCGCTCCAGTCACATCCAATGAAACATGATGGTCTCGGTGAAATTTATTTTGCTTCCCTTGACTAGATGATCAGTGCTCCTAGCAAATCTGACAGTTTCAACCACCATCAATTACTGCTTTCACTACGCAGTGACTCTTTCTGTGTCACGCTTTCTATTACAGAGACCTTTGAAATCTGCTTTATTTCAAATGGGTAGAACTAAACCAGGAAAGCTCAAAGTAACTCCTCTTTTCAAACCAGCCTTCTACTAAAAATATCGCACTTTAGTAATAGGAACCCAACAAGACTCTCACCTGACGTGGGGACTCTTCCTCACAAATTTGGCAGGCTGCCAATGGGAAAACTATTCTCAGAAATGCGAGGCTATGACCCATGTAGTTTTGTTCTTTATAGCTATGGGTTCACTGGCGAGCAGAGTGAAGCACGGCCCTTGCCTGAAGAAATACCCAAGCCTGGTGGTGTTCATGGAGAATCACGGTTCCCCTGCTCTCTGGGTCCCTCCGCAGCAGGCCCTGATGCTGCTCATCCCAAGGGCAGAGGTTTTGCGAGATGGCTGAATACAAACTGCCTGCCAGGCATGATATCAGTGAGCACACAGTGCTACATCTCCGTCCTGCATGGCTAGAGGGAAGGGCTTACAGGGTCCCATCTCCCGACCATGCAGAGACACCTGCCATGTAGAAGCCCTCTGCTCAAGGCCACTTTCCCAGGAGGGAGATTGAGACCTTTGCCACGAGTGTTGTGTTGAGGTGAAAGACAGCTGAAGGGTTGGTTTCTCCCAGGATGTGCCTGAAGGACTTGGCCATTTCCCACTTCTCCACATCTCCATTCCAGGAAGAGCCACTGCAGTTAACTATGATGGCAAGGCCAGTCAATGTGCCAAGGATGAGGCAAACCAGAAGACTGGAAAATCGCCCTGAGAGGATGCTATGCTCTCAGGCAGCAGCATGGCAGGATTATCTGCCATCACGATTGCTATGTGGGAAGCAAAAGAGTTTAACTCTTGGGATTTGCTCACTTCAAACAAACAAAAAAAAAATCAGTGAAAACACTAAGTTGGAGTCCATACAGAGATCAGAAGTCTCAGCTGTTAGGCTGAGCTCATTAGGCTTCAGAAGACCTGGGCTAAATATCTGGCAGAGCCACTGGTCTCTGAGTGCCCTGGAACAGGTTGTTTTCCTGCTCTGTGCCTCAGTTTCTCCTCCTGTGAAATGGGGCCGATGGTACTGATTTGATGTAAGATCTACTGGTGAAAAATCTTATATAAGAACCGGTACTATTATTATTTTTCCCCACCCAAACACAAGCTGTGATGCTTTTTTCAAGCATCCTTAGCAATAAAGAAAATACGATCTGAGTGCAGATCTGTATGAAAGCAGTTCACGACAGCTTTTCTTCAGAGTGATCCAAAGCACTGGGGTCTTTTTGATGAATGTGGTTTTCCTTCTCATTAATTTCCTGCTTAAGGAGTCTTCAGGGCAATGGTGAGTGTTATGTTTTCCCATATACCATAATGACCTACCAGCTACTTCAGCCAGGGTGACCTTTCATTTCCTAATAGGAAGAATACAATAAAAGCTAGCGAGGAGTCTCTACCAAGCAGGACAGTGAGCGTCACAGCTCTCAGCAGCTGAGCAAAACTGGCAGCTGCCTCCAGCTCACCACCTTCTTCCCAGGAAAAGAGCACACAACACCCCTCATGCAAGGTGAGCAAAGAGGGGGGAAGGCGCCAAAAAATTGTTTCACAGGGTCTCATTTAGGTCAGGAAAGATGCAAACAAGAAACCTCTTGAAGTTGTTAACAGTCTCTGTGGAAGTGTCTTTCAATGGCATTATCTGCACCTAGATCCATACCTGCCGTCTTTGGGGATGCTTAAATGCTCTGGTTCAGGTTGGGGCTAAGTTTTGCACGTGGGAACATCTTCCAAACATTGCAAAACTCAATAACTAAACACCCTCAAACACTGGGATGCTCAGAGGCCCAAACCTGTCTAAGTCCAAGTTATGTCTTTCTGCCATAGGAGGTTACACTGAAAACACCCAGATGCCTGTTTTGTCTGATGCATGCGGAGCAGAAATCGCTGCAGGACTCCCAGGGCTTCAACTAGTCCACAAGTCTTCATATAAACTAATCACAGCACAATATTATCCCACTTGTCAACAGTTCGGGAGGAACTGGCAGGTCCTAGTTTAACTATTTAACTCTGCCAGGGTAATAAGTTCTCTCATGCATTAAATTAAAAACGACACTTGAAAATAAGTACATTATGGACCAAATACAGCACACAAATGGGGGGCAAAGATTTAAACTGCTGCCTGGTGGAGAATTGCCAAAGGAAGCAATATGCATCTCATTATCCGGACTTAGACCCAACACATCCACCAAGAAAGACCTTTGCATATAGATGCATTTGCTACAGGCAAATGCCTGCTATCAGCATGGAGAAACACGCCTGTTTATTTTCCATCGTAACAATGCTTAAGTTAAATAACCTGCCGAGGGCTCTTTAGGGTGGGCAAACTCTGGACGAGGCAGTCCCTGCTCGCCCCTCAGCCCCCATCACTTTTGCCTTGCGGCCCATGGTCTGGTTGCAAAACTCTCCTTCCCTTCTGCTACCATCTGCCAACCGAGGGAAAACACAGAGTGGCTGAGCTGATAAGACACCCTTACTTAAGCTGATAGGAGAAGCAATAACATTAATAAAGACAGATTTTACTTGTAAGTGGGGTATATTCCTTTCAGAGGGAAGAACATTTCTTTACAAGCTTGAGGGTCGATAGTCTTGAGTTATGCCACCTTCTTCCACTGTTATTGGGCTTTCTTTTTCTCTTGCAGCAGTGTCCCCCACGCAGCTGCAATTTCACGTGCAGATACAGAGCTCTATTCATTCCTAGTGCTGGAGCACGTTTCCAGTCTGTTGATAGGCATTTGGGGTGGGGTTTGTGCCTCTTAATTCAAAAATGTAGTGATCTGTGAGTTGATCTCCTTGATGGTCAACAGAGAGTTACAGGAATTTGAAAGGAACAACTCATCCAGTATTACTGAATTAAATGAATTACCCAGCCAGTAAGTAGGTCTTATAAGCTGAATCACTCCACATTTTTCCAGGTTGCCAAACAGCGGTAGGAGGGGAGGACTGTGATAGAAAAGACTCCCGACAGCCTAGCCAGCTGGCTCAGGTTTAGTCATCTACTCTGCAGACATCTGAAGTTAGGCAACAGGATTTCCCCTCCCCCACGTAAATTATGCTTTTAAGTGAGAAGACACCTCAGAAAGGAAATGTTGGGTGAAGAACATGGGAAATGCTCAGGGCCATTAGTATGAGCTGAAAACCGGGAGGTAAAAGGAGATGTGATGAAGACTCAAGTTTGCCAAAAGCTGAGAACCATGGGGTGGAGTTTGGAGCATGCAAGGAACAGATTTCATAGTCAGGTTGGCAGTTGTGACAACTGACATGGGTATTTATATACCTTCCATGGCGGGATATAGGTGTACTGAATTAGAATCACAGAATCACAGAATGTTTTGCGTTGGAAGGGACCTTTAGTGGTCACCCAGCCCAACCCCCCTGCAGTGATCAGGGACACCGCTAACTAGATTAGGTTGCTCAGAGCCCCATCCAACCTGGCCTTCAATGTTTCCAGGGATGGGGCCTCCACCACCTCTCTGGGCAACCCGTTCCAGTGTTTCACTACCCTCATCGTAAAGAATTTCTTTCTTATATCTAGTCTAAACCTAGCCTGGTTTAGTTTAAAACCGTTACCCCTTGTCCTGTCACAGCTGGCCTTACCAAAAAGATTGTCCTAAATCTAAAAAGATTGTACTAAAAATAATTGCTTAGGCGCTGCGGGCAGAAGGCAAACCCCTGCAGACAGGTATGTGCGAGCATATCCAAACAGCCCAGCTTAAAAGTTGACTCTGTGCTGTGCCCATCTGTTCCAGGAGGAGGAGAAAATAAACTCCAACAAGTTATTCTTGAAATTGCTGCTAGCTTCAGATCTTGCATGTCCTCCCACAATAGCTTCATATCTTGCGTGTCCTTTGAGAAATAGTCACAAATGCTGAAAGGTTGCAAACTGATTTAAAGAATTCTATTGAAAATCTATCCTCTTGTAGAGGATATTGAAAATTTTCTACTGAAAATGTGTTCTCTAGCAAGTGGTGGAGATTTGTAGAATAAAATTCTTATTGATTGGACACCCTTTTGGTTCTGTGGGGAATATAAAAGGAATTCTCTTCATGAAAGCAATCCTAATCAAAGCAAATGCCCAGTGAAAGTAGGAGACAGACATATATAAGTGTTTTTGGGGTCAGACCCTGGACTTTATTCCAGGTATGTAAAGATACCCATCTCTAGAAGAAATAAAGACATTTATTCCCACAGCTACTGAAGGATGAAATTTAAGAAAAGTGTGGGGTTAAGCAGGGTCCACAGTCTGAGTTTGGAAGTCTCCCTCATGAGACTATAAAAATAAAACATGATAGAACACGGGGAAGAGGAAAATCAACACGAGTAAAGTGCCCATCCATACTCAAATGTCAAACAAAGCAAGCCCCACCTGAGGCTTGTTTGCATCCTTTCTCATTCCCCAAGTCCTACTATCAGGGGAGCAGACATTTAAGAGAAAGCAGCAAGTGGTCCCACTCGTTTTGCCAAAGCTCACTGAAAACTGAGTCCTGTCCCCCTACAATCTTGGGGGGGGACGCCCAACCACCCCACTCACATCTGTATCATTACTTTACATCTGCTAAGCTTGTTCGCACTCCTGGCAGAGCAGCCCTGGTGACCGGCTCCTCAGGGCTGTCGTGGCTTCATCCCCCGGGATAAGGTGTGGCAGGACCCAAAGGGACCCAGTGGTGGCATCGAGGGTCTGGTGGGACATGGCCATGGAAGGGGTCCCTGCGAGGGACTGACGTGGCTGAAGGGGAGGAATCGAGTCCCTTCTCAGCAGTCCTGCGTGCCCTATCTCAGCTCCCGGCTGCCGAGCCGGGCTCCCTCAAACAATGCCTTAGGTGCAAACAACATTCTCAGAAATCCTTTCCTGGATTACTCAGTGTCATTCATATTCATTAGCAGTTATCAGCACGCAAGCAAGGCCCGCATTAATTAAATATCTTTGGCATTTGGGAATTGAGGAGTTTGGTCTTGGTTTTTTTTAGTTCGCTTATTTATTGGGAGTATTAACTTATTCTGACCTAACTTTCTCTGACATCTTTCCCAGCTACAGGAGTACAGGCTTATAAGCAAGATATTCGAAAATGCATCCACAAAGATGCAGAGACTGTAGCAGAAACACTGGAAATGAAAACTCCACCCTCCATTTTTTAAAGCTCATTTTAAGGCATCAGATGAGAAAATCATGACAGAAGTTCTTCTCCTCTTGACTCTTTCTCAAGAAATCTTTATACCCAGAATGCTAATTACCTTTGAACCTGCATCTAAATTAATTGCTTCCATTACCAAAATAATTTATACAAATATAACTATTTCCATTTCTTTAAAAATCTATTCACAATGTTAACACACATGGCAGTGAACAGCACTGCGGTCAGGGATATGAATCTGCTTCCAGACCTGTTGTAAAAGACGACTCCCTCTGTTCAAACCCATCATTTTCACAAAGTTCATTGCCTGTTTTTATTTTTTTTTAATAGCATCGGTCTTCTTTGTTGCTTAACACAATACCATTACCTAGATGGCCTGCAGGGCCCCATTTCAGCAATAATCCTGCAGTGACTGCATCTTGGCATTGATTTATGCTTGCATTTTTATAAGATAGAAAAGCTTTCTATCGTAACAGTTTCCTTGTTTACTGAAGGGCAGAAAAAAATAGCTGAATTATTTCAAAAGCATGAAGAAATTTGTAACAGGTGCTATTTTACTGATATGAAACAGCTGCTCTAATGGGGAATAAACTGCAAAAATATTAACAGTTATGCAACTTTGCATCACAAAGAAACCACTGCAGACATCTGCAGAAAGAAGCTCGAACCTTGAAGTCACACCCCTGTCATTAAAATCCCTCACCTCATGCAGCCTTAGCTCCTGGAAGGGCTGAGGATTTGAGACAAGGGTCTAGATTTAGAATTAAATGTGGCAAAGTGATGTAGAAAAAGCCTCCTAATGCTGCTGGACAAGAGTTCCACAGCAGATGAAGGGAGAGGGGTGGGAAAGAACAAAAAATGTCTCAGGCCCAGAAGGAAGAGTGGAAGAGGGGACGAGGGGATTGAGTGCACCCTCAGTAAGTTTGCATATGACACCAAACTGGGTGGGAGTGTTGATTTGCTCGAGGGGAGGAAGGCTCCGCAGAGGGACCTGGACAGGCTGAATTGCTGGGCCAAGGCCAACTGTATGAGGTTCAACAAGGACAAGTGCTGGGTCCTGCACTTGGGTCACAACAACCCCATGCAACGCTACAGGCCTGGGGAAGAGGGACAGGAAAGCTCCTTGGTGGAAAAAGACCTTGACAGCCAGCTGAATATGAGCCAGCAGTGTGCTCAGGTGGCCAAGAAGGCCAGTGGCATCCTGGCTTGTATCAGGAATAGTGTGGCCAGCAGGAGCAGGGCAGTGATCGTGGCCCTGCACTTGGTGCCGGTGAGGCCCCACCTCGAATGCTGGGTTCAGTTTTGGGCCCCTCACTTCAGGAAAGACGTTGCATTGCTGGAACATGTCCAGAGAAGGGCAACAAAGCTGGTGAGGGGTCTGGAGCACAAGGCTGATGGGGAGCAGCTGAGGGAACTGGGGGTGTTCAGCCTGGAGAAGAGGAGGCTGAGGGGAGACCTTATCACCCTCTACAACTGCCTGACAGGAGGGGGTAGTGAGGTGGGGGTCGGCCTCTTCTCCCAAGTAAGAAGTGATAGGACAAGGGAAAATGGCCTCAAGTTGTGCCAGGACAGGTTTAGGCTGGGCATTAGGAAAAATTTTTTCACCGAAAGGGTTGTCAAGCACTGGAAGGGGCTGCCCAAGGAAATGGTTGAGTGCCCATCCCTGGAGGTATTTAAAAGCTGGGCAGAGGAGGTGCTTAGGGACATGGTTTAGTGTTGGGATGTCAGGGTTAGGTTAACAGTTGGACTTGATGATCTTAAAGGTCTTTTACAATCTAAATGGACCATGGAAAATCACTGCTTTTTCCTTACCCCTTTTTCACTCATACGTATCTCTGCTGGTCCTATACTAAGAGCACATGACACTTTCCTCTAAGCCATGAGAGTTACAGATGTTTTATACATATATTCATAATGAGGTGGAATTTTTATTAAACTTGTCTGTGGAAGCTATTGTGGAGCCTGAATTTTATTTACTACAATATAATAAATTTCCAAAGCAGTGGTGACACCATGGTAACAATATTGCTAATGTAATTATTCCTGCCTCTAAAATAGAGTCAAGTCTTTGTAACATGTAGCAAGGCTATACAATAATTGAATACGATTAGGTTTCCTTTTTTCTAAGCAGGAGGTGAGGAACTGAAAATACACTTCTCCATGGTAATTTGAATCAGTAATTATTTGCAGAGATCAATGGGAGGAATTACCCATTCACAACCCATAGAATTCTGGTTGTTTTTCCTAAATCAACTGAAACTGAACAGAGAAATTTTGGTCCAGGCATCCTAGCACTTCAGGAGTGAGGTGGCTTTCTCGAGGTGCATGCACACACAGAGGGAATCATAGCTTCTGAGAATATAAATTTTTGCAGAGCTAATCAAACAAAACCTTTTTCATGGTTTATTGTAACATTGTGCTGCAAATTTCTGGAATATAATGAGGCAGAAGGACAGTCTTTTTCAGATAAATTACACAGACTTCGATGAAGTGTCATTACTTAGCTGCACTGCCAAATTTAACCTTCAAACAGAAATACCAAAGAGAATTTTATAAGGCTCCTTACCAATATTGGGAGAAATGTCTGAATGAGGAGGATCTATGAAATACCATGAGAAAAAACGTTCATCTGTAAAATGACCGAAGTCAATAAAGCATTTAGAAGTCAGTGGAAGTTTTTTACTGTTCTCATTATATCAGTATAACTGTGATCACACATCTCTGCTCTTGTGATATAAAAAAGGGATGAACAAATGGACACATGAGCCCCTTGAGAAACATTAGCTCTATTAGCATGCACTCAGGTATATGGCTACTAAACGAAGGCTGGGGCTACTCTGCTGGGGTATACATTGATGTAGCTCAGCTGAAGCCAATTAAACGCTACTACAAACGGCACCAGAAGATGCGTCTCTCTCTCCTACATTTTGCTAATGAGAAGCGAGAAGTCTTTCTAAAATTATTCTTGTTAAAATTAAGTTTCCTCATTGAGTTTCTCCTATACAGAAAGAAGGCATTTGATGGAGTGGAATGGAAAATCTCATGGAAAAGGGGCTGGTCTGTGGATTTCAAACTGTTTTATGCACATTTGCTGAACTTAGACCTTGGCCTCAGAAACAGTAAGAAAACAAGAATATCACAAGGACTGTGAGTAGAGGTAAGAGCCATATCTCATGTGGAAGCATCTTAGTCCCTTGAGCGTGGCAAAGGCATTGCCTGCATTTTAGAAGGTGTATTCAGCGGTCACCTTTGTCGGTGCCCTTCACAAAGACTGCTGAGCATTCCTCAGACCCCTGGAAATATGGTCAGAAAACACCTGAAGGGAAGCAATAAAGGGACCTCTAGCAAAGGAGGCTGGTTTCTCCAAATGCCCATTGTAGTCAATAGCATTACTTGCATGCTTAGCCTTAAACATACACTAAAGTGCTTTGCTGGACAGAGGCCAGATGGCTCAATGCTTTGCAAAACTGAGCTCGAAATGAAGCTTCTCTGGGGTCTGGCTGCCCTTCAGCATGGTCTTCCTTGTCCTTGTCACACCATGGCTCTCTAGAGACAGAATGCATTTATGTCAGTTCAAAAATGACCCAGCCTCCTTGCCTTTGTGATCAAGGATTCTCTAGAAATCCCTAAGCAAGTAGTGTATTTGTTAAGAGAATATTATTTTGGGGCTTTTTTGGCTTCTGATTCTGGAGTTGGACACTGTAGAGGCTGCATTTCAGATACAGTTGTTGGGCACTGCAGCTCCCTCTGCAGTGTGTTAAGTGGGTCAGGCTCCATCAGAAGACCTATTTCAAAACGAGATGGCATTTGGAATAGAAAGCTCCCTACAGGTAAGCAATGCAAATGGTGAACATGGGAGTGCTCCCAGGCCTGCAAACAGAAATCTCCATCTTTGGATCCAGATTAGTATCATTTCTTGAGCCTAGGAGGTCTCTATTTCTCACAAGAACTGAGCACATCCCAATTTTCTTTTTTCAAAATACATCTTGTGATGTAGCGCATCCTCCTGCCTTTCACTCCCTGGCCAGCCTGGGCTGTAGGAGACTTCCAGTCAATGTATGTGCCAGGGCAAACCCATGTCTTCCATGAAACGACCCCAAAGACAGGGTCAGGGCCATGTGTGCTCCATCCTCCTGTAGCGTCAGTGCAAAAAAAGGACGCCAGTCTCAGGGGCAGAGAGAAGGACTTAAGGCCAACAAGCAGCAAGCAACACGCAGCAGCAGGGCATTGGCCTGGGACTGACAAGTCAGGCGTATTCCTGGGTTTTGTTTCATGTGAAATACATAGAAGGGCCTGGGCACTGACAGTCATCCCAGAACTTCCTTTTTCAGACAGATATGCTAACATCCAAGCTCAATTTTTATGAACACACTTCAATACATTGTTTTTTCAGAACCTAAGCAAATAGAGGTGCTGAATTACTTTCATTCAGATCACAGCTGATGAACTTCAGCAAGGCTGCGGTCAAGGTGATGCTGAGTATGAAATCCTGCACCCAGCCCAAAGATAAAACTTCAGGAGTTCAAGTGCAGGCAAAGGGAAATGAGTTCCCTGCACAACACTTTGTACTGAGAGAAAAGAAGTGTTAAATAAAAGCTTGTTTGCAGCTGAAATAAAAAAGTATGTTATTGTTTCTTACCTTAAGACCCCATCCTTTCATTTCTAACCCTATTGCTAGGGTGATTCAGACAGGGGCTGTCTGACTATGAAGATAAGGACAGACACGATGACTGGTCTGTACACACTGATATATATTTTATTGTCAAGCTGGGTGCTGTGTGAAGTCAATAAACCTCATAGCTATTGATCATGCTGGAAAAGGAAATTAATGCGGACATGGCTTGTTTTTGCAATATGAAAGGTATGTCTGCACATCATCACCTGACAGCCTCAAGCTGTTTGTGCTTGTTTGAGTTGGATGGGGTGCAGCTATCCAAAATTTGGATAAATAATAAAAAATCAGTGGTGACCTTTGAGAAACTTCAGAGCCATAATGAAAATGTTGGGAGAGGCATCTAGGAAGTGACTTACAGGACCTTTTTTTGATTAACATGGCATACTAATCAGAGTTAGAACAAGCACAGTGAGAAGTGCTCCAGCCAACAACTTACCCTGTCTGTCCATATGAGCTCTGCTGCAAAATATCCACCAAGAGACACAGGACCATGTGATTTGCAGGTCTCATCCCCCTCTTTTCAGGTCTTCACCCTTTCTTTGGCAGTCAGTAGGAGAAAACTGCTCCCTGTTATGGTCCTCTCCGTGGCTCTCTTAAATAAGCCATCCCCAGGACTGCCACCCAGGAGGGCACCAGCCTCATGACTGGCACTGCCAAGAGGTGGTGCATGGAAAAGCAGTGGAGTAGTACCAGCTCTCTCGTCTGGGGCTTTTCATTCCCAAGGCCCAGTCTGACTCTTCTGACCTGCTCGTGAATCAGCAGGTCCTCCCCTGCAGGCAAGGCATTTAGATGGATGGACCTCTACTACCACTTACATCAGTCATACAGTAAGATGTGTACCGTTTTCATGAGTTTGAAAGATCGGCCCATGTGTCTTCATTTCTGTAGGTTTAATATGTGAGGCTTTGCAGCGTGGTTCTCAAATGTTGTCTGGAAGAAAGTGCTGTTGCAGCTGGGCTGTTCCCAGCCCACAAGCATCTCAAAGTAGTTCAAGGCTATCTGAAACTAGGCTGCACTGGGGGCCTAAGTAGATGCAGAATGCCCTAAGTTCATTAATTCATATTTGCACTGTTCATAATTGTAAGTCATGGCAGTATTCTAGTCCTACCAAGTCCTACCAAATAGATGAGTATTTTTATTCATAAGCAGATCTGTAGATACCAAAGTCAGCTGGGAGCATAAGGCACTTCCCTTACTTTGCTCAGTGTACTTTTATTAAAAATGTTACAGATATTATAATAAACTTCCTTGCTGGTTTTACACTTTGGTAAATTCCTCCAGTAATCCATCACTACCTATGCCAGGGAAAAAAAAAACATAACTTAATCAGGTGGAAGTGGTTTGTTTTTCTAAGGAAGACATTTCCCCTGAATCATGCTGCATTATGAATTTTCCAGCCCTAGTAGATCGACAGAATATTTGAGTCACAGTGAGAAATGGAGTTGCATAGTTGGATGGAAGCAGTAAAAACAATCAAGTGCCTTGCTGAGCATGTGGGGTTGCTGCTCTGCTTTGCTCCATCTCTCCAGGAATTACTATCAGTTTTGCTGCATCAAATGAAGGAAGACACATTGGAAAACCACCGAGCAGAAAAGTCTGAGCTCTACATAGATGTCTGGACTTCTTTAGTAAGTAATTTAGGTGCAAAAAATTCTTCTTCCAATCTTTCAGCCTACTAGCGTGAAATTTCTGGCTGGTATCACACAGCATATGCGCACCCAAACCAAACCCACAAAACCAAGTGGTTGTACCAGTGCTCGGCGTTTCCCTTGCTGACGCTTACAGCGGTGGGGATGGCGTTGGCAAAGCCAGCAGTCACAAAGCACACGGTTGCTGCTCCTTGCAGTCTCCCTGCTGCTGAAAGGCAGGAACCATGAGCCCTTTTATCTGCTTTCACAGCCCTGACGAGTCTTAAGCTTGTAACTCTTCACAGACATGCACTTGTCCCGCAGCCTGTCCTGCCCTTGGGTGACCACACACTTGTTGGAGATAGGAAATATGAGCTGTCAGGATTTGGCTTTTTCGGAGCAGGCAACCTGCTTCACAGCACAGGCTGTGGCTTCATGAAGTGCTGCAGACAGGGAAGTCGGACTGGAGTCATCATGTGCGGATAATTCTCATTTATAGCCTCTGTAGAAAGCTTTAATCTTTTCTAAACAGCTCTCCATGGCTCCAAAGGGACACATCTGAATGGCCCTAATAGGTTGTCATCATTTCACTAATGTGAGTTTAGCGCCTGACTTATGGACAGAGACCTAATTCCACTTCTCGTTGCTGCCCCGCAAAAAGCGTCGTCCTGCTTTACCTTTCCCCCTTCCCCTGTCCCTCTGCCAATAGCTATGATTATCCTGACATGAGGAAGCACTTCGGATGAAGAACCCAACTCCCTTCCACAGTTTAACTTGACCATCAAAGCTTTCAGTAGAGATGAGTGGGAGGAGAGTTAAAATCTTCCATGACCAGATCCATGCAGTATTTCTATTATTTGCTTCAGTTCTACTCCAGATGCATATGAAAGCCATATGCAATGTGATGTCCAGCATCTCATCAGGAGCAGCCTTGCAATGCCAGGAGGCACAACGGGAGGAAAGAGCTCTATTTTTAAAGCATTCTGAGTGGCCGCTATATGCAGAGGCGAGGGAGAAAGAGCGGACTGGGCTCTTGACAATTCTCCCACGAGAATTTGCTCCCTGTTCCCTGCAGGTCACAAATAGCTGGAAATCTTTCACCAACATCATGTCTAGCTACTGTTGTGCCTGTGGCTGTTTTCTGTATTCTTTAAGAACCTTCCACTGGAAGAGACACCAATGTTTTCTGGCATTAGGAAAGAGGAATATTTTCAGGCTCCAGCTGCCAAAACCCACAATAAGGCTACAGGAGAGCTTATCTGCTGCAGGATCCCTCCGGGCAGGTTCCCCTAACACTGGGCCAGTGAAGACACCCCTGTCTCAGGCCTCTCTGTTACAGAATCACAGAATGGTAAGAGTTGGAAGGGACCTCGGGAGATCATCCAGTCCAACCCCCCTGCTAAAGCAGGGTCACCCAGAGCAGGGTGCACAGGACTTTGTCCAGGCGGGCTTTGAATATCTCCAGAGAAGGAGACTCCACAACACCCCTGGGCAGCCTGTGCCAGTGCTCCGTCACCCTCAAGGTAAAGAAGTTTTTCCTCATATTCAACTGAAACCTCTTCTGCTTCAGTTTGTGCCCATTGCCCCTTGTCCTGTTGCTGGGCACCACTGCAAAGAGTCTGGCTCCGTCCTCATGACATCCACCCTTGAGATATTTGTACGTGTTGATGAGGTCCCCTCTCAGTCTTCTCTTCTTCAGTTGCTGGTTCTCAGACTACCTGCACAAGGGGTTGTACCCCATTCCTCCATAGATGGTTTGAGGAAGGTGTTGGGAGGTTGGGGCTCAGTGTTCTTCTTTCTAATGGTGAGGCTATAGATAGGTTGCACAATGGAAGGCAGACAGAAGTTACTGAACAAAAGCTGGAACAAAGAAAGGTCCAACTGGTTGCAAGAAAAAAAATCTTCACTGTAGTAGTTAAGCACTGAAGGAGGAGGATGCCCAAAGAGACTGTGTAATCTCCATCCCTGGAGATTTTCAGAATTCGTTTGGGCAAAAAGCCCCAAGCAACCTGACCTAATTTGGAAACTAGACCTACTTTGTGCAAGAGATTGGACTATGGACTTCCCGGCGTCCCTTCAACCCATATTATTCAGTGAGCCTACAACTCCATGGGTGGTTCAGAAACTAGGCTACCAGTATTAATGCATTCAGAATTATGGAATGTCTTGATGTTAGCCTAGTCTCTTAAAAATCACCCTAAACTTCAGATAGATGAAGCTTAATCATAAATCTAAAACTCAAAATAAACAAAGACACCCAAACTATCTATTCATTTAAAGACTATATTCATTCATTCCTTCTCCATGTCCATCCAGGAAGATGATCTAACTCAGATAGAGTATGGTACCCGAGCCTCCATGCATACAGTATATCAGGGTGCAGTTATCGGTGAGGAACCATTTGTTGGCAGTAGAGCTTCATATTCAGCCCTTTTCTTGGAGTCTCTTAGGGTGTGATGTCAGACTTCTCCTTCTTGGTCCCTAACCTCCTCAGCAGGCAGGTTTGGCAGCCCCCACTCCAAGCTTGTGGTTGTCCTCACTTAGGAAATGCCGGTGCTCCTCTGGGCAGATTAGATCCTACAGACCTCACAAATCCCTGATAAGGACTCACCCTCATTCTCTTCGGAAGTGATATAAATATGTCAGTGCAAACCTGTTCTATGCATTATAACTCATGCCAAGATGTGAATGCACAACAGGACTTAATCCAGATATAAACAAGGAATTACGTTGTGCTGCTTATTGCTGACTCTCATTTAAAGCAAGTCATGGTGATAATAAAATAATCGGAGGTCATACTGGGTTAGGCACAACTAAACCCAGCTTAGTCCCCAAACCTATCTTTTGATTACTCCTTAATTTAGAGGATGTGACTTATCCCTCAAGCAAAAGCAGGAACTACATTGCATTTCTAGTCAATAAAAGAGAGGAAAGGTGGGGATGCTACAAGCATTAGTAAGTGAAAAGGCTGAGGGTGTTAGTCACTGTTTAAATGGCAGCATGCTGCTCAGCATGGACTAATTGACCTAGTTTTTCAGCACCACGCGACAGACTAAATTACCCTAGAAAGAGTGCCCTGACCTCCCACCTTCTGCTGGAAGAGGAGTCCTACGTCAAACCCACATCCTGGCCTGAATTCACCGGGGGCTCTTACAAGAGGGCAAAACATATTAATGTTAAACAATGCTAATGCACATTTGTTAACCCAACAGTGGGGATCAGCTGTTGAAAAGTGAATCCAGAGCATCAGGCATAATTGCCAAGTCCTGCCTATGTCTCCCATTATCCCAGCTCAAATCATTCCCCAGGCTTCCTCGTGTAATTTTGTCTCAGGTTTCCCAGCTATGTCTTTTGCGGCAAAATCGTGAGAGGTTTCTACCCTGTGGAACAGGCAGGGGAAATGGCTTGGGGAAGCTGTACTTACTCTGCATCCACCATATGAGCTGAAATTGTTTTTTCTCCCAGTTCCATGACCCTGTAGTTTTAGTTCACCGATGTCATGCTTTTCAGCTCTGCACACCGTGGAGTGTTGTGCTCAATTGCTGGGAAAGTGCATCCATTTTCTTTAATACCCCATACACATAACACATGTATCAGTAAAGAATGCAATTTCACCGTAAAATCTATGTGTTTCATTATGTGCTCCATATGATCTATATATTCTATCACAAAATGTTGCCCTCTGTTTGCTATTTTATGTTACATTTCTCATGAGGTTACCTTGACTTTCCTGTGGCTTCTATACTAGATTTTTTTTATGTCCACATAACCTTTTAAGATATACATGGGTTTTTTTGTTACAGGTACAAAAAGAGTTAGGTTCACATATTGCAGCTTTTATTAGTGCTCACAGAGAGGTCTCATTACCCTGAAAGAAACAATAATACCTGCTTTAAGGCAAGACTTTATCTTTTCAATGGCCATATATGTTCCTATTGTCTGCAGAGTAATTTTTTTTTCTTTTGGTACTGAACCAGGAAATGTGCAGAGAAAAAATGGTCTGTTCTTTATTGACTTCACACAGCCTTTTTCACATCATTTCAAGGGATGTAAACCATTGCAAAGGCAGACTTCACGTCGATCGTGGGAGCAGCACTTCAGACAGACAGCAGTCCTGAGGCTTGGCTGCTGAAAAATCAATGCTGGTCCGTTGGAGTCAAGAGCCTACAATGGTACAAATGAGAGAAGCACCTGACCTACTTTCTTAGCACACCTTTTCTAAGAAGACTGATTAATTGGCTCGTGGGCACCCTTTGAAATTGCAGCCTTTTGTTTTCCATCACCTTGCCCCAGTTTTAGACCACCAAAGTCACACCAGTTAAAATAGGAGCCATGAAGTGCTGAACCGCTGTCACCAAGTCCACGACACAGGCATGGATGTGACGGCCAAGAAGAGGCACAATTCCCTTGGCATTGCATAAAGGTGGGACCAAACTCAATTTCTGCAGCAGGCTGCTTCGTGCATGGAGCAACATGGTGCACTGGATAACGAAAGGTGACTCACACACAAAATGTCTGTGATAGTGGACAGCCCCGTATTATGCAGAGCTCGTAAGTGATCTTTCTGTCTGGTGTGATTTTGTGGAGCAAAACTATTCTGGCCAGAGTGGGATTGCAATGCAGGAAGATGGCAAGTAGTTTGAACCCATGATGCATAAACATTCTGTATGCTAGTTCTGTCCTGGTAGTCTTTAGAGTTTCTCTTCCTAGCTGAGATGAGAGCCCCACCATGATCTTAAACCAGCAACTTTGCTCACTTTGTAGTCACTGGACAGAGAGACACATCCAGAGGGCAATCCAGATCTAAGGGAAGATTAATTTCCTCCTGGAACTGTCTCAAGAGGCAGCAGACCTCAAGGGTGTGAAGTAAGTGTCATTAATCAAGCAAGATGATTCTGAGCCTCTTTCCTCAAAGTCAAACATGGAGCATGGGGTAGAACTACTGACTCAGAGCAGGAGCTTTCAGTCTATGTCTTGACAGCAAATGGTGGAATCCATGTTATCCAGGCATCTACATTGCATCCGGATTTGAGGTGCCAGTGAAGATGTTCTTCTAAATTAAGTGTCCATATACAGCTGATGAATGGAAACCAAGACCTCTAGAGGAATGCAAAAGAAAATCCTGTTTGTCTCTTTGATCTCTGCCTCTCCTCTTTTTTTAGGATCCTGAGCCCATGCAGGTTTTTTCTTAGGCCAACAGGATCAAGCTGTGCGATGAGTGGTCTGAGCTCTCTTGTACAGTGTCTAATGACTGAAGCCAGATTCATGAGGAAGGCAAAGCATGTTTCATTCTTATCTGTCCAACACATTTATTGTGTGACTTCCAGCGAGTCTTTTTTATTCCTTTTTTTCCCCAATTCCCTTCTAATATAGTAGGAATGATATTTCTCAAACTCAGAGGATTGGTTTAGGATAGAAGAAGTAGTATTTGTGAGATGTTCAGGTATCATACTGAGAAGATCCACAAAGGTTTTATGGAAAGATCCCTATTTTCAGTGCAGGGGAATTGTTTTTATTTTTAGCTGAGGCATAAATACACTGGATTTCATACACTGAATGAAAAAGTTGTGGAGAAATGCAAAGCTGCTACATGCACACTGAGAGCACAGTTTTTAAAAGATAGTGAGATCCATATGAGAAAAAGGGCAGAGTTAGGATTAACAAAGCTATCCTCATTTTGTCATTTATTAACTCCTGAGCTCAGGGTTAAGCTTATCTGCCCTGGTAAGGGGAATGGTGTCTCCAGGAATATTAATAAGAAACACAGTTTATTTTCTCTTTATTTATGTGCAGCTCCTATCAATATTAATGGGGCTCAGTTAAACAAATACAGGAAGGAAATGAGGAATGGGAAGAGGAAGGGGAAGGGGCAAGAACAAGGGAAAAGGAAAGAGATGGGGAAGGAATTTTGGTATTCAGATATTAACTTTCAGTCATGAAATTTAAACACTGAACTGTGTTTAAACACTGTCCTTGGCACAAACAGGGCCTGGTGCCCCTGATTTTCCCTTGCCTCTCAGCTGGTACACTCCCTGCACAACCATGGAAACATTGCCTTTCTTGTAAGACGTTTTATGCTCATTTCATAGCAGTCATCTGCTAAAGAAGATGGAGAAACAGAAGCAAAGCTCTTAGGGTTAAGAACAGGATTCACATCTCCAGGAAGATGCTTCCCCCCAAGAAGAGTTGAGCCCTGAAAAACATTCATAAGGCAAATCCTGCAAGCAGTTTAAAGTTCATATTGCTGAAAATGCCTTTTGTATGAAATTCCTATCATGTATTTACAAAACCTCTGCCCCTGCTAGATAATAACACATTACAAATTACAAATGAATGCAGCTGTATTTCATTATTAATTGTAACATGTTCCCAAGCTGTTAAGTCTCATGGTCTGCTGATCATGCCTGACCCACAAATGGAAGTATACAGCACAATAAAATTTCACACACTCTCGGTGTCCTTTCTAATTAGCGAATGAGTCATGTCCTATATCTGCAGAGCGGAACCGCACTTTCTAGTTCCTAAGAGCATCTACAGTTTGGCATGCAGATGTCAATTCAGACGGTGCTGCACACCACAGTTCTGGAAGGATCAGCAGGCTGGGAGCTCAGGTGTACACCAAGGCTGCGGGCACTTCCAGGAGTCTGCTTTTGGAGCTGGGTCCTTCAAAATATGGTTTAGGATTTGATTTTATTTTTTTCTACTCGATACACTTGGGAGGTTTGGGTGAGCCTGAGCATAGAGTAACGCTGTGCTTGTCCTTTTGCACGTGTGTGTGACAGTAAAGTGGCCTTCAGCTGGAGGTGGGTACGGGGGGGCTGTTTCTGAGGGTGGGGTCTGAACATCACCCCGCGGTGTAGGCAATTAGCTGTGATGTACAGGTCGCTGCTCCTGCTAAAGGGCTCTCTGCTGACAGAAAGGCTTGCTCTGCTACCGAGGGGACTCGCTGCCAAATGGTTCCACTGCCCGGGAAAAAGAATGGGCTGGTTTAAATGAGGTCATTAAGTCACTTGGCCAAATTCCTACCCCAGGCATTTACCCTATATGTCTCCTCCAATTCTGTAGCACAACTGTTAATTGAAAGCTGGATTTGGCCTGAGAGTAATGAGAATCTCACCCCTCCAAGGTCTCTGAACCACCAGGGAACCTGTAAGTCCCACATGCTGATGGAGGCCGAAGTGACCCTTTTCCCGTATCTTGAGGTATTGCCTAAACACCCGTGGCATAGACTTATCTCCCTAGACAACACAATGCACAGACAGCACAAACATCTCTTGCTCATGCATAATTTTCATCCTGCTTAGAAGCAGGATCCTTAGCTGGGTTAAGTTAGGAATGACCCATTAAGTTATGTCAGCAAAAGCCAAACTCCCTTCTCTAACAAAGTCTTCCAGATGGGTTTTACCTGATACCTGATCAGAAGGCTGATGTATTTCTGACCAGCTGGCTGTCCTATCTTCCTCTATGGCTGGCTAAATCGCCCTCCCAGCCCACCACATGGATTAGCAGAGAGCAGCAAGAGCACAGCAGAAAGGGAAAATAGCCCCAGGTGATGGATTTACTCCAACCTCATCTGTTTTCTGGACAACAGAAGTTAAATTTTCCAAGTCTACATAGGAAAGGGACAATTCTTCAGAGTAACATCAGTTGGATATAAACACCACCACTCCACTGGACAACTGGATTTTGCTGTTGGATTTTTCCATTCCCCCAACACCCAGTCTCTGTGAGAGCACATGAGCTAGCCTCCTCTGAGCAGAGGTGTAGGACAGCATCGTCGTATTTGGCCAAATGGATGGCTTGCCCATCGTGAAACCTTCATGCAAGTTCAAAGAGCTCAGCTGTTTTGCTCTGAAGGTAACTGACTCTACCATCCCTGTGCCAGCACATAGACTTATTCATGACAGAAATACAGCTATTGGCATACTGGGGGGCATGCAAAGAGAAATAGAAATTAGGCTGTCTAGGATTTTAACAGCACTAGCGTAAATTAAAATGTTATTTTTCCATCAGTGTAAAATTCCATCTTAATATAGTTATATTTCTATCAGTTCAGTAAATTTCCCTGGTGGAATCATTATCCTCATTATTATCAGCAAGTGCAGGCTTAAAGAATGAGAATTAAAGAAAAACACACACAATGAATGTGTGAGGCTGAAGTGAGCGCTCACATGAGGTTACCAAGTACTGCCCTCAAAATGATGGGTCATAAATAGAGCATAAACCACAGAGCATCATGTAGCCCGTGCAATTTCTTTGGATGTTGGCTGGACATATGGGACAGCAAGGTATGAAGGTCTTGCTGTGGAAGGAGGAAACCTGGGGTCTCCTCTCGCCTGAGTCTCTGTCTGTTGTTCCTCTTTTTTTTCATGTCATATCTTCCTGAGAAGGGTCTGATTCATATAAATATATATAAAATGTCTTTGAAAGTCATCTCTACATGACTTGCTTAGAGCCACGTATAAGGACTGACTCACATCAGTGCCTTCCCTACACCATCCACATCTCATTGTAAGTCATCATCTTGTCTCCCCTTCCCAGGGAATTTTCTTAATGTCATTCAAAAAAAGGGAAAAGCCATGTATATTTTTCATAGTTTTACATGACATGGGCTAAAGTGCTTTGCCAACATACACAAGTAGGATGTCTAACCATGTTCTCCTGCTCACACAACTACAATTTCCCTGACAGCAGCACAGGCAAAACATCTGGTTCCCAGAATGAAGAGGGATGGATGCAGTGAAGCTAGAGTTAATTACACTACAGTAGATCTAGGGCTGCAGCCATTGAAGTCTGCCAAATTTAAAGCGCCCATTCTCAAAAGATGTGCCTGGAAGTAATCATCTCCTGATGTTCCTGGCAGGCTGAAAAAACAAAAAAACCCCTCCACTAACACTGCACTTCTAAAGTGGGGACACCATGTCCAGCACATAGAAGCTCTGGAGGATGGATAATTACCTACTCACAAGTACCAATACCAACGTTTTAATACCACAAGAACCTTACAAAGAGTGGGAAAATGTGTGAAATTTGGCATAACCTTGGAAGATGCTTTCATAAATACATCAATAATATAAGGCGGTATTCACTTGTCAATGACACAGGGCAGAAGCAGTAGCCCCAGCCATCTTCTGATAACTGGTAGAAGTTAATGAGACAAGTCCATGAATAAGTCCATTATTCCCCACTCAGAAATTTTTGTCCAAAGATACCTCAGGTACCTCTCATAGCCCTAAAGTACCTTCTACTCTCAGTTCTGGTTGAAGAGGTGGTTTCGTGTAGGGAAGGCTTGCGTGGAGTTGCTGCTGAAGCTGCAATTCAGTCAGACTCCTAACTAAGGCTAAAGGTGGTTGAAATTAATTCCCCTTTTGAAAAGAGGTTGACGTGAGTTCCTCATTTTCCTGATGAAATAATAACACCACCACATCCCATCAGGAGCTGTGAGGCATAATAAGCATTTTAAGGTACTTAGTTATTCTGGCAGCCAGAACCATCTGTGTGTGAGAAATAAGCAGCATACCTACCCCTTGAGTGGCTTCATATCACAAAAGCACAGACCTACAGGACAATTTAGGTTGAAGGGACCTTGGGAGGTCTCTATGTCCCCTGTACAAAGATGGGGTAACTTCCTAACTAGATCACGTTGCTCAGCGCTGCGGCCAGATGAGTTCTGAAAGTCTCTGAGAACTTTCTTCCATCCAGTGTGTGATCATTGCATCTCTGAGAAGAGCCTGGCTTTGTCTTCTGTATAAGGCCCTCCAAGTATCAGAAATCTGCTGTTACACCCTTGTTTATCTCTTCCAAGTTAATGGAGCCCTGTTCCCTTTGCCTCTCTACACCCTGTGCTCCAGCACCCTGCCAACCTTAGTGGCCTTCTATTTGGCTCTCTCTGATTTACTAATAAATGCTTACCTTGGTATAGAAATACAAGGTTTCTAGACCCATCCAAGATATCACACTTCAGAGCTGCCATACAATTGTGCACTTGAGAATTAGTTTAAGTGAGTTCATCAGCTTCTGGATGTATTAGCTATATATGGCTCTATTTTAATTTTCTTAAGTCATGTAATTTGGACACCTGGCTTTACAGATGGTCAGACAGTAAAAATATAAAAATATTCCTGGTACATCTGTTTAAACATTTGCAAAATAGTGTCTCCTTAAAACTTATAGCATATGCAGCCTATTGCTAATATTCCTAATTTATAATAGCTTCCAAAGGCACCACACAGTCAGAGGTGACGCTTTCTGGGTGCTGCACTTCCCTGCAGGAGGAAACCAAGTTGGTTCAAAGAGCTTAGCCCAAGGAGTTTGCAAACCAGGCTACAGGAATTGCAGGAGGGCAAGGAGAGTCACAGAAAAGTGAAACTGAATATCCTGTTCACAGAAATTTTCAACTGAGGAGCCAGAAATAAGACTCAAGTCTTCAGACTCACAGATCACTCTTCTCTATGCCTCTTCTTTACTTTTTGCCCACCTTCTAGGTTTTACTGGGACATCTGTACTTGTCTTCAGATTTTGCAAGAATTATGAAACATGAAGTGGCCATTCCTGGCTTAAACCATTAAATCCCTTATTTTCTATCTCACCATCATAGATGTTTCTGTTGTGCATTCCTTCCTGGCACTGTGTCTGTGCAAGGCCTGATGCTGAACACCGTAATGCTACCCTAAATTCATATATTTGGAAGTGGATAGGGAAAGCACGTTCTTGGATTAATTTTATACACATAAATAAAGGCAATATTGCTGACCTTCAAAATGAAACTTTCCTCTCGACAAAGCAGACTGTGAGGCTGAAAAGGATTTGAGAATTCATCAGGAAAGTATTAGCACCAAAAGCCATCGCATGGATGTTTGGCACCGCTTATAGGAATACAGGACAGCAGGGACCCCTTGACTCATCAGCTGAAGACAGGCTTTGTTCCGATGGGCAGTGGTGTCATATAATCTCATGCAAATGTTTGACATTTCTCTCCCTCTTCCTTTTTCAGCTCTATATTTGGCAACTAAATTAGATAGAGGAAAGACGACTGCCTAAGCCAGAGCCTCGTGCAGGATCACTGGGTATGAATAACAGGCCTCTTGGTGCAGCTTTCTCCTGTGCCTGTCTACACGGTAAACCAGTTAGTTATCCCCTGACATATTCAAGGAGTCTGCTATTTATAGCGCAGCAGTCCCCCCATCCCATCTTCACGTAATCTCTTCATCCCCCCGAGAAAGTCTGACATATTTAATCTAAAGACATGCTTTTCCATGTAGGAAAAGGAGGGCTTTCCCACGTAGCCCAGAGGAGGGCTTCGAATGCGGGCGGCGGCTTGGATGTACATCATCTACTGGCATTCCAGGTATGTGAGTTAATGATTTCCCTCCCTCTCCTGACATTCGTTCTCCTTACATGGGTCCTACCCTTTGCAGTCATGGATGTCCTCTGAGCGCCCTGGTGGCTAACTGTCCTAGCCCCCCGTACAAGGAGCCCAGCAGGAATTAGAGAAGCTGTTTTAAATGGTGGCAGCTTGTACAAGCAAGTGGCAACAAGGGAGAGATCCGCTCGGGGTCTGGTGTATTTTAATAACTCTCTCTCCTACCCATGGCACCTGCAATTGAAACACGACTGGTTTAATGGGAAGGCAAACCACAGGCAGAGTGAGTAGGGACCAAAGAAACAAATCTATTTAATATATAAAATAAAGCTTTTGATATTGTGATGTCAAATGGATTATCCAGGAGAATGTGCTGAAAGGAAACAAGCATCTCCCCATTCAATATTTATATATCCCTAGATAACAGCCTTCATTGAGATGGATTTGTCAGAGTTACAGTGCTGAGCATCCTTTTATGGTTAGTTTCTCAATTTTATGCCTAACAATAAATGGCAGCGATGCTTTGTGTTAGAAATGCACAACAGCTGGATTTGGCATGAAGTTCAAAATCTGATTCCAAAAATGGCAGCAATTTATGAGGCTTTGACAAAAATACATAAACGCAATAAGAAAATATTGATTCTTCTGACTTCCGCTTCACAGATTTGACACATGCACTTATGGCCCAATATAAATGAATAATAACAACAGTAATAATGATTAATTTCCTTCTCAGCTTTCAGACCTCACCTTTGAAACTCTGCACGGCTTTTTCTTACCTCCATTACTGTTCAAATTCCCTCACGTTAATCTTTCTTTTAATATTATTGGTTATATTGCAACATCTCCAGAGGTTGCAGCAGTTTAAGGCTTCATTGTAAAAAAATGGGACCTATTTGTTCTGTTGCCAATACACACAGTCTTCATACTGAAGAGTTTATGACCTAATTACAGGTAAGGCAGAAGCAGTCCAACACATACGACATGAGAATATTTCCTATTGTCTGTTGTAACCTCCCTTAATCCCTTGTTTCTCTCTTTTATTTGTCTTGTCATACCTTGTATGGATGGGATGTCTTCCTGTTGTTGGTGTACAAGATCTGTATCAGCTGAATTCAGACCTTAGCTTAAAGCACGGCTCTTTGAGAAGCTCCTCGTTGCCAACTCACCGTAGGAAGACTTCATGCTGACAGAAGCATCGTGGCTACGATCTTAAATTTGGGTTGACACAGAGCATCAACCCAGGAATAGTCCATGATGGCTGGTATCAGTCTTGGCATCACCTGGACAGGAATTTGCTTGCTGCACAAATAAGATGGGAGATCATATTGACCAGAAGTGCTGATAAGAACCATTGCTTCTTGTTCCAGCAGTTTGCTTTGAATGAATAAATTGGAGTCCTGGGAATTTGCATTATTTTTTCAGTGAGGTTTAAGACAGTTTGCCCTGAATGAGAACTTCAGCTGGCTTAAAGAAAGAAGGAAAAGTTTCCGTAGTTCTCCAGATCAAAGAGGAAAGCTCAGAGAAGTGAGTTAATGCAGAGAAGGAAAATCCAGGAGATACAGTAAAAACACCTTGCCTTCTTATTTATTAATTACTTTTTAAAATCCTCTTCATTCTTGGGCCTCTCTTCCATGACAGTATGGAAGTTCAGATTCTTGGTCTTGGAATCAAAAAGGACTTTAAAAAAACCTGGGATTTGTCATGACTTGTGTTGATTTGGAGACTGCACAGAAACAATGGTGCTTTGGATGTTCTTGATCAGTGCTGAAACCAGGGAAGACCACAGACATTCCCAGGGGAATTAATTAGAAAGAGGCCAAGGAGCCCTTTTCCAACCACAGCTGAAGAGTTTAGAACAAAGTCTTGTCTTTTTAGCTAGAAATTATGGACTCTTAAAACCTGCATTTCATGAAAAAAGTCTTTAAAAGACTGGAAAATTGACATCAAAGAACATGCAAATGAAATGCCTAAGAGGGGAGATGATTTTTAGCTTTTTAAAACACTACTGAAATCCAATATACTGAACACAAATATTGCCACCAGGCTCAGGATTTCTGCCTTATTTTTCTGTGTGATTCCGTTAATCGTCTTTCATAAACCTGGGGAAAAAATTGCTCAAAAAAAAGCCTTTGATGGAATGTCATTATGTCCCTACCTTTTTAATAAAGGTTGGAAAAAGTTTATAATATGCATCACGGATCACTGAGTCACTCTCCAAAATCAAAGACCAGAAGTACTTTCTTAATGTTTTAAGATGCCAAAAAAAAAGGGCAACTTTTTGAGGACAAGCAAGACAAAAGAACTTCCAGATTTCTTTTTATGCATGGAGAGAAGCAAACCATAGGGAAAAATCCCAGTTACTTTCTTCCTTTGTGAATTACCTTTAACTACTGCAGAATGTCACCACTGAGCCGTAGGTGACAACTGCATCACATCTTGGCCGCTTTGCCGTTGTTGATGTTTCCTTACTGCGCCCCTGTTAACGGGGAAGGTAGGAGACAACAAGAGCCCAGCAGTCAACAGCTTTGCGGTGAAATTGCTGGGTGTCTTTGGACTTCAATCCTAAGTCATTCTCATCCGCTTCAGAGTAAGTCTATTGATTTCATCCAAGGTCTGGGGATTATTTGTAAAGCGCTTTGAGCTCCTCCGACTGAAACTACTTCTGGAGTGCATAATATTATTGGATTGCCTTTTGGGGGCAGATGACTGTGAAAATCTATGTTTAAAATGATGATTTTAGAAAGGGAGAGAGATAAAGACAAGACTCTGACAGCTATGTTAATCATACAACTTGCAGCAACAGGGTTTTGTTTTTTTAATACATCAGGTTTTTGTGGGTATTTCTGATGGATCAGTCTACTCATTGGTATTCTGGAGGGGCTCTACAGGGGTTCAACTCATATTTCTTCCGTCAACACATTTTTCAGCAACTTCTTAGCATGTTTGACATATTATGAATACATGGTTGTGGAATCAAAAATATATCAGGACTGAGACATACACTTCTGACACTTGCTATATAGACTGAAGGTATTTTACTCTCACAGGAATCACAGCATCCTTTTTAGAAATGTCAGTCATAAGAAAAGAGAACCCCATACATTTGCTAGCAAGCCTTTTAAATATTAAAAAATAGCACTTAAACACATATTTAATTTCCTCCCAATTCCAGTAGCTCATATAATGCTCCTTTTGATAAGAAAAATGTATTATTTTACTGTAGCAATGAGGTTTACAGTGCTGCAAATATGAAAACAATGAAATCTTCTGTTTCCATTCAGCTCCATTTCCATTCCACCACTTTCTACAGAGCTGACCTCTGGGCAGGCCATGGACTTTCCCCCTATCCATTTTCCTAGGGAAATAAAGGTTTTAAAGCAAATTTGCTATCTGCTTTTCATGGAACTAAAAGGACTTTTTCTTATGACTCAGTGGATTGAAGATTTCCTACTGAAAAACTTCTACATTACCAACACCCCCTCACAGATTAGGGAAGCTGAGGATGCAGGGATGGAAGCTAGAGTTAAAGGTGATTGCCTGGGGAAAAATATCTTTAGAGAAATGCTGAATATTCTGGCTTTATAATGCAGCAGTATCTTCATAATGCCAAGGCGTTTTTAAAATTGGCTTCCTTTGCTACAAGATCTGGTTTTGATCTTGCTGTCTTGCAGTTACAGATTTTTGTGCAGCTTGCAGAAATGCCTATGGTTTGCTAAGGGAAAAATTGTTCTCAGTGTTTCAGGCTCAGTTTGAGCAAAATTTCCTCTGTGGTGCGGTCTTTCCTTCCTAGAGAAGGCTGTGCACTGAGTGCTTTGTAGGTGAGCTGGCTGGAGGAGACTGGCTCAGTAGCTCAGCTTAAACTGAAGGCTCAGACTGCTGCTTACACCAGGCTTACCATGTTCAGGGAGTCCATAACCACTAGCATAGCTGCACCTATGCCAACACATCACTCCCCCGCCTGCATATTTGGGCTGGAGTCATTCCCCTGCATGATAAAACTTGGAGTTGATAAAAGTAGGTTTTCATGGGATGGTCGTCACAGCAACTACCTTCAAGGGCTCCTGCATTGATAAAGGCTAAGATAACTTTCTCTAATGTGGTGTGTTGAGACCTGTGGACAGGAGACATGTGAATAGTTCGGACCGAAGTTCAGCCGACACAGTTCTTTACAACAGCTAATGTTAGATATTAAGAAAGGAGATAAGAAACCATGTGATCCTCACCCTTGGCACCTCCACAGAGCTTCTAACCACCAGTAGCACAGGCACTTCCAAGTCTCATGCTGCTTCTGGGCCATCATGTTTAATAGTACAGGATGGATCTATTTGCCATGAATTTGCCCAGCTTCTTTTCAAACCCATTTTAACTTTGGATTCTCGGGTAACTTGTTACAACGACTGCCACAGTTTTGCTGGTGCTTTGAGGATACGTATTTCCATTGCTCATTTAAAATGTACTGCTCAGTAGTTTTGAAGATGACCCCTGAGCACTGTGCAACAGCAACGTAAGGATGGATACGTGGGTGAAGACCAAGAGTCCAGCCCAGTGCTGTCTTGGACAGTGACTAAAGGGTTTCCATGGAAGAGGACCAGGGTAGGACACTGAGAGGGTTGTGAGCCATCCCTGAATGCTTTCCCCAGACCCAGAAATCTGCGGCTTAAGGGCTTCCTGGCCCAGACTCAGTGCCTTTGTATTTAACAGTCTTTAACAGATTTTTCTTCCATCAACTTGTCTAATTTCTCTTTGAACCCTTGTAAATTTTCAAGATCATCCTGCGGTGAGGAGTCCCAAAATTTAAGTCTATGTTGTGTGAAAAAACAGCTTATTCCCTACAGTACACCCTTGCTGCTGTGCACCCTTACTGCATGGTTATTCGTATGTCCTTTAGCTTGTTTTCAAAAGCCTGGTACCTGCAGGTCTCTTTGGTGCAATTCTTGATGCTGAAAGAGAAATCAGCTGGGCCTCAGGCACCTTCTGCTTTCCACCGAGGTGCTACAGCTTTGCTCAGCCCCCTGGCCCCCCAGACACCTCTTTTCCAGCTAAGACTGCTCAGTTATTCAGTGCCTTAAACACATCCTCGCTGAGACCCCTGAAGAGCTCTGGCACATCTGCGATGCGTGGTTTCTCTCTGCAGAAGTCATGCCTAGTCCCCTACTGTATTTATTCATGTGTCCACTGATGATTTTGTATTATAGTTTCAGCTGGTTTTCCTGGTGTGGAAGTCAAATACACTCATCAGACACACTAGTAAACAGGCAGACTTGCACAGGTATAGCAAATAACTATTTCAGTCCAAGTAATAGTTCCCTGGGCTCCCCAGAGCCCTTTTTAATGCAGAACTGATTTTTAACAGAATTTCTCTCCTAGTGCAATTGATCCCAGCGATAGGTTACACACCGCTGCAGGTAGGTTAGCAATTTCTTATCGGAGTTCCGTTAAACTGAAAACCTCCTTTGGCTCACTTCCATCCACATACCCTTCAGAAGGGCTGTAAACCAAGAATTTGGGACTCACTGAAGAGTACAGGCTCTTTTCCCTCGTGCAAAGTGCAGGGTCCTCTCTGGGCCGAGGCAGGTGCCAATCAGTACAGAAGGGTGTAATCAGAAAACACCTATATTCCCTTATGAGAAGCAATTCAAGCATTTAGGTCCTAATTACCATCCTTTTTCACTGAAGGCTTCACCTGCTCTGTCAAGTAATTCGGTGTGGTGGAATGTCAGGAGATGGAAGCTGTCGGTGATGAAGCTCCTGCAACTCTGCTATGGGCAGTTCAGGGGGATTCAGTTTAGGCTGGTGCCTTGCACAAAATGTTCCCACCACCCAGGTGTTTTCAGGATATCTGGAGGGCAATCACTGGTCTCATTGGACCCGTGTGTCCCCATGAGGAGACAGAGAGCATTATCGGTGGTAGCAGAGCCTGTGTGTCCTCCAGAAGGAATCCAAACCATGCACACCAAACCCAGCTTGAAAACCAAACCAAATCCTGCATGGGGACTACTGCTGGGGGATTCACTTCAGAATCTCACCAAGGTTCTGAAGCAAATGGCTAACATGGATGCAGCTTTAGACTACATGGTTTTCGAAGAAGAGTCTCCATCTTATCAAAGCAAGACTTTGATCCTTGCCGGGGTCTCTGCATGCTACTTTGGTACACATTACCATCTTGAAAATGCCACTCTGTTCTTTGGGAGCAATGTACAGATCTAGTTTTGCTTCTTTTTATGTAAACTGAAATAGGAATAGCTCCATTTCCAGGGCCTAAAAAGGGCTAGCAAATCCCCATCTGTGTGGCTGGAAGTTTAGGGAATTTCTAAGCTGCTTGTAGAAACATTCCCAAAACTCCCACCCTTATTCAACATGCCATCTTGCCCAGAGCAGTATGGTCCACAGGGTTCCTGTATCTACCCATGTCCTACCCATCTGAAAGTTGGTCCTGGTGTGTGGCCGCTCCTTTGTTGGTTGGGAAAGGCGATGGTTGCCACCTTGCTAAATGGCTTTGGAAAGGAAGCTGGAGAGAAAACAGGGCACAGTCCCACCTCCCTGAGCAGCAGCACAGCCTGGTCAACAGCACTTAGGAGGAGTCAGAAGCCCCAGCTCCCTTCTCAGCTTTGTTCTTCACCACCGTCTGTGTTTCTGCAGCCAGCTGTAGGCATCCTGGGTGGCCCTGGGCTTCCTGCGCTGTGGAGGGAGAGGTGGGCTCGCCCCATGGGGCAGGCTGAGTCCTCCTGGGTGGTAGATGTCAGGAGTTTCCGATTCCTCTCTCTGTTGACCAGGCAGGAGGCCTGAGGCAGCAGATCAGCTTTCAGACTCCGGAAACCCAAACAGGAATTTGAATGGGGATGGGCTTTTTTGGATCTTTTTCATCCCTTTAGATGGGGATGTCTGTAGACAGTGTTGAGTTCTCCTTCTTGGTTAGGCTCTCTAGATCAACCCAAGCAGAGAGGATATGCGGTGATGCAGGGATGAATTCCCCCAGAGCTATCACAGGTAAGCTGAGCGACTGAGCTAGCAAGTGATGCTGATTCTCCTACTGCTCCTCCAAACCAGTCAGGGGTTTCCTTTGAGATATTCCTGACCTGCATCAGTGGAAGGACAGTTTGAGAGCACTGAGTCTGGCCAAAATTCTGCAGAAGGAGGAGGACAAGGAGTCTCTGCACTGACTTCAATGAGTTTAGGGTCAGGTCTACTACAACTCTCTCTAAACCACACCAAGCTCAATTAAAATACATTCACAGGTTATTCCTTGTCACTGTATGAGGAGAAACCACTTCTGTTTCATAGCCTAAGGTCCTTCACAAGGTTTTTTTCAGGTAAGACTATGAAGCAGAATCTTCCTCTTGAAAAGGAGTAGGTGTAAGGACGGGAATGACACACAGAGGTGCTTCCCTGACCCTCTCCCAGCCTGCCATGATTTGCATCCCAGAGGCTTGCTGGGGTGATTGATACCATTGCACATACCCGTCGTGTCAGAGTGGCATGGCCATAAGGGTAGCAGATGGCAACACATCTGCCTGCAAGAGAGACACCACCAAAACCTGGAGATCTGCACAACGGGGACAAGAAGTTGTCACAGTGATCATGCAGCACCACGAGGGTGTTCAGAAAGAACAAGGGATCATCAGGCCAGTCAAATTCAGGCTTGGTTCAGAAGTGCAGATGATTTGCTGCTATGTTGATGGAGAAGACAGCCTTTGGACATGTCTCTTGGGAGAAGCTGGCTTTGGCCAAATAAAGGATCACTCTGTGTGGCACTTACTTACTCCCAGAAACGAAGGGGCTGTTTTCCCCCAAATATAATAGTGTAGCGCTAAAAGATGAGCCTGTTGCTGTGGGGAAATATTTGGAGACCTGGGTGAATCCTGCCTAGTCCTCTGCTTTCCTCCCAGAGTGGTTGCCCCTCTGGGGCCTCACGATGGATGGTGTCCCCACACGGGGCTCCCACCGCTGCCTCCACGTGCCCCTGCCTGGTGCTGATGTTCAGGGATGTGCCAAGGCAAAGGACAGCACTGGAAGGCCAGGCTCTAACAAGATTAACCTTTCTTTCATGTAAGCTTTGGCAGTTGCTATGGCTAATAAAACACAGATGTATCAAAAAAGACAGACTAAACAGAGCTGCGGGGAGCAGTTTCCTAAGAGGGCATTGCGGGAATGAGGGACATGTGTGCCACCATCCAGCATGAAACCCTTCATGTCCTAGGGAGACATGGGATACAGCTCTGAAGGGATGTATTTGGCCCCTTCAGCCACAGGATTAAACCCCATTTGCTGCCTTCGCAATCACCCACGGCTGCAGCAAGCAAGGCAGGGTACCATGAGCTACCAACCCAGCCTCGGTCATTGCCCTGCAGGGAAACAATAGTCAGTCACACAAGGAAGCATTGTACCCATGCACAGGACAGGGATCAGATTGGGTTATAATGCTGACCCTGCCCTCTCCTAACTTAAAATGCCTGATTTCTCCCAATTAATGTTTCAGAGCTGTATTTTATACGCTGTGTGCAGGAGCTAGGTATTTACATACCCATCCCTGTGTCTCTCCACCTAAAGAAAATAGAGTCTCCATGCACGTCAGCTGCTTGGACCACTGTCAGGATCACAGAGCTGCAGCACAGCCCCCCTCTCCTTTCAGAGAGATCTCCTAATCAAGGGCTGAGTCCTCAACAGCACCCAAGGACACAGCAGCTCTGCTGCCTCCTTCAGACCTGACACCACGCCAGTGTCCTCTGAAGAGTAAGATGTTTGCAGATGACAAATAGGAGAGGGAAAAAGGGAGCGTAATGGGGGAGGAGGTGCTGGGGAAAAAAAAGAAAGTGGCAGTGCTCATTAGAGACAGGGGGAAGCGACGCCTTTCGTACCTGCTCCGCTCCCGTTTGCTCCTTCCATTCTTCAGACAAATGAGATACCCACGGTGCGCACAGCGCGCTGGCGTGCTTCCTCAATTATTAATGGGAGATGCTTTGTTTTATTTAATGGAATGCGCTTGATTAGTTTATTCTCCTGGGACATGCTTTTTTTTTTTTTCTCTCTCCCCTCATCTCCTTGTTTCCTTCTCCTTTCTCTGGTCTGCCTCTAATCCATTTTTTTCTTGCAGTAACGATGCACCTACATCGCTGCTTCTGCCACCATGTGCTTTGCTAACACGGGTTCAGGTGAATCAGGCAGGGATGACGTTTCTCCAAAAGGCCATATACTGCCAGAGCCCCTTCTTGGGAGAGAGTGAGGCTTGCTAGAAAATAATGAGAACTGGCAGGACTGATGATCCAAAGCTGAGAAACATATGCCTGGCCTGCCTCTTTCATCTCTGTAATTGGGTTTTTCCACTCCTGTCAATTAGGGCTTTTTTTTCTCTTCCTTCTGCCCCGGCACGGCTCCTTTCACAGAGCACAGAGTGAGTGCCTGAACAGCTGATCACAAGGGTGGCCCTGGGGTAACCGGGCGATGTGCAGAGGTAAGTTTGTATGGGATCACGGGAGCCCGCTGGAAAATCCTCCAGTTACTTTGACAGGAGAGGGAGGACTATTGCTGCCAGAGGGAGATGACACCTCCAGGCACATGGAAGTGGAGGTCTTATTTTCTCTTCTTGTCTCAAGAGCAGCCTGGGTGCTACATGATGACATATTTAAAGACAAGGCAAGGTTTTTTTCCTACTTCCACTTCCAGCCATGAAGTTTATTCCCAGTGGTGCACTTCTGGGGGATTCCTCTTAGCTACAGCAAAGCCCCCTGCTCCTGCATTGGTTGTCAAAGAGGGGCTTAAAATAGGTAGCGTCTCTTTTGGGAGAGCCATGTCTGCAGAGGGTGACTTCTTACCTCCCTTGGGTTTGACCTTGCACCTTTTCTCTAGCCCTGGCCCCAGCTCTTGAAACCCGGGCCCATGAGGCTGCAGGCAGCAGGCAAGGGTGCCTGGCAGAGCCGGGGGAAGCCTGCCCTAATCATAGAATCATAGAAAGTTTTGGGTTGAAAGGGACCCCCAGAGATCATCTAGCCCAACCCCCCTGCAGGGAGCAGGGACATCTTCAACCAGATCAGGTTGCTCAGAGCCCCGTCCAACCTGGCCTTGAATGTTTCCAGGGATGGGGCCTCCACCACCTCTCTGGGTAACCCATTCTGGTATTTCACCACCCTCATTGTGAAGAATTTCTTCCTTATATCCAGTCTAAACCTACCCTGTTTTAGTTTAAAACCATTACCCCTTGTCCTGTCACAACCGGCCCTGATAAAAAGATTGTCCCCATCTTTCCTGGGGGTAATTCAGCCTGGGGGTAGGAACCATCCACCCAGTGGCTGATAAAGACAAGGGAGGTAGAAAACATATTTCTTGCTATTATTTGTATTTCTCAAGTCTTTTAAAAATCACTGACTTTCCATGAATGTGTCTCCTAGTGGAAAAATGTCAAACTCAACGGCTCAAGAGATGGTGAGAAAGGTGAGGGTTACGATTTAAATTCTGCCAAATAATTTTAATAGCTCAACCCGTTGTTGAACAGGACAAAAGCTCACTGCTTTCATCTCCCATGGCAAACAGCAGCTCATTTCAAAGGGGAATTCAGGGCTGGGGACCTCAGCTGCCAGGCTGGAGGTGGTGACTCTGTGTTGGCTGCAGCAGTCACCACTGTGGTCACAGCTCAGTCACTGGCCTGCACGCGCCGTTACAACTGGAAAACATTGAGAATTTTTTCCATGAAGTGGATTTGAAGACATTTTTGTCCCATAACAGAAAAAGAGGTAAAAGCTATTAACTTTGAAAAGCACTTAAAATTTCACACTGCTTAACATGATCTTTTTTTTCCCCATTTTTTATTAGAAAGGTAATGTGAAAAAAGGTTTTTTCTTATTTTTCTTGGCAACTGCAAAACAAGTTTCAAAAAGGGCTACTTAAACACCAGTGAATCCAAATTTCCAGTTATAAATACAGCGGCAGAAAGCTGACAAAACCCTTCCTTCCTCTTGCTCTCTGCTTGTACTTTTTGATCTGGCGCTCAGAAATCTGCTGAAAGGATCTGGCATTTTGTGACTTGGGACAGATGTGAGTGGCCAGAGAAGGGCTGCTCAAGGACCCTTCTGGACTAAGCATCTAATACCTGGGTGCTTGCAGTCATGGATCCAGCAGGGTCCAAACCCTCCACAATGTCCAAATGAAAGGATTCTGATTTTCCAGAGAATTGGGCTATATTACAGATACTGTAGCTAAAGCTGTCCTCTCTTAACAAAATGCAGTGGAGTTGCAAATTAGATTTAAAAGATTGCTTTGAATGTTATATTAAAAATTCTGCATTAATTTTACTGCTGGGCTGTGCCCAGAAGGGGCACACAAGGGTGGGTGTATGCAGGAAAGGAGACAGCCCACAAGCTCTTTATACTTCACCAATTTTTCACCTGGAAAAATGCTGAAATGACCACGTGTTGGAACATGTCCAGAGAAGGGCAACAAAGCTGATGAGGGGTCTGGAGCACAAGGCTTTTGAGGAGCGGCTGAGGGAACTGGGGGTGTTCAGCCTGGAAAAAAGGAGGCTGAGGGGAGACCTTATTGCCCCCTACAACTGCCTGACAGGAGGGGGGAGCCAGGTGGGGGTTGGTCTCTTCTCCCAGGTAAGGGGTGATAGGATGAGGGGAAATGGCCTCAAGTTGTGCCAGGGCAGGTTTAGGTTGGACATTAGGAAAAATGTCTTTCCCTAAAGGGTTATCAAGCACTGGAAGGGGCTGCCCAGGGAAGGGGTCGAGTCCCCATCCCTGGAGGTATTTAAAAGCCGGGCAGACGAGGTGCTCGGGGACATGGTTTAGTGGTGGGATGGCAGGGCTAGGTTAATGGTTGGACTTGATGATCTTAAAGGTCTTTTCCAACCTAAACGTTTCTGTGGTTCTATGATTCTATCATATTTCATATAATACTCATCTTTGCACAACTAAACAGGTTTATCTGAATATCTGTCAGCATCAGATGTCTGGGGGTAGTTATACATCAGCCTGGCTGATAAAAAAATGCGGTCAGATTCAGGGAAGGCAAGTTATTTCACAAGCCTCGACACCCATTAAGTGTGTGCTTCATTTTCAAACAATACGTTGCAGTACAAAGGGTGAGGGGAACACGGGTCCCTCCCCAGGCCTCTGCTCTGTGCACGCTTGCGGCGATGCGCTGGCTTCCCAGCCGCGCGCGGGCACGGCGAAGAGGAAACCTGATTTGGAGAACGTGGCAAAGGGGCTTCCCAGAATCGAGAACCAGAGTAATTAACGTTTCTGAAAAATGAACTCCGAGGAGTCTGTGACTGAGAATAGAGACATGCTGCCGTGCCTGTTTAATCAGGGCAGAGAAATTAGCAGATCCACAGAGTCTGCACAGATCAAATTCCACTTGGATGCCGTGACTGAAATTACACCAGATTCTGTTGAATCTGGAGGAGTTATTCTAATATTTCAAGAAAAAGTGCCCTACCTGCAGGGGACTGACACCTCTCCAAACTTCATGGGAGCAGGTGAAAATGAGAGAAGAAAACTGAATACCACAGCTAAGATCTTCTGCTGATATAAACAGTACAGGTAGGTGAAAATCTTTGAAGTTATGTCGAGGTAAACCAGCTGTTCTTCTTGCCGGCCACCAGGAACCCAAAGCAAGAGCCATAGGATGAATCACTTTTTAACCCGAAACTCTACAGCTGTCAGAAGACAGTGGCTTGAATAATAAGCTCAGCCTTAAAGCCCTAGCTGGTGTCCTGCTGCCAACCTGTTCTTCACAAAGTGATGATCCACATAATTAATTTTAAAAAATTTGTCTATGAAATAGACTATATAAGTTGAAAATCTACCCCTGAATTTTCTTTAAGAATAAACGAAGGCATATTGTTAGCTGGAAGTATTGGATCTTTAGATCATTTGCACCTTTTAAAATACGTATAGTAATTTTGGAATGCCTTACATTTGCTGCCCCTCCCAAGCTTTCTCATTTATTTTCTCTTCCTCCATCATCTCAATTATCATAGAAAGTGGATAAACGCCAGCAAAGACAGACACAGCTTACGACATCTCTGAATGCCCAAGAGGTAAGGAAGCCCCTGGGGAGGCAGAGGCCTCGAGTTCAATGCAAATCTCCAGCAAAGCAGAGGAGGGACCAGCACCTGGCTCTTTCACACTCGAGAGACTGATCTAATTGCTGGCTATTAGTCCTCTATATGACTCAAAAATACCTCTGTGTCCAGTGCCTTTTCCTCTTACCAAATCTAAACCCAGGACGTAATCAGTGGAAATCGGAATCAGATGCTTAAACGGTGGGGAATATCTGGCAATAAGCAATAAGTCAGGGGAGGAAATCTGACCCTGTCCTTGATCTCATGTCTCGGTTGCACGCCTGAAGCACAACAACCCAGCTTACGTTTGTTTGGGCACCACAGCTTCAGGATTTTCTGTCCCAGTTTTCAGGCATGTTAAATTCTGCTTTGGCAAGCCAATGCGTTATCCAGAAGAGGCATTACTGCTGCTCCAGAAACTGGAAACATCACTTTCAGAGTTAGATTCTTGCTTTCCAAGGCCATGATGCCTTTCTAAGAAGTGCCACCAGATGATCAGGTCACATCCCCTTCATTTCTCGCCAGTCTCAAGGAGCTCCCTTGATCTCACTTGTCCAAGTTCTGAACCTAAACAAATTCTGACCCCTAGGAATCAACTTCAGCAAGATGGGAAATATCAAAAAGAGAGACCATGTAGCTTTTGTAGAAACCACGGGCTCTCCCCTCTTCTTCACCCTTTACCAACTCTTGCTGAATAAGTTTGTGTGTAATAACCATAAAAACAGCAGAGAGGACGGTTTCCCACTATACCTCTGTTTTTACCTTCTTTCCAGCTTGCCTGAAATTCTCTGATCAGCTTTGCTACCTCTTGACAGCTCCGACATCTCGGTGGCAAGAGAAGGGGGCCACTGAGACGCAACTGATACTTTCCTTGTTGCAAACCCTGCCACTCGGTGTGGACCTCCCAGGTCTCTGCTGCCTCCCGGTGAGTCCCATCCATGGTGGATGGTGAAGCCGTGTGCTTGCAAGGGGCAAGCAGCATGTCTGAGAAAAGCCAAATGCTGGGCATCGCCTGTGACAGGAGCATGCACTGCAAAGCCACGGCCAAGCTTTGACTCCTCAGCCTCCTCTCCTAGCAGCCGCGGTGCCCGTTGTGCTCCCTCAAGGCGCGGTTTCTTCCTTCCATCCAGGATAAACACGGGAAGGTCACACTGTGCTAGTGGCAGCAAGTTAAATGAAACACCGGCTTTTCACAACTGAGAAATGTGTAGACGCAGGAGGCAGCGGGGAAGGAATGGCTTTGAAGTTTAGCAAGTCAATGCATCCCTCTGGGTTGGGTTTTTTTTTTTATCCTTACACTCATTTTTTGCTTTTTAAATATATGTATTTTAAATGGTTATGTAAATAAACGAGGACCTGGGAGAGGATCTGCCACAGCATAGAAAGAAAAGAAATTTCTATGCACTAGACAAAGAAATAAACCACGAGAGTACGTTGTACAGCCCCCTCTCTTGGTAGCAGTCGTTAATAATACCAAGCTGGAGCGCTGGTGCTTGGATGTTCACACCTTCCTACCATGCACTTTGCTGCACCCTGGTGTACTTACTATTTGCAGCTCCTAATTGGAATTTTTCTCGTGCTCAAAAGCCCCAGGGAGGAAACGTCAAGAAAGGAAAGCTCTCCAACCTGCTACCAATCCGAAGTTCAGGAGAAAGCCACCCCAAACCCTTCCAGTCTTTCCAACAAGCTGTAGGCTGAAACATAAAGCGTTCCTCCAGGAACAGGAGTCCCACTAGTTAATACATATTCTGCAATAATTTGGGATAAAAGAAAAAGAAGCAGGAGAAAAAGCAGTAGGAAGAAAGAGATTCTTGCTCTATTCTACAAGTTTATATTTGTTTCCTAACTGAATTAAAAATCAAAGCAAAATATATACTCTTCAGATGAGTACAATTTTTTTAATTGTCTTTCCAGATTTTTTGGCATTTAAAAAAAATCAAAACAAGGGAAAAAGAAAGCGTTAAATTACTTAAAACAAACCAAGCCCTGTGTAGCTGAGATCATTCAGTGCTGCAATAGACACAGTACTTATTCTTTTACGTCTTCTCCTTTCAGACTGGAGACCAGAGATGAAAAAAAAAATGCTCATTAGGTGATGAAGAGTAAATGAGAACTGTTCCAGCACTGGAGCTCCATGTGTTTTGTGAGATTTTAAGGTCATCTTGCTACACAGAAAAGGAAATGATTACAGGAAATATGACACTTCATGCTTCTGCAGCTGGATTAAGTGTTTTATTACTTACCACTGAGGACACTTCTGTTTGACACAAATATATTTTTTAGAGTCTTTTATTAAATTACAGCAAACATCTGAATTCAGAGTGGGGCTATTGAGAAGCTAAATGTAAGAAGAATTGACATTACAGTATCTTAGCAGCAGTAAAGCTGTAATAGGTTTTGACAGATCTTACTCATGTGCTTTAGGCTCAACAAGAAGTTGTTCAGATACCACCATGGTGAAGCAGAAAGGAATGAAATATCAGGAGCTCCCTAGAAATGCAGCCCTATGGAGAAAGGCTCTCCAAAGATGCTTCTCCCTGTTCTTCACCAACAGAACTACAAAACCGAGGGCTGCAGGTAAATAACTGGTAAATACTTTGGCATTTAGAAAGATTTGGCAATTTTGTTAATAGTCCTGCCTCCTGACCTTACATGACTGAATGCACAGCTTATCTATCACTTCCATAGAATCATAGAATCACAGAATGGTTTGGGTTGGAAGGGACCACTAGAGGTCATCTAGTCCGACCCCCCTGCAGGGAGCAGGGACATCTTTAACCAGATCAGGTTGCTCAGAGCCCCGTCCAACCTGGCCTTGAATGTTTCCAGGGGTGGGGCCACCACTACCTCTCTGGGCAACCAATGCCAGTGTTTCACCACCCTCATCACAAAAGACTTCTTCCCTGTATAAAGTCTAAATCTACTTTGGTTTGGTTTAAAACCATTACCCCTTGTCCTGTCACAACAAGCCCTGCTAAAAAGATTTTCCCCATCTTTCCTATAAGCCCCCTTTAGGTACTGAATGGCCGCAATCAGGTCTCCCCGCAGCCTTCTCTTCTCCAGGCTGAACAAGCCCAACTCTCTCAGCCTGTCCTCATAGCAGAGGTGCTCCAGCCCTCGGATCATTTTTGTAGCCCTCCTCTGGCCCCGCTCCAACAGTTCCATGTCCTTCTCATGCTGAGGGCTCCAGAGCTGGACGCAGTACTCAAACATAAAACATAGAACTTTAAAACACAAGCTTCTGGCCCCCAAAGCTGTAGACAAATTGTAGGTAGAAAATGAAACAATCCCACTGACTGTTCTTCAAGCTGTTTTTTTAATGTTTGTTTCATGAGTTTTGTACTTCTCGTTTGATTTTTTTGAATGTTTGGGACCAATAAATTTAGGTCGCTGGTGCCTGCTGTACCCCACAACAGCCTGCAACAGCCTGGCAGGACCAAATCCCAGGTAAGGACAGCTGAAGGGCACTGGCCAGTTCTTTCCTTCTCCCTTGGACATGAGATGCAGGAAGAGAGGTATAAATAGTCACTGGCACCTCCCTACCAATGACTGGGGATCTCCAGTGGGATCCTCTGCTCAGATTTAAACAATTTTTAATCCCAGGCTGGAAGAAAATTATCTTCAGCAACAATTAGACTGGTCTTCTGTAACGATGTGGGGTGCAATATGACCCCATTTATTGTTAGCTCTTACACGAGAACTACCGTGCAAGGAACATTTTTCACATCGGCAGTTTGCAGGAGGCATTTTCCAAGGGTTAAAGGATTCTTGCTCATCACAGGACAATGAATTTCCCAGAGGAACGTTCTCAGGCTCATCCCTTATTCCTTTCACTCTGCTTTATAGTCCTGGGAGTCATTAGAGCACAGGTACATCTCGAGTCATTTTTGAAATACCGTAGGAATTGTACAGCTGAGATTACTTCCTCCCTCTGGCATGCAAATCATCCCTAAAAGGGTTTTCCTGGAAAACAATTCCTTACATTTTTTCCCAAGGGAAAAAAAATGCTCTTTTATTTGTTGGGGATCAAAATGCTTATGCAACAATGCATAAGGGGCTATTTAAACCTAGAGTACTTTCAGATGGCAGCGGCTTTTTCTCCTCTTCCCTTCATTTTTTCTCATTCATTTTACCCATTCCTAAGACCTCCACTGAGCCAGAAACGCAGAGAAGGCCTTTAAATGGTTGTTCAATGTCTTAGTGTGCTGAAACAAGCCAGTTTCTCTGCAGAAGTCACTTAGGCACCAGCCAATTACCTGTAACGTTGTGTTGTGTGACAAGTTTTTCCTTGATAGACTCCTTGGACTTTTATTTTCCCCAAAGTTTGCATGTAGTGAAGAGTATCTCTTGCAGCAAGGTCCATCCCCCTTAGGTTCAGTGGTGAGGGATTGTTCTCGGATGTCTTCTACGTTTCTGCTGAAGTCTCTTGACCATAGGCATGTCCTTTAAGTCTCCATCCAGAAATGAGCAGCAGGTGCCAGAGGTATGAAACCAGGCACTATATAAGTGCTCCTCATGAAATATCCTCTTAAAGTATCCAAACCCCTTGTGTAGTCAATGGAAAGGGAAAAGTAGCTTGGAAGATTTCCAGGGATCAAACCCAACCATGGACCCTTACTTGATTGCATCTCTCTGAAGACAGACCCAGGTGGTCTCTCCCAAGGTTAAATATCCTTCTAGATGGTGATGTTAGATGCATGTTCATGTTCCAGCAACTTCAACAGAAATTAAAAGCCCAGACGTGGGTCGCTAACAAATTGCAATTTGGCCATTCATGTCAGGACTGAGTTTTACATAACTAAGCAAGAGCTTTGATGTCCCATGTACAGAGTGTTTCAAATTCTCTAATTGTTTCTCAGTTCAGACAAGCTGCCAGCCCTTTGGGTTGGGTCTTCTGCCCAGTGCCAAAGGCACAGGCTGTGCTAGCATGGAAGGAGCTGCTCCATTGACTGCCTCCACGGGGAGTCCTTCCTCCGGACTTTGCTTTGTTCCTTCACAAAAATAAAACTCTTACAGTTCGGGTGGGATTTCTAGTTCCTGGAAGCCTCCCTCAAAATAAAGCCAAGTGAGAAAGTTGTGCATTGTTTTTTCCTGGTGTTAGCCACTCCGAGTCAAAGCCACTGGAAATGATAGCACCGTGTAGATGAGTTCAAGGGTCTGATGCAAGCAAGGACCTGTGTGTTCAGCTCTTTTTCTCCCTTACAGGACCAAAGTCTTATTCTTTTTTAAGTTTCCTCTCTGGAGAGAGCTTTATTTAAAATTCTGTTTGTACATCTTTTTTTTTTTTTTTTTTTAGTAGCTTTGGGCCTTGAGAAATCTGGAAGCTCAAGAATTCAAACTTCAAGGGGGTTGTTTAGAGAAACTTCAGTGTGCTGCAGCATTTTGTAAACCCCAGATGGAGGCTGGTGCCTTTGATTATTGATCCATGCCATTCAGACTCTGCCACTGTCGAATATTTTTTATTTCCACACTATTGGGTGAAAAATTCCCCATCCAGCAGTTGCCTTGTGAAGCAAAAAATGATAATGTTTGTGCCTGTTGCAAAGCACCTCCGACAGAAACAAAAACAGAAGCTCTGTGCAAGGAAGCCTTGGTGTTGTCAACCCCTCCTTTTCAGGTAGAGCACGCACCTATATCACATTTTTGTATAATCACCATAGGTTGGTCGCAGCAGAGAACAGAGAGCTTAAATTTATGGCTTGCCTGACTGTGGTTGTCCCCTGCAGCTCATGTGACTATTCATCATGCTCCACACCGTCAGCCCTCCATGCAGCCGAGGATTTCACCCATCAGAGGATAAACCCTTGGTCCTGTTTTAAATTTAACATTATGCATTAAATATCTGTATTATTATAATCCTGACATAAGACGTTTTATATATATTAAATCTCTAGAACTCCTTGCAAAGAGATTTTGACGGTCACGTCCTGCTCAGGTTGTAGCTCCAGCAATTACACGATACTCCTGTCATGATGGACCAGGGCTTCAACTGGTTGAAAAGCCAAAATCAATGCAACACCACTACTGCAGCTCTGCATGATGGACACCTTCCTCCCCTTCATCCCGTACAAGCGGCACGGTGAGCTCTTACTCCAGCTCTCCAGGGACCGAACCCGAGCTCAGCGTTACCCACACACCTCAGGCACAGAGCTCAGCAGCCAGGGGAAGGGGGTTTCATCCTTGCTGGGCACGGAGAGGCTGGGAAGCTGCGAGGCCACAGATACTTCAGCCTGGCTGCAGGCACAGACGATGCCATATCACTTTGACTCCCCAGCTGTGCACCGCAGTGGGTGCCCATGCTCTCCTCTTCCGTGCCTTCAGCGCCCGTGCGATGCCAAGACACCAGTATCCACCACCTGCAGATGCTTCTGAGATGCTTTCTCCTTCGAAGATCATGCCACCTCCTGCTGCTGTTGCTCCTCAGAGAAAGGACCAAGGTATCCCAAGCTGTACCTCTGCCGATGAGCCCAGGGTGCCCCACCATGGCAGTAGTGCTGCAGGAGGACAGCACTACAAGGATGGCAGCAGTGCTGAGCGCTGCTGGTGCTTTGCACAGGTGCAGCCCAACAGCATGGAGGTCTCCACCAGGAACATTTTATTGGCCTGGGCTACCATATAACCTCCAGCTGTCCCCACCTCTAGCCCACACGCAACCCTGCAAGTGGATATTACCTGAGGTAATGGGCCCCTCACTACAGGAAAGACGTTGCATTGCTGGAACATGTCCAGAGAAGGGCAACAAAGCTGGTGAGGGGTCTGGAGCACAAGGCTGATGGGGAGCGGCTGAGGGAACTGGGGGTGTTCAGCCTGGAGAAGAGGAGGCTGAGGGGAGACCTTATCGCCCTCTACAACTGCCTGACAGGAGGGGGTAGTGAGGTGGGGGTTGGTCTCTTCTCCCAGGTAACGGACGATAGGATGAGGGGAAATGGTTTGAAGCTGCGCCAGGGCAGGTTTAGGCTAGACATTAGGAAAAACTTCTTCACCAAGAGGGTTGTCAGGCTCTGGAATGGGCTGCCCAGGGAGGTGGTCGAGTCCTCATCCCTGGAGGCATTTAAAAGAAGGATGGATGAGGTGCTTAGGGACATGGTTTAGTGGTGGGATGGCAGGGTTAGGGTAACGGTTGGACTTGATGATCTTAAAGGTCTTTTCCAATCTAAATTATTCTATAAGGTGACAGTCCCCACTGGCACTTAAAATGGGACAAGATACCAATGTTTAGGCAACTCAAATCTGCCAATGCCCTTACCTAAACAAGGCCAAAAGGGGAATCTGGAAAAGCAAGAGAGGTGCCAAAAAAAGAGGGCAAGGAACATGATGAGGCATGGGAGCAAGCTACTCTGACAGGCTGTGTAATCTCCACCCTTGGAGATATTAAAAACAGAGATGGCTATGAGTGACCTCCCCTGAGCTGGCCCTGTTTTTAGGGTGCATCAGAGACACCCAGAGGTCCCTTTCAACCTGAATTATTCTACAAACCCATGATCACAGATGGGATAAGTCAATATGAGGCCCACAGGAAAGACCATGAGATTGGGGTTGCTGGTGATGTCTTGCTCAGGCCCCTCCAAAAGACGAGGAGGGAATGATATGCATCTCACCTAGTGTCATGTTATAGTTTGGTTTTCCCGAGAGAAACCACAGCTTAAGAACAAGTGTATTTATTTGATTTTCATTAGTTAGGCACAGAAATAACCCAAGACACTCGAACTCTCCTCTTGCTTTTCAGTTTTACAGATTTTTCTCAGAAAGCTTCTGAAATTTAGAAATATTCCCAGGCAACCTTCCAAAACTCAGAAAGTAGAGAATATTGAACACCTTTTTCCTTCTTCTACACTACCTCATCAATTTTAATCACCAGGGAATATATTTTCAAAGTGGCACCCGGAGGCAGACAAACCGTGTTAAAAAGTAAGGGGATTTCCATCCCTAAATCACCATGACCAGCTTTAAGTCATACCTGAAGGTGGATCATGTTTCTGTCCAGGCAATGAGCAAGGCCGAGGGAAAAGCTCCAGGTGCAGGAACAAGTCTGAAGCTTTCTTGCTCGAGGAACCTACTTTCTTTGCACATGTCTAAGAAGGATCCCAGGAGCAGCTGGGACCTCTGTCCCACAGGAATTCCATGTAACCTGGTTTCCTGGTTTTTCCTACCCACTCCCTGAGCACCCACTCTGCACAACATCAGAGTCTCTTTGGGTTTTTAACGTAGGGCGAAAGAACGGATGCTCACTCTGCAGGTCCGTGCCCATATAAAAAATAACCAGACAAAATGGCATCTATCTTCTTGTTGCTGCAGACAAGATGTCAGCCTAATTGGTGTTCTGGACTTGCGTTCTCACGCTGCATTTTTGTTTTAATTACACCTCATTAATTTTTGCTTTCTAAACTATTACAAATGGCAATGGGAAACCCAGATGTGAGTATATTCACCTCCCTTTTTCATGCACGTTCATGTTTTTTTCATTTGGGGTACGTGATATACACAACATATTGACACCAGAACACTTGATAGCAGAAGACTAAGACCCAAACACAAAAGCATTTCGTCTGTCGGCTTCCTGCTGAACTCAATGGGCTGTTCAGAGTCTCAACAGGGCTGCAATGGTTGGCTGAATCAGAGCCTCACGGCGGAGGCCAGGGCCACACAGGGAGCTAGAAAGAGTGCCAAGAATAAAACCCAGGAGCTTCTTGGCTCTTTGTTCCCCATTCAGGACATGGGTCTGGGCTTCCTCTCTCCGCCGATTTCATGTGAGAGCAATAAGGGATGGCGCTAGGAGGCCACATGCATGATTTGGAGATGGGCCTGTGCATCTTTGCATTCACAGCGACGGATCCTCCAGGTAACCAAGAAAGAAAATATTTGAAGAGAGAAATGTAACCAAATCTGAACACAGCTAATTGTGAGAAAATAAAACAGAGCTGCACAAAGAACTAGGTTGAAAGCTAAGATCTAAAAATAATAAAATACATAGGTCACAATATTATTTTGGTACAGCAATATGCGATTAAAACAACAGGCTTTTGGGAATGTGACATTTGTAGGTTCGCAGGAGTATTAAAAACTTTGTATGAGGCTTAACGCTGTGTTACCTCAACCCTCCTTACAAAACAGAAATGTTAAAATACATTAAAAGCAACACTGAGCTTCTAGCAGAAGAAACTGTTAAAGTGGCCGTTCATGACACACAGCCACTCGTTAAAGCATTTTTTTAGCCCAAAGGAAAAGAATAAACCACGTATATGAGATGATCCAAACAGCGGCCTCTATGTTTTCCTTCACGAACTACCTCGAGGCAGTTTTCCCCTGGTGTACACACAAAACCTCGTGCTGTGCAAGCTCCCGTGGACTCCAGCCACGTTTAAATACAATGGAGGGTACTGGAGCGACGTGTGCATGGACACCATCTGCAGGCATCTCCAGCACTGCTTCTAGCAGCTTCTGAAAAACACCCATGTTCGTGCTGCCTGCAGTGGAAATATTTCTGAACTTAAGTATCAGGTGAGATATTGCTGAATTTAAATATCAGGTGAGATATTTCTTAACTGAATTCAGTGCTCTTTTCACGAGCTAACCCCTGCCTCGCAAGAGGTGAAACAGTCAGTCATGGCTGGAAGAAGGGTCATGCATGGCGTCTAGTCCTATTCTTGCTACATTTAGGATAATCACGACATCTTCAAGGAAATGAGTGATTTTCGGAAGTTCCTTGGCTGAATATTGGCCTTTATGAAGACAGCTGCTTTGAAGGAGTTATACGTACAAAATGCCTTCATTGAATAGCATCGCTTAACTATGCATGCGTTTTCTTAAATGCTTTCCTCTTATTTGGAAGCTTAGACATTCCAAATATCTTCAATTTTAAGTTAGCCCAAGTATAGGGATGCCATCGTTGCTGCATATGAAGTCAGTGGTAACAAAATCCAACTACAAACTCAGCCTAGAATCCAGAATGAAATGCAGTAGAGTTTGCTAAAATCTTTAGGAATTAGAGTAACTGCTGGTAAAAAAACCCCAAACCTTATCTTTTCCTGCATGCATGATTGCACAAATCCAACTCAAGGTGAGAACAAGCAGGTTTGGGAGAACTTATTTGACACATATTAGTTGACTAGGGCCTATAAAACAGCTCCTCTGAAATGTTGCTCAAGTCTGAAAGCTTGCAGCAAAAGGACGAAAAAGGCATATGTGTGTTACTGTGGGGTTTAGCCCCCTCTCACATTCCTGGTAGCAAGCCTACACATCATGACGAGTTAAAAACTGGGAATGGAAAAAATACACGGCCTCAGAAAGCCACAACTTAATGTAGCCTGGTATTATCGGAAGGGTCTTTGGTTTGTGGTGTGTGGTATTAAACAGTATAAAACTCACTTGGGTAGTCAGTGGATGGAGGTAGATTCTGTCTGATTCTTTCTGAAAAAACACCCCAAATCTGGAAGTCTCTACTACTGTCCAAATTGTAAAATACTGCACCAGTAGTATTTTCAGTTTAATCGGACCAGAGCTGGAATGAAATCTTTAGAAGATGTCATGGATTGATAGATGAATAACTCATCGATTGACAGAGGAATAAATCATGGATTGGTAGAAGCAGCAGCCCAAGACTGCCCTAATTGAGAACAGGAGCACGGGTCTATGGGGATTGTATGGGAAAGGGTATATGGGACCAAATGGGCCCAGACATGAACAGGTGATTCTCCAATGCTTTGTTGTGAGGTCAGATGGGAACTCCTGAGACTAGTGAGGAAAAAAGAGGCTTAGGCTATTGGAAAAGAAGGATGCTCTTACAAAATTTTGATGTCTTCCCTAAAAGCCCTTGAAACAGCAGGTGGAAGGCCAGGCTCCATTGTACAGTCCTATTTGGATGGGCTCAAAAAAGGAATGGTCCTCTCTCCAGAGAAAATAGGTGATGCAGGATTGCTGGTGTCAAGTTGATCTGCTGCCGGGTTTTCCTCCATTTCATGGGGTAAGTCAACTTGGGTCAAGGGATATCTTCTGTGTAGCAGACCAGCCACTCCTTGGCCGGCTGCTCTTGCAGATGCCCCTGCTTCTGGGGCATCCCAATGCTGGGGAAGGCAGGCCAGCACCACTGGAGCTGGAGATCCAACTGGGAAGCAGCAGATTGGATGATCAGCCACAATAAGGACAAGAACAAGGCCAAGTGCCAGGTCCTGCACTTAGGTCACAACAACCCCACATAACGCTACAGGCTTGGGGAAGAGTGGCTGGAAAGCTGCATGGTGGAGAAAGACCTGGGGGTACTAGTTGACAGCCAGCTGAATATGAACCAGCAGTGTGCCCAGGTGGTCAAGGTCAGTGGCATCCTGGCTTGTGTCAGGAATAGTGTGGCCAGCAGGAGCAGGGCAGTGATCGTGCCCCTGTACTGGGCACTGGTGAGGCCCCACCTCGAATGCTGGGTTCAGTTTTGGGCCCCTCACTACAGGAAAGACGTTGCATTGCTGGAGCATGTCCAGAGGAGAGCAACAAAGCTGGTGAGGGGTCTGGAGCACAAGGCTGATGGGGAGCAGCTGAGGGCACTGGGGGTATTCAGCCTGGAGAAGAGGAGGCTGAGGGGAGCCCTTATCGCCCTCTACAACTGCCTGACAGGAGGGGGTAGTGAGGTGGGGGTTGGTCTCTTCTCCCTAGTAACAGATGATAGGACAAGGGGAAATGGCCTCAAGTTGTGCCAGGGCAGGTTTAGATTAAGTATTAGGAAAAATTTCTTCACAGAAAGGGTTGTCAAGCACTGGAAGGGGCTGCCCAGAGAAGGGGTTGAGTCCCCATCCCTGGAGATATTTAAAAGATGGGCAGACGAGGTGCTTAGGGACATGGTTTAGTGGTGGGATGGCAGGGTTAGGTTAATGGTTGGACTTGGTGATCTTAAAGGTCTTTTCCAACCTAAACAATTCTATGACTCTATGATTCTAACATCTGGGCCAGTTGGCTGCTGTCAGGATGGCACAGCCTGGACCTGCCATGGATTTTAGCTGAGCCTGCTTAGAGGCACAGAGCACACCTCTGAGCCTGCAGCAAAAGAAGAGCAGCTGAGGTTCTCCATTGATGGGAGCAAACCTCTGTCTGACAAGAGAACCCATAGCACTTACCAACTTCACTAAAGATATCCTCACTTCAACCTTGGAGGACAGAAAACCCAGCAGGATCCCTGTGGTCACAGGATCGGCGTATGTTTCCTCCTGATGGAAGAGTGGCAACAGCATCTCAAATTTGTCTCAAGCCTTTTCCCAATTATCAGAACCAGGCTGTGTGAAAAGCCCATCTGTACACTGAGCCAAAAGCATTTTGCACCTAAAAGTTGTTTTAAAAAAGAAAAGATCAGTCGCTTTGGAATAAGGGAGTTCTTGAAATTAGCAATCCAAGATGAGCTGACAGAACAGTTCTTTCCCATCCAAAACTACGTATATAAAGAAGTAAATTTATATTGTGGTTGAGGCCACAAAACCACCAAAAATGTCAGTAGCTGATACGCAGTTCCAGCTGCAGGCAGGACTGCAGAACCAGTTCATTGCTACAAGGAGCAGAAACTGCCGTGAGTATTCTAGCTTGCTTTTTGATTTGCTGGTTTTGAAGTGATTTCACTTCAGTTAGCGAGGATGAGATACAAATGTCAAGGGGCTGGAGGATTTAAAAACACGTGCAAGAAGTACTTTTTGGGTACAAGCTCTCAGCAGGTCTCTTTGGACGTGTCTAGGCACCTTGTTCATCGTACAAATATAGCCAGTGCTGGAGGAGAGCAGCTCCTGAGGCTCAGTTGCCCACCAGAGGAAATGTTTGTTTTGTGCAACCCCCAAATTTCCCCTGACCTGGAGCCTGGGATGGAAAATGCTACAGGTAAAATGAGACCTGGAGCACTTTGATATCCTGAGGTGATGAGTTGGCAGAGAACACAGTGTGGTTCCTGATGTCCCACCAGACTGGCATCACCCAGGAGGTTGTCCTAGGAGGTCTTCTTCAGCCCAGAGGTCAGAAGTCCTCGTGATGAGCCCCCAGAGCAGCCTGCCCAGGACAAGGGCAGCAGAGCTGGAGCTCAGCAGGGAGGAGGAGCTTGGTTCCACACTTTCCCTGCCGGAGGGGAACTCGCCCTTTCCCACCTGCATCTTCCCGTCTGTTGCTGTCAGCCCCCAGAAAGGCTTGGAGAAAGGACTTTTAAGTGAAGCTCATGATCCAGGGTGGAAAAGCCACCAGGAATACCCCCTTGCTGCTGGGTTTAGCAGGGCCCCAGGAGCTCAGGGGCAGCAGGGCTGGTTTTCGTGCTCTCTGCTGGAGCAGCAAGCTCTGCCCGCAGCACCCTACACGCAGCTTGCAGTAGCAGAGAGGCTTTACCCAGCACCAGCAGATACACCATGGGCTGGACTTGAGGCTCAGACCACAGGGCAGGGACACCCAGTGACATTGCTTTATAATTTTGGGGTTTTTTTCCCTGCGCTTTTGTGCTAGACATGCCTTCCAGCTTTCAGAGCAGGCTAGGATACAGCCCTGGACACATCTTTTTCATTGTATTTATTTTAAGCAATCCTCCCATTTTCATGTATTCGTAATTTAATCTGCCTGGGTTTTATGGGCCAAAACAGTGGTGTTTTGGCTCAGAGGGTGTGTGGGACAGTAAATATCATCCGCACCATGCGTGTGGGCCTGCTTGGGGGGCTGCAGGGCATGCACGGAGGGGGAAGGAGGCACATGAGGGGTGCAGAGGGCCGGCAGCCCCCCCAGTGGAGCAGCCCCCTCGTAGGCAGATGGCGAAGCCTTGAGGAGGAAGCGAGTGTGTTCGCACATAGGGAGGTGATTTGGATGCAGCAGGGAAGCGTGGCAGGGTCTGGCCAATTTGGCCAGGCTGCTGCTCGTTGTTATAGCAACTGGAGGAGTCTGCTGTCAGCCCAGAGGATGGAGCCCGAGGATGGCGACGGGGAAATTTTTCTTTTTTTTTTGGAAGCAAAGGGGGGATTTTGAACCGGTGAAGAGAGGGAGAAGTTGAAAGTCTGGAGACCAGGATGGAAACTGCAGAGGGATGGGCAGGATACGTCGGAACGGAGGATCCTCCACACCCGCATTCAGAGGGTGACCCATCACACCAGGGGCAGAGCGAAGGTCCCTGTCCTGCCGGGAAGGGGACGGTCTGCCAGGCCACGAGGGGCACAGCAATGGCCTCCTCAACAGCAGCAGGACCAACACCACTGCTGGTGGGGCAGCCAGGGGGAAGGGGGCAGAGGGGAAGGAGCACAGAGGTGCGGTACCGAAATCCTCTGCGACCACCCCAGCGTGCAGCAGTGGTTGCAACTGTCACTTGGGGTAAAGGACCAGCAGCTGGAGAAGGCTGTCCCAGCCACAACCCTGGGGCGTTTGGGCTTATCACACCTTCAAAACATCCTGATAACACCTTGGATCTCTGCAGTGATCTGCCAGCGCAAAATGGCCCTGGAGACTCCACAACAGCCAGCACAGACCTTTCCATGGCAAACCAGGCCGAGCATTTTAACAGACACCACAAACCCCTTTGTGAATCCAGCTCCTGAATTACTGAGATCTTGAAACACAGTCAAGGGTTTTTAGCATGATGTCTCCATGCAATAGAACCGTTAATGACATTTGCATAACAAAAATCACTAAATAATCTTGCATTTCCCCCAGGAAGCGCCAGTTTACACCGCAGCAAGCCTCAAGAACTCAGCACGGCTGTGTTTTTTGGGGAAAGCTTTGGGAGGGGGAAAAGAAGAAAAGCTTTTGCAGGGCCATGCTGCAGGGTAAAAGCCTCCAGCCTGGCGCAGCACCCCGCTCCTCACCGCTCTGCCTGGGAGATTGCAGCAGTGGGTGCGAGGGATGAGGGGGCTGCGGGGGCAGCCCCCACCTCACCCCATGGGGATCTGGAGCACCCCATGAGCCCCTGGGAGCTCCAAGAGCCCCTGGAAGCCCCTGGGAACCCCTGGAAGCCCCAAGAGCCCCTGGGAGCCCCAAGATCCTCTGGGAGCCCCTGGAAGCCCCTGGGAGACCCAAGAGCCCCTGGGAGCCCCAGGAGTCCCTTGGAGCACCAAAAGCCCCTGGAAGCCCCTAGGAGCCCCTGGGAGCCCCAAGAGACCCTGGGACCCCCCTGGCTGCAGCCCAGTGAAGGGAGGGGAGTCAATAACCTGCATGGTAAATAATTCCATAAAGCTTTTTATCACTTTAAGCAGGGCAATTTTGCTTGCCCTGGGGTTGCTTCTGCGTATTTTAGGCTTCTGGCTGATCACGGAATGTACTTCTTTACTCTGCTCTGGTGAGACCCCACCTGCAGTGCTGTGTCCAGCTCTGGAGCCCTCAGCACAAGAAGGACATGGAACTGTTGGAGCGGGGCCAGAGGAGGGCTACATAAAAGATCCAAGGGATGGAGCACCTCTCCTATGAGGACAGGCTGAGAGAGTTGGGCTTGTTCAGCCTGGAGAAGAGAAGGCTGCGGGGAGACCTGATTGCAGCCTTTCAGTACTTAAAGGGGGCCTATAGGAAAGATGGGGAAAATCTTTTTAGTAGGGCCAGCTGTGTTAGGACAAGGGGTAATGGTTTTAAACTAAAACAGGGTAGGTTTAGACTGGATATAAGGAAGAAATTCTTTACAATGAGGGTAGTGAAACACTGGCATGGGTTTCCCAGAGAGGTGGTGGAGGCCCCATCCCTGGAAACATTCAAGGCCAGGTTGGACGGGGCTCTGAGCAACCTGATCTGGTTAAAGGTGTCCCTGCTCCCTGCAGGGGGGTTGGACTAGATGGCCTCTAGGGGTCCCTTCCAACCCAAAACATGCTATGATTCTTCCATCCCCCTTCTCATGCCCATCGGGCTTTTATCATCATGGCCCTTCCTTTTAAGTGGGGCTCTGAGATAAAAACTTTGATACACCTGTATCAGTCGCTTATTACGCTCTGACATCCGCTCTCAATTTTTATTCCTATCTGCTTTTTCCCCCTGCATGAGAGAGTATTTCTCATCTCCACTCCCCACACGTCGAGGGCTCAGGTTGGGTTTCCCTTCGCTCTGCAGGGCAGTGCAATTGTCAGCCTCAAGCACCCATTTTAGGATCCATCCCAAGGATTCCTCGCTAATTAACGCCTTTCATTACAAACCAGCCCTGGGAAATAATCCAAGGGCAGGGAGGCCTGAATAGGCAGCAAGAGCTTGGGGTGAAAGGAAACGATAGGAAAAGAATCAAAAGCACAATGAGACTTCAGAGGGAGAAAGAAAAAGACACAGGGTACATTAGATGTGAACACAGGAACATGCAACGGCGGGCGCAGGCTGTGCCCCATCCTCAGACTCGCTGTTTAACCTTGGGTGGAAATCTTCATCAGCCAGGGACTCACCTTCCCACTGTTTATTCCTCCTTTTTAGCACCTCCTTTTTCCTCCCCAGGCGGCGCTGCCGGCTCTCCAGCGTCAGGACCGAGCGGCTCTGCCCGCAGAGGGGCCTTCCGAAGCCGCGGGCAGTTTGCACTTCACCTCTGCTCTGGCTATCGGCACGATTTCCTAGCATGTGGGGAATGGAGGAGTTCTTGGGGCAAAGCAGAAGCAGCTCCCTCGGGATGAGAAAACAACAAGAAATGCACGATCTGTGTTTTGAAGAGAATTTACTCCTTGGTATTTAATGGGTTCATTTGATTCGTGTCGGAAATGAGAGGAAATTTTCCCTAACAAGCCAGCGGTTGTGAAGCATAGGGCCCACTGTCCTTAGCAAATTTGGTAACGGACGATAGGACGAGGGGGAATGGTTTGAAGTTGAGCCAGGGCAGGTTTAGGCTAGACATTAGGAAAAACTTCTTCACCGAAAGGGTTGTCAGGCTCTGGAATGGGCTGCCCAGGGAGGTGGTCAAGACCTCATCCCTGGAGGTATTTAGAAGAAGGATGGATGAGGTGCTTAGGGACAGGGTTTAGTGGTGGGATGGCAGGGTTAGGTTAATGGTTGGACTCAATGATCTTAAAGGTCTTTTCCAACCAAAGTGATTCTATGATTCTATGAATTTCCCAAAGCCACTTTTTTTGCCAAGCCCAGCTCGTGCAGGTGGTACCCTGAAACTGCACGGAGGAGAATTCACCTAAACGATCAGCACAGAAGTAAAGCTGGATGAAGGCAAGTGCTGAAGCCGTACCCCAAGGAAAATCACTCCTCATGGTCCACGCTGCAGCGATGAAGGCCCTCCCAGGTTTGACAGCCCAAGTTTACGGGGTCTCTCTTGTTCCCTGCTGCTACTGATGAAAGCAAATTCTTGATCAGCTTTTCACTGGAGAATCTTTTAGGCTTCATTTCCCACCGGAGAGTTCAAGGACAGATATCCTGTTGGACGTAACCTTTTTTTCAGGGCGACCATTTCAGACGGGCTGGGCTGCCACGCTTCGGCTCCAGCGCGGGTGGGATTCAGCACCCCACAGGCAGCTCCCTCTGCCTTTCTGCACCGAGCGATCCGCGCTTCGGATGAACCCCGCTGAGGGGCTTAGGCTTGCTGGGTGCTCTTTAATTTTCAAGCACAATGGAACCGACTTGTTTCTGAGCAGCTGAAGAGGGGGAAAGGAGTAAATTTCTTCTGCCCACCTCATCAGGCTGAAGTTTCCCAGTGCCAGCCTCAATCTGTCTTAAATTGCTCACACCATCCACCGGAGAGACCAGACTTGGGTACATAATAGAAGTTAATTCTGAAAATGATTACTCAGATAATTAAGTACTACAGCTGTAGGGGGCGATTCTGGCTCTCGGAGCCCCCTCTCACGTGCTTCATGTCCTCCTCCCTCCCTCGCCGCCACTGTGGAGATGCCACCTCCCCTCCCCAGCGTTTGGCCTGGGGCAGGTCCCTTGTCCCCAGCCCCCTGCCAAGGCCACGTCCCCCCAGCACCTCGGGGGCTCAGCTGAAGACTCCATGGCACCAAGCACCAGAGCCGATGAGCACAGTGGGGACATGGGCTCTTTACAGCAGCTAATAAACCACACAGGGATTAAGGCCCAAATTTACTAAAGGTATCCAGGTCCTCATCTTTCCTGGGGAGCAAAACTCCATGACAAAGACGGGTGGTTTAGAGGTGGCATTTGAATTGCCCAGCTTCGGAGTCCCTGCAACGTAGACGACATTCCCTCCCAGTCAGGGGAGGTGCCCGAAGCAGAACAGATGTAGTCCCCATCCCACCTGGGAACGGCAACGCAGGCAGCGTGATGGGTCCAGTGCAGCCTTTAACCAGGACTGAAGCAATGCCAAAAGACGGGCTGTGGAGGACAAGCACTGGCGTGGGAGTCGGGATGTCTGTGCTCTATTACCACCACTAAGTGGCTGTGGTTTCCACCACCTCCATCGAAGAGAGTCATCCTTAATGTTGACAAGGGCACCACAAACCTTTACTCTGACAGATTTTAAGTAGAACACAAAGGGTTTAAAGAGGCGAGGTGGGGGGAAAGATACCTTGTGTTTCCACTCCTCCAGATCTCATGGGGTGTTTGTGCTCTTCCTATTGTGATGTCTCGAGTACCCAACCTGCCCTCCCATTCTTCACCCTAAAGACGTCAGTTCTGATCCTACTGAAGCTGTTCCGTCTCAGCTGTCTCATTCAGTTGTCTTCTTAACTGCAATTGGCCACCACAAATGCCACCAGCCATTGTAGATTATGAATGCCATCCATGGACCCTGGACCAGTAGCCAAGGGACTTCAAGGCACTTCTTTCCACATGGCTACGGCATGACACAACCCATCTGCGAGGAGCACAAGCAAAGTCCCCAGCAGATCAGTGCTTGCAAAGCCACATGACAAAAGGTATTAGCTCAATGCAACCCAAAAAAGCATACAGAAGGATGATTGTCTTTTGCGCTGGACATGCTACAAAAGCAGATCACACGCCCTCAATGTTTTCTTTCTGGAGCTGGAGTGAAACATCAAAGGATAATTCAAAACACGTTTGGATATGCTCGAGGTAGGAGAGCACAGGGCAGTATCTCCAACAGGCCATAGAAACCCACCCCTTACTGACTCTCTGTTCTTTCGTACCTCCCCCACATTTGACAGCTCCTGGAGCAGGTCCAGCATCATTGCATCAGCAGTTCTGCCAGGACCCATTCCACATGCTGAGCAGTTTCTGAAGGAAAAAGCATTTCCTGACATCTGTTCTGAATTCACCGCTCTTCTCCTCCTCCCCCACTTGGTTTCACCCCGTGCTCCTCTCCAGCTCCCCCTCCACCACCACCTGTCCCCGGCTGACCAGGGCTCACCAGGAAGAGATGAGGACCTTTGGGGAGAATTGATGACCCACACCTGTTCCAGCCCCATTCCTCCCCTAATTTTCTGTCTGCTGTTGACATGGGATTTTGCTCTTAGCAATGGCACTGAGCGATCTGACCCCAACCCAGCAAATCATTTCTGCATGCACTTTCTTTTACATGCCTAAATTTTTCCTACTAGAATAACAGGCATGAGCGCTGGCTAAATTAAAAGGACCTTTGCAGGACTGAACCCAGGACCAGGCTCACTACTCTTTCCTCACTCCCTTTTAGGATGGAGCTGTTGCAATGTTAACGATTCCAAGGCTGAATTTTGCCTGGTGCGCTCTGATGAAGTCAGCAGGATAGGGAATGATTTCCACCAGTATCTGATTCCCATCAGAAGTTTTCCCTCATGCTCTGCCTCACCTTGTGCTAGCTGTACAGCTACACGGTCCTTTGAAAAATTGTCTGCGTCAAAAATATTCAAAAGATAATGAGTCTAAGAGACACAACAAGCTTTTTTTGCCAGCTAAGTTGCCAATAATTTTGCATATACAAACATGGATGCAGTTTAAAGGAAGCAAAAGTCTTCACAATCTCGACACTTCCCCCTGCACTGCAGAATTTTAAATAACCTGGATATCTCAGCGCAGTCCCCGAAGTTTGTTTTTCAGCAGGACATGACAGACACCACCGCATACGCCAAGCATGTAGTAGATTTTATTAAGCGTAACTTTGGTTCTAAGTATTCCACCCTCATTCTTGTAATGCCTTTAGTTAAAAACAATTATACAAGAGCAAATACAAAAAATATTAAATTATGAAAACAAATCCATTAAGGCTCCCTTTTTATATTTATATATATTTATATATGTACACTCAAACAAGTGCAGATATTAACAGAAGGTTAAAGCCACAAAAATGCTAAAAAATTTACCACTATACTATCAAAAGCAAGAGTTTTAAAAAAGTACAAAGTGGTAAGTGAACCATTTTCAAATCACTGAAGTATTTGCTGGATTGCTTCAAAATCCATCCAGGGAAAGGGCAGATCAGGAATTGCTTACGCTCACTGGCAAGCAGTTTCTTACTTGAGTAGCCGCACAGGACACTTGTGGTGTGACTAGCTGACCACCCATTTAAGGGTTGCCCATTCTAGCCCAATCCTGACTTTAAGACAAGCTTTTGCCTGTCAAATTGACATGAAGGTGGCTGGGATTCCTAGACTAAAGGGTCAGCAGAATTCAAAGATGTTCTAACACACACATTGATGTTCTGTTCACACAGAGAATTAATTTCAACTGAAGACAAAAAACTACTTCACGCTGTATGTACAAGGGAGTTTTCTGGCCTCCTGTGTTTCAGAAAGAGGAACTCTACCCTGAATCACAAGCTAACAAGGAGAGAAAGCAGAATGCCTTCAGCCTGGAAGGGCCCAATCCAACACACCCACTGAAGCCAAAGAGAGGTCCTTGTCCCCCACCGACTCTGGTGCTGTTCGGATTACACCAACTTCATTTCACTGCGCAGGCGTGGTGGGATGGCCACGCTCACCAAGGGGCAACGCCTGAGAGGAAATGGTCTGCTCAAAACAGAGGAGGGTTTCCCCACCAACTTCTAGACATTTCCATACTGAGCAGAAAGTTAATTGTGGAGTGGAAATCAAAAGGCATGAAGTCTGGTAGGCTGGGAGCAGCTAAGATGAAACATGAGCGTGGCGTGGAAGGCTCGTATATAGTGCTGTCTCAACGCATGAAACAAACTCAATCAGTGCAAGTGTTTGAATAATGTGCTGCCAGAAAGGAAGATCGTCTCCTTCCAGAAGAAGGGAAGGAGAGAGGGAAGAACCTGCAGCACTCAGGGTGTTTCTTTGCTGAGAAAATACATGGAAGAGTCTTACATTTGGCCTTTGTCTTTTGTGTGTCCATAATCTGAATAGTCTGGTAGACCATCTTCACATTTAATCTTCTAGACGTGAGTCACACTGCAAGTCTAAATCAATGGCAACACACTTACCACAATTCAATTTACTCTCAACCCGATTATGTCCTCATAAAAAATGCCTGGACCTTGACAAATTGAAGTCTGTATCTAGGAAACATTTCTAATTGTGAGTATTTTGTCCCAAGTGCTATGATGAAATTGTATTTAAAACATCCAATACTTACAGGAAAGGCAAAAGGAACTAAAAACCAAACCAACAAACCCTCCCCCACCACCTTTACAACACAAACACGCCACTGTTGATATTAACAAAAAGTGTTCTCAAACAGTTATGTTCAATGTAAGTACAAAGTAGAAATTATTTTGTTTAGCATCCTAAGGCAAAGACTGGGATTAGATCTTCAGCTGACAATGGATGAACACCGCTTCAGTGAGAGCTAGGACTCTGCCAACCAAGGAAGATGAGGATTTCCCCCCAGATTCTGAGGATAAGATATCTGCACCCATTCACACCAGGTAAGAATCCAATTCTATAGTCCTACATGAGTAATCTTTTCCCCTCTCCTCATCCCAGGCTTTCCTGGATAACTAGTAGTCATAAGCATGAAGGATCAGATTCTGCCATCCCTGCGCAAGCTGAGCAGTATTCCATTGAATGGCAAGTCACAGGGGCAACTTGTGAAAAGGCAGAGAAGGTGACAGAATTGGACCCTAAAACTCAGTGGTAACACACTTCCCTTCTTTCTTGAGGCTAAAGGAAGGATGGGATAAAATGAATTTCATTTTATGCCTCACTGTAGGGAAAAAAATGTCCATTTCAGTAGATTCTAATGATCAGTTTGGTCTGGCTTAAACACTGCTCTGTTGCAGGAACTGCAAGAAGTTCCTGCAAGCAAAGAGCAGGAACTGATGGCAGATCAGATTCCTGATTCCAGTTCCAGCAAATGAGTTTAAACACTACCAAGTAATGCGTTAACACTGTACTCAGATCAGCATGTCCTTGGAGGAGAAAGGCCACGACAGCAAAGTAAGCAGGATTTCTAAACACAAAAAGTAGAAGACAGGTCATTTTGCATTGAGAGGTAAATTCACAGGGAACACTGCACAGGCCTGTACACAATGGTGTACGTTTAGAGACAAATCAGCTTCTGGATTCTCCCTGGTGAGAGGATCATCAGATTTCTGCTCTTTCATAGCCTAAATTCTACATGCCAAACAGGGAGAAATGGGCTTTAAGGCTGCCTAACTTTTCACTGCTGGTGAATTTTAAGCATTCTCATCTTTCCCACACCTGCCTATCCTAGTGGGGATGGGCAGCAGGTGATCAACATACCTCGTATCCTCCCAGATATGATAAAAATTCCAACTAAACACAAATTATTGTGGGATATACACAGGCTGTAGGTCTAGATGGAGAAAATCTACCTGCACGGCAAAGCTTCGTAAGGTATCACAGGAGGATTTTTGTTCTGTTTTAAAGCAAAATATAATCTGTGTATCTCCACTAAACTAGGATCACAAGAGATAAAGCAGTGCAACACTGAAGGAGTTTCTCTAGTATCCCTGGTTAAAATCTCTGAGTAAGCACGTCAGACTGGTCCGTGACACTGATCTGACAGACAGACTCCTTATCCATTGATCTCAGGACTGCATTTGGCAAGTCGATCTGTTTACGGTACTGTCTTTTTAATCCACACGTCCCAGGAATTAAAAATCTCATCTTCAGTAAATGTCAGATGGATGCTGTTATTTTCCCTCTCAAGGGGCAAATCTGAGACAACTTGCAAAAGCCTCTCTCTGCAGGAAAGCTGGAAGTCTTAGCAGGCGCTGGCTCTAGGAGTCTGGTGCTTCTGTTGCTTCCTGGACCGTCCTCCTCAAGTTGCCCTTGACTTTGACAAATTCAGGTGCATTTTCCTGCTCTTCCTGTATTTTCTGTTGCTCCAGTTCCAGCTTAAAAGGGAATCACACATAAAAAAAAGTAATTAAAATGTATCATTGAAATACAAGACAAAAACCTAAAGGTTTCAAAAACTGGCCATGCAAAACTCTTTAAACTGCTTCCTTTCTTTCTCTCACGGAAAAGATAAAGTTGCAGTTCTTTGGGAGTATCTCTTCTCATAAAAGATAAATCTTTTCAAATCCTTGGCTCTAGCTCATTCCAGATGTCCACCTTTGCCAGACGGACAAAAACTCTGCGAGCCCAGTACCAGAGCAAGATGAAGTATTTTGAAGAAATTCTTGGACATCTTCATTAAAGAAATAACAATAATTCCCTTCTCAGGCTTCTATAACAGGACAAGGACGAATGTGCCTTGTGGGAGAACACGTGCGAACAGCTACTACTGAGCACACTTGCAGAATGTATTTCTGAGTGTCTAGGTATGGATTTCTGTATCTAACTTGAGCCTCTTTTGGTGTATCTGTTTTGTCTATAACAAAAAGCAATTAAAAAAAAAAAAGTCCTCCTTGGCCCTTAGTTGTTCATTTTTGAGAGCCTATTCACTGACATTTTTAATGCAGTTGGAGCTCCTGCCCATGCAGACACTCAAAATTACAAGATTAGATGCTCTGCTCTACAGGGCAAGGCTATACAGTGCCCATACAGAACACGGCTTACTCATTGTACACAATGCGGATTGCTCAGCAATCCTCAGTGAAGGCAAATAAGTCAGCAGAAAGGAAGAGACAACCCTTTAGAAAACTAACAAAAGCTCCTGAAATGAGCTTTTTTTTTTTTTTTTTTTTAACAGACCAAGGTCTCCCTGATTAATGTGGACCATGTATGGCTCATCTAAATAATCTCTCCTTTGTCTCTGGTTCACTGGCAAGGGACATGTCTTGTTACGATAAATCATGACAATGTTCCTCCATGAGTCATGTTGTCAATTAATGCCATTCCTATGATGTTTACAAAGTCACAACATTGTTTGCAATGGGCAGGCTTTCCCTCTTCTAACAGATTTTTCTATTCTACGTATGTCCTTGATGGCTCAGTTTCAAATCAAATCTTCCCACAAGCTGAACCATTTGAAGCTGGCCCTTAAGTGCAGAAAGGTAAAGTGAAAGGATGATATGCTTTCTCCCTCCAAAAATATTTCTAAGCCTAATTAAAAAAACCTGCAATAAACCCCCCTAAACCTATATAATGATTGAATTACACCTCATTTTCAATAAATTAATTATTTGGCTTAACTGATTTCCATTGAGGAAAACACAAGATACTGTTTTAAACCATTCATTTATTTAAAAGTAAACTCAATGCTTGATGCACAGTGACTTCTCTGATGAGGTGTTTCACTGTAGAAATATTTTCTTGCAGGTACGTGAAGTGCCTTAAGAGGCACAGAGGTGTTTGGCTGGCCCTGTGCCTAGCAATAAGCTTCACCACAACAAACTCCAGCTCCACATCTTCTCCATACTCAGGGTCTGAGGATCTTTTCTTTCATTTGAAAACGCCAATGGGCTCATACGTCTTTTGTAGCCTTAAAGTCATCTAGTTTCTTACGTAATCCAGGAGAATCAACTGATCTTTTTATTCATTAAGCATCCAGTTTTGATGCACTACAACCTAATAGCCATTCTTAGTGGATCATCTCTTAATAGTCAGACTACAAAAGTTGACTAATTCTCCACAGTTTCAATGGTTAAATAAGGTCAGTGCTCCACACACATTCCTGTTGTCTGGTGCAGGATTCATTTGACCAAAGGCAGGCACCATATGCAGTTCCTATAGGGTGAGTGACAACAAATAGGTAATTGTAGAGTGTGACTTGACTCACCCTAAAAAAGGATATCTGCATTTGACCAGAGGAAATGGGCCAACAGTTGTCTGCTGCTTCTTACCTGTCTCCAAAGGGAGCCTCAGGTGAGTAGCTCAGATGTGGATGTGTAGAGGTAGAGTTATTCCCCATCTTACCTGCTCCAGTTTCTGCTGCCGTTTCAGTAGCTCTATTTCCAGGTCTGATTTCTTCTTTTGTGCTTCCTCTTCTTTTTGTTGTTTAATAACTTGATCTCGTTTCCTTTTCTCCATCACCTTCTGTAGCTCTGGTTTGTTTTGAGGTGCAAGACCCCTTCAAATTAAATGGGGGTACAGGAGGGTGGGAAACAGGGAAGAAAGAGATCCGTTTTAATTAGCAGAAATTCATACAGAACTGTAGGCAGGTTTTCTAAAGTCAAGTAATTGCCTATTTAGATACACTGGATTATAAATAATTAATTAAAAGGAAAAAAACATGCAGATATTTGTCTGGTTTCTAACAAAACCCCTTAACTAGAATTCAAGCCATATTATTACTGAGGCTATTTCCCTTTAATGTGCATGCTAATATTTCTCCTGGATAATTCATAATTTTCACTTTCATCTTCAGTCTTCCCTCTATTCTCTCAATTCCAGAAGAACAGATTGGAAAAAACCCAATCACAAATCAAGGCTCTACCAGAGCTAGAAACAAATTTTGGACAAAAAGACTTCCCTTGCTGGCTGATAAGCCACAGAGAATGTGTTCAGACAGTCCCATGCAGGGTGTTATGCCCACAGAAGTTTGCATAGACAGAACTAAAAAGTGGTTTCCCTCTGGATTTTGTCACATTGCTTCTGGAAATCGTGGATTCTGTCCTTCCCTGAAAATGTGAGAGCTTTAGCCGTGCCTGGCTGCAAAGCTGTTTCCAATGAGAGCTCCCAGGCTACACTCAAAATCACAAAGAGGCTAAGACAACAAAAAGCCAGAATAAAAAAAGTTGCAGTCACCTTGGAGACCAGACAAAGGCTGGAGGATTCTCCCTCTCACAAGATTTTAGCTACTACATCAACTGAATGTTTCATGTCTGTTCAGCACAAATTGCTTTCCAAGCCAACTACTCTAAAAGGAGAAAACTTGCTCTTTGGGAAGATGCATGACTTTATTTATGCAGGCACACACAATACGCACTCACACCTACTTATTTTTGTGACTTCAGCTATTTCTTTTATCCCCGTTATGTTACAATGTTTTCAAAATTTGTTATGATAAGATTCGAAGCTACCCCCATTATTCAGCTATTAGTGTCACTTAAGTCAGAGCAGAGAGATCCAAAATTTGCCTTTGTTATTGTTGTCTTCCCTGTGAAGACTGTTAGGTGAAAACATCCAGCATTAACTTTAACATCAACCATTTTTTATTTCAACTTTAAGAAATTCAATAACCTGAATAAGCTTTCAGAAAGCATATTTTTACCCTTCCCTACTTACTATGTATCTGTGGTTGCCTAATTCTTCCTTAATATGCATATCTGACAGCATGTCCAATAATACATCAAAATGCCATTTTATGGTGACATCTATGAATGACTCCATATATTATGCAACACTGTATCCCTGTACATACCCTGACAGCAAAATCAAATATTTAGCAACACCAAATGCCATTCCCTATTTCTCATAATAGAACTTATAGCCTGAATGCAACAGAAGCTACAAGATTGTGTTAATATTTTATGTTTCATGCTATTTTAATTACATTTTAACACATAAAGTGTAAGTCAGGCAGAGAAAAGCTGGAGTGATTCTTTTATTACTACTACTACTACTACTACTACTGGGTCAGTGAGAGCTGAATCAATGGAAACTTCCATGTCGGCAATTAGCAATCAAGACAGCCACAAACCAGAGGCAAGCTGCTCGGTAGCATTAAGCGTTCCTGCTTTTTATCAGTATGGTTGCACCATAAGAAAGCAGAGGCACAAGAGTGATTTAGGTGTGCTGCGGCTGTAATAAAGGGGACCCACAGAAGATAAAAGTAAATACAACCGCTCAGTCTAATCCAACGGGGTTGGCAGTCAGATCTGCAACAGAACAACTGTAACATCAATCTTATTTTCACTCTCCTATATAAGAAGGAAAAGCAACAAACAGGCAGCTACTGGATTAACTGGGAGTCTTGTATCACCTCCCGGGGATTGTTCTAGTTAAATAAAAATATCCCAAAGCTTTGAAATAGAGCAAGCAAAGTGTGCTGTAACACAAGTTAGAGCTGATAGGATTAAAATATCTGGAAGGCATAGGACCAATACCCTGCAGAGCTGAGGTTGAGTCCTAATAAGTAAAAATAGTTTACGGTAAGTGACCATTGCCTTTAGGTACCATTACCTGGATCTTTGTTTGCCCAAAACAGCTACCATCTCTGCAAGTAAATAACTACATCAGTTCAAGACCCAACAGACGCTGCTCACAGTTGGCAAGGAGTATGATCAGACCAGCGCTGGCTATTACCTTCCAAGATCCAGAAATGGCTGTTCAGAGCTGACTGACCAAAAAGTGAAGCTGCTGGTGCCTACACTGAGTCTTCACAATAAAATAAGGTGCGTGTTAACCAGACTTCTGTAAGACAACTAAAAGCCCTTGTCCTGGTTTTGGCTGGGACAGAGTTAATTTTCTTCCTAGTAGCTGGCATAGCTCTGTGTTTTGGATTTAGTATGAGAAGAATGTTGATAACACCCTGATGGTTTAGTTGTTGCTGAGCAGTGCTTATGCTGGTCAAGGACTTTTCAGCTTCCCTTGCTCTGTCAGGTGCACAAGAATCTGGGAGGGGGCACAGCCAGGACAGCCGATCCCAACTGGCCAAAGGGCTATTCCATACCAAATGACATCATGCCCAGTATATAAACTGGGGGGGAGTTGGCTGGGGGGCAGCGATCGCTGCTCGGAGATGGGCTGGGCATTGGTCAGCAGGTGGTGAGCAATCGCACTGTGCATCACTTGTTTTGTATATTCTCTTATCATTATTATTATTACTATTATTATTATTTTCCTCTGCTGTTTTATTAAACTGTCTTTATCTCAACCCATGAGTTTTACTTTTTTTCCGATTCTCTCCCCCATCCCAACTGGGGAGGGGGGGGAGTGAGCGAGCGGCCGTGTGGTGCTCAGCTGCCTGCCAGGTTAAACCACGACAGACCTCCATGCATATGGCAGTTTGCAGGAATAAAACAGAACATGGGCGTAGTATCTACATTACCGAAAAGCCTCATATCAGAGCTAGTACAGTGCACAAAGCACAGAAGACTAACCCACTTCTCAAAAATACAGGTTCTTCTGCTGGTGAAAACCCTCCGACTATTTCATTTCTGCAGCAATAAATAAGAATCTAAAATTAACAGCTGCAGCTAATCAAAATCACAATAAGAGAAGAGTGGGTATCAAGGGCTGCACGACTCCTCTGTGTAATAAGATATTCTTCTAGAAGAAAAGAAGTCCATACTATTTAGAAGTGCTTTATGCTTTCATAAACTTAAAAGAAAAAAAAATAGCCTTAATTTATTGCAGCCTCCACATCCTTTAGAATAAGATCATAAGTCGGGAAACTTCAACTATCTTTTTTTCAATGCCTATAAACTTCTTGGTGCTAGGAACTGACTTTGATGTTTAATCCCATTAACGAAAAATAGGACAAACACCTATTTAGGCCAGTTTCTTCCAATTCAGTTGGCAATCTGTGTAACATTTCTACTTCTTCATCACTAAAGAAATGCTGTATTGTGTATGCAATTCATTTAGAATTAAGTATCTGAGCTTAGCATTTGTGAGGATTTTGCTATTACACATAGAAAAGACCCCTTCTCCCCTCAAAATACTACCCTGCCAGAAGGAAAAATAAAAAACCAGATTCTTCCTGCCAAACAGACAAATCCAGATGTGCTGCAGTAGCAAAGCAATAGCTTCCTCCTCTCCTTTATGAAGGTCCTGGGTCTCAAAAGCCTGAATGGCTGCTACCAGCAACTTTATTCTCAAATTCACTCTGAAATTCTGTTCTTCCACTTCTGTTCTGTGGATCCCCACACCCTTGCCTTTGGAAAGTCCATTTTGGGTGGCTTGAATGCACCAAATCACTGATTTGTATCATAGTTAGTTTCTGTTTGTTTAAACGGAGGAGCCTCAACAGGCTTGGTGGCTTTTCCTCCACCGTGTGGTCTGGTGGCTATTTTCTTAACATGTTTTCTAAGTAAGTCCTCTGTTGCTGAAGAGTTCTCATAACAGAATTTCAGCTATCTCTGGGGCAAGTGCTTGTTTCTCTGAAGTTGACAAAATCAATTATTTACATCTTTAAAAGCAATATATAGAGCAACAGCTGTGCATCCCATCCCAGAATGAAGGAAGGAACATTTACATAGCGTACAAAGAAACACTTGTGCAGCAGTGGAGCAGGCACCAGACTATCACATTGCATTGCAGGAAAGACCAAGTAAGTAGAGAACAGTTTGATGTGAAATAAAATATATAATTTCTTTGATTTAAAAGTGGCCCCATAAACTCAGTGCGCTGGGAATGGTGAAAACCCAAAGATTTTATCATCCTGCTGGTAATAGCAAAACTTTGTCAAATGCTTGATAAGGTTAAGAGTGCAAGACAAATTACAGTGTCCATGTAAGCAATATGAAATGTGATAGGGGAAGAACTGAACTGCTTCCTCTGGAAACTGACCCTTTGTGAGTATTCACAAAACCGAAGTGAGAAGTCTTTTACAGCAAACTTTTGCAGAGCAACTGAAATTCAAACAGAAATAAATGCCACAGTTAAGAATCAGAGACCTTTCATCTACAAGATCTGAATCAACAAGAAGTGTCTGCTGGGTTTTGGGTAAAATGTCATTTTGATGAAACTAAAACTCAAGCTGTGTGTTTGGGGCAGGAGGGTGGCACAAGTGATTTTTAGACTCTTACCTTTTCTGATTCATAAGCAGCTCTCTGTGGAGATCTTGATGATTCCGGGATGACTTCACAGGATTGATTAATTTCTGAGGTCTAATTAATTCAGGATTGTCGTCATCTATGTAGTCTGGTTCAGCCATAATCTTTCTTGGTATGGGATATGGATCTTTGGTTTCAGTGTCCTTATTCACAGTATCTGTAAAACCAGGGAAAAACTGCAGTAAATCTACATTGAAAGGCCTTTTAAAGATGCATTAAAACATAAAGGCAGCATATTACATTGGTAACAGTTATGCTATTCCTAGATTAATTTTTTCTGTAGTTGACTAAAGGCTCTCAGAACAAACATCAGTAGCACCTTTTTAAATAGTCGTCAATTTTACAATGTCATCTCCAACAGCCTTCATCCATTGACTTGGAGACACAGATTCCCTGCGTTTTAAGAAGAACTAAACAAATAATTTAGGTCAAATGTGTGAAAAGCCCTATTTATTTTAATAAGCCTACTCAGATGAAGCACTTTTTGATCAGCAATACTGAGACCCTAAAGACATTTAAAATACTGGCTATATTAAATACTACAAACGTGTACCAAAAGTGTAGAGAGTCCCATTTTCTGCCATCGGTATCACAGCAGCTGTGGGGAAAATACCTTCCCAGGATTAAACCCTGAACTGTACTGTACCGAGCAAAAGCTTCCATGTGGAAATTGCAAGATCTGCAATTGTTGGGATGGAGACAGATTTCTGAGTGGAAAGTCAGACGAGAAAAAGTTGGGTGAGGTTGTTTGTTAAAGGTCATATTTCACCCAGCAAAAATCCACAGAATTCCACTGATCTGAAGGCAATTAAGTCTTGATGATTTATGTCATCCAGAAATGTGGCATTTTCCTATCCTACTATAGAAAACGTATCTATACACCAAATCACAACACTTTTAATCAACAGCTGACAAATAAACTATAGCTTTCAAATAATTTATACGTGACCATTCATACCCCCTTCCATCAAAAAGCCTCAGTCACAGAAAGTTTAGCATCCGAACAAAGCACATTCAGAGCAATTCTGCCTCCGTTCACTGACATGGAAACCTGCACGCAAAATCTGGCACACTGCAATTATCAGTTTGATCAAACACTGGCCCCTCAAACAGACCCCCCCAAAAATAAACTCACAGCATGTGGGTTTACAGGGATGAATCAATGGGACATGAAAGAAAAGGCGAGACACCTCCATTAACCTGACTGGCAGAACAGATGAATGCTGTACGGTACGGGGCTGCACGTCAAATCCCTGGGATTTGCCACGTATTTTCCAGTAAAAGCTGAACATGCACTTTAATTTAGATGCCACTGTTACCAGCCCTTCCGTCCCTCTCTCGCTCCATGGGCTGTAAAACCTGTCTAAGCTCAGCCTCAGTTCAATCCCTAAACTATTTTGTTTCATTAGGGATCTCATGTTATTGCTCAGAGGGTCTGATTCAAAATCCACTTGATACAGCAGAAAGATTCCCACTAATTCTTCAGGACATTAATGCTGAACCGTACCACCATCACCCTGCTTGGCCTGAATGTGCACTTACAGATGAAGAAGCAAAACCACAGGACTAAGTTTTCAGCAGATGCAAGGAAGCCACTCTGGATCTGAATGTGTCCAGTGGACCCAGCGTAGCCCTTTCAGCTTCCTTGTTTGAATGGATGATGTGAGTTGTGTTTTACTGGTGTTCCATCTCACACACCAAGCTTCTATGGAGCAAATCCAATAAGAAACAGCTTACCAGTGTGAGCTACTCTCAGGGTGGCCCCTCCATTAGTTTTTCAAGGCAAGTTTATACGTAGCGTCTTTGAACTCTGTGGGGGTGCTAGTTCTCGCAGGGACCCCTGAAACTAATACAAAAATTGTCCACAGTTCAAAACTATGTAACTATATTGCTGTACATGATACAAACCGCTTACTGACATTGATTGTGCAATAAAAATACTTCTCCCATCACCCCTTCCGAGTCCTTCTTGCTTCAATCAAGCAACCAGCTATGACCACGCGTGCCAAACATACAGGACCTCTGGTAAATTGTGGTCAGAAGAAACTTGGAAGGTTTCTAATGCAACCTCCCGCTGAGAGCTGAAAAAACAACAAGATCAGACCAGGTTGCTCAGGGCTTTACTCAGTAAGGTCCTGAAGTTCTCCAAGGCTGCACAGCCCCTGTGGGCAACTCTGCTCGCCTATGTTCATGGTGAAGTTTTTTCTTTACATGCCTATGAATCTACTGTTTCAACTCATGGCCGTTGCCTCTCACCCTCTGGCCGTGCACCACGGTGAAGAACCTGGCTCTGTCTGCTCGGTACGTCCCTCCCAGGCAGCGGGGGCTGCTGTTAGGTGCCCCCAACCCTGCCTCTGCTCGGGGCTGAACCAGCCCAGGTCCCTCAGCCACCACCACAGCGCCTGCGCCCCAGCCCCCAGCCCATCTCGGTGGCCCTTCACTGAACTCATATCTCAAATCCCTTGCTGTTTAATGCCATATATAAAACAAACAAACCAACAACCCCCCCAAAAACCGAAACCACAGCATGCTTCTCAATGTATACCATGTAGCCCCATGCCACTAATAAAAGTGCGTGGAAGTCCATTCTCTTTACCATAGACATTAAATAAACTAGCTGCAGGGTTTTATCTGGTTTGTGGTTTTTTTTAAATAAGGACACAATTCATAATTCCTCAGCGTTCACGTCAGGCTTATCACAACTCAAATGTTACGTATCCAGCTTCCACCCCAAATAAACCTGCTCTGTAAATATTTGTTTTTCGGTACTCCTCTGTTAGTTCTGTTGCACGGATGGGGCTGCAAGTCTTCTAGAAGGCATTTATCATTGACAGCTCTCCATTGAAGTAAATCCAAAAAAAACCTGCTGCTTCTTCTAGACAAGTCTTCTGTTTGCTTAGGCGAGGATGAAAAATGCAGAGTTACCCTACAACTGTCATAAACAATGTATTATTTTTCTAACATGAGCCCCTGAAAAACAATTTGATTCAATCATTTCTCAGAAAGTTTGATGTAATATTTTGCAGCATGCAGATTTGCTTTTGGCAAGCCCTTAAAATGAAGTCTATTTATTCTTCTTTCTTCTGTCCCATCTCTATTTTTAAAACATGTATTCAACTCAGAGGTCAGGAATCGTGGTTTCCTAATGTAACATGAACTCTACTAGCAGCAAACTTGAATGAATAAAACTCCCTTGGGAACTGAAGATGCTTTCCGTGTGTGATTAAGCTGTAAATGATTTCAGCTAGGATTTCCAAACGGAGCTGGCAAAACAGGGCACCCAGTTCCCACCCAGTGAATCCTCTCACACCCTTTGCAAACCTCAGCCTGGCTGGAGGCCACCAACCCAGTCCTGCAGAGTCACTGTGTAATACTATACACAAACAATACAATTTAGATAGTGTGATTTCTACTCCACACCCTTTCAAAGCAAACATTTACAAAAGCACAGGCAAGTTTCACATAAAAAGGAAACTCAGGCACAAAGGATTCACCACGCAATGGCAGAGCTGGCAGCGTAGCCCCAGAGTTTCATTCTGAGATTCAGGCTCACACCAATAAACCAGTCAAGCTCGATGACAGAATCCCTTAAAAGTCCTTAAACGAAGTTTAATCAATGTTCAAGCAATAACAATTAAAAAAAAATTAATTCCACGAGTCTCTAGTGCTCATCACCACGGAAGTTACAACCCATAAAGCTGCTTTCAGATCATCACTAGGTGCAACAGTGGGACATGAATAATCCAAATAATCACTTAGCAGGAATACGCTGCCTTAAGAGCATCCGAGAGGCTCCTTTTAACCATCTACTGTTACAGGATCAATTGACATGCACAATCCATTTCTGTTTCCCTGTTACCTTGCTCCAAACAAAGGAAAAAGATTTGGAATCGGGGGATGTTTTAGCTGAGCTTGGTTCAAGTTTACTACACCCACTAACTTGGCAGGTGCTTCCCCAGTGCATTTGCTGAATTAGCTGCTGCTGCGCAAGCAGCACAAAAGCATTTCTCTACCCTCTCTGGTCCTGAGTAACTCCCACAGACTTTGTCCATGACATGGATCTTGATCTGGAAAGAATAAATTGGGGATCCTGCATGGAAGAGGAATTTTAACTCTTCAAACAGAACTGCAAAGCGATTTCAATATCCCACTAGACAAAAGAAAATGTCTCTGTATAAAAATATCTGCAAGTATCCTCCCAGACAGAAGTTTAATGTTTTCAGACACGAAGATGCTCTTAGAGCAATCAAGAAGTACCACACTGGTACCTCAGTCTCAGAGAGCCAAGACCAAGTAGTCACATACCTGCAGTTCTCTCATTTCTTTTCCTTAGAGCACAAGTAAATTCAGGAAGACCAGAAGAGACCCTTCAAATTGATCATACCGATATAAACTGATAGAACTTAACTGGGGTTGTGCCAGAAGCATGCAAGTTATGCTTGGGGGAACATGTCCAACAGACAGGTTTGCTTCCAATGTTATTTATTTTTTATTCTATTTACAGAGGGCTTTTTTTTTTTTAGCAGAAGTCCCTTAATGGTAATAATGCTGGAAACACGTATGCAGAGAGAGCTACAGCCAGCCGCTAGTGTTTTTAATGGGGTCAGAGTAGATCTTTACAACACCAGGTTAAGGATTCAGCAGCTGCCAGAGCTTTTGCTACAGCAGGGCTCCCATGGCTTCCGCAAGAGAGGGACGTTCATGCCAAAAAAACCCCTTGTGTTTATATGGCATTCAGGGAACTGCATTTATTTTCTATCTGGTATTCCTCATACCAGAAATCACCCTCTACATATGGAATCTGAATACAAAAATTCCTGTGAGACACCATTTATTTATAATATTTTATGTATATATGGCATTTTCACCCTTCAAATGATTCCCACAATTATTTCCAGCTGTGAAAGCAGGGGTAGAGTTGAGGCCCCTTAAAAAGCAGATAGATAAATGCCTAAAAATACTGATGAACATCAAAATAATAACTAGTCCAAGATACAAAAGTTACATTAAGGCTAAATTCATGTGATTTCCTTTTTGCCTTAATAAATTCTTGAATTAATATCTTCTACAGAAGCATTAGCTCAACTACCAAATACCTCCCGAAGTAAGTTTTTGTTCTCAAAAAAGCTTCAACATCTGTTCTGAGCTGTACTATAAACCAGCAAATGCTATTTTTTAAGACTTGCATTTTTAGCTCTTTAAACTACCGCACAGACTTGCGGTTTGTTATAAGTAACCCAAAGGCATTCTTTGAGAAGAAATATGGTTTTACTCTCCCCCTTCCAATTCGGAGAGGAATTGGAATAAAAATTTCTTCGGCACATCCCTGCTCAAACGTTACACAACCAGCACCGCCTCGCATCGGCCAGCTCAGGTGGAAAGCAAAAGAGCTACTTCAACGCAGGGCGTGCTTTCCAGGCACCATCTCAGCACTGTTTGCACATGAAAGCTCACCACCGCTATCGGTTTTATCTATGTGCTTTCAGTGCAGTAAGAGGCACTTGACTGGAGAGATTTACTTGATTAATCCTTGATTATAGATATCATTAATAACTTCCCACAGTTCACCCTTTAATTCAAAGTAAGAGATCCTGAAAACAGAATACAAAATACTCTTCCCAGGCAAGATGCTCCAACCAGCCATCGGACCAAGGAGTTTGGCTCTTATTCACACCGTCCTTCACAGCTGAAAGGGATGGTGGGGTTTGGATCATGGCAAAATATGGCCAGACTGCCTGCGGAGGGAGACAGGAGGGCCGGCGAGGTCCTGGTGGCTGCAATTCCTCCCAGCCCCTCATATAAAAGGCTGCCACTTCCAGCTACAAGTGTTTTACTTCTAGATCAGAAGAGGAGAGTGTCTTCACCTGCCTCAAAATCAAACATGTACCTACTGTGCCATAAGGATTGCTCGTCGATTATCATCCTGTTACAAGATTACTTACTACATTACTATTCTTCAAACACAAATAAGATCTTCGGACTTATAAACCCTTTGGCAGGCATCTGGCTTTTGTTTATGGCTCCAGCCTCGCCTTGCTGATCTTAGGCAGGTCACTTCACCCCTGTGTGCCCCAGCTCACACACGTGCAAGGGAAGAGCATCTTAGAAACCACCACGAGCTTCTGTAAGGCCAATCTCGCTGTTTCTTGTCATTCACTTTAAAATCTTTGGATCCCAGCAGTCAAAATGAAGTAGCAAGACTGAAAAACTCCTGTCCATGCTGTGCCAGAACAGTTTAACTCACAGCACCTTCCTTACACCGAGTATCATCAGTTAACGCCTTCATTAGTTGCACGGCTGCCAGAAGACTGACAGACCACGTAGAATTCTCTCAGGAACAAGGGTGTGCTCACTCGACCAGGGCAGCCCAAAGCGATCTCAGTAATGTCAAGGATATGGAAAGAAGCAGGGCTTGCTGGCTACTGAAGCTGTTCCCGTTGTCACTTTAGAGGATATTAAAATGAACTAAACCACTCAAAATCTCAAGGAAATCCAGTTAACGCTCATTTTCTTGCCTTAAGTACTGCTGAGAGTGTAATGTCAACAAAGCACAGATAAAACATCCACTAGATGAGAAACCAGATGAAAGAGGGTCATTTTAAAGATGTTTGCATTGGCAATGACACCTAAAGGGAGACAGAGTGCAAGATTTGGGGCAGTGCTCCACACTGTTACAACTCTCCCAGATGCAAAGAGCTGCTTGTGGCTCTCATTCAATCTAAACACCACCAGGCAGTCTCTGTTCCTGTGCTTTGAAATTCAGTCCAGCCTTGGGTGCTAAGGGAAGAGCTTAGATCCCCCCAGAGGCTGAGGGCTAAAGAGCAGTGCTGGTTACGACAGGAGAGCTGGTCCCTCCTTGTCTCTAGCCTACTTGGTAAAGAGATGCAGAAAGACATAAATGGCTTTAAGAATAGTCTCACCTTCCACTAAAGTCACCAGGACCAATGAACAGGAATTTGTATTAATCCAGGAGAATTTTCTCTTGGGCTGCAAGGTCTGTGATGAAGCTCTCTGCCACTGACTTTGAAACCAGCTGAAAGTACCACCTCTACGTAGCTGCGTTTCTTCTCTTGCTCAGTTAAAATGCTGAAATGCAGCTGTGTAATTAGAGGTGGAAGAAGAGAAAAAGAGAGTGCCTCTCCCCTCCTACTGCAACAGGAGGTCTCTATGAAAGGGGGGCTGTTGAGAGCATTGGGAGGGAAGAAGCAGATGGAGACCTTCGTTCACCACCACAGGCAGCGGCTAGGTGCCCCTTTTTGGCAGACACAGGCAAAACTTGGATATAGACTTTCCCTGCAACAAACTACTTAGCATCTAATTTTTAATGCCGGCAGTGAAAAAGACAAAAAGACACACAATGAAGACTAGCACACTGCGAACAGTGCCCATCTTCCCTAAATCCTGGTCTATGCTCAACCCACTTAAACACCATGGTTCCAATCTGAGACTAACGGCAAATAAAGCAGACTATGCATCTTGTATCATTGCTCTTTCCCAGAAGCCCTGCATGTTTATTAAGGACTTTATATTCTCCATACCCACTTTGCTCAGGTCTTTGTGATTACTGAAATCCCTAGAGGGGGTTGGGGATGCAGAAAGCCATTCTGACAGCACGGAGAAGACCCAGGGTTTTGGACACCTCTCATCAAAAAGGCTTTTAGTAATTACATTGCTTTCTTCCTGCAGAACAACAGCATGGTGTGCACACCCCCCCTCCCCTCCATCTCATCTAATATAATTCATTGGAAAGGAATAAATCATGACTACCAAAGGCATGCAATTGAATCTATATCTGGCTTTCACCAATGCACTATGCAGGTAATTATTACACTGCAGTAAACATGACTTTGAGGAGAAGATCACTGAAATTATGCCTCCTAGGAAATGCACTCCACAGCACAGTTTGCAACTGTTACCAGAAGGTAACTAGCAACTTATTTATACAGGGGTCAACAGTGATCCATATGTGATTCTGAGATGATGCATTTTTGAAGAGCTGTTAAGATTAGAAAAGCAAGTAATATCAGTTTATACTCCCTGCAGCTACAGTGCACCATCGGTGTTCTAGACCAGCCAGTCTGGACCACTATATTAAAAATCAGGGCAGGTCTGGTTGAATCAAATTTAATTACATTAAAATACGGGATTTTATATGAAAACAAAGCCTTGATCCAAAATCAGAAGTCCAGACATTCAGAGGACAGTTTCTTCAGGGCTTCACTGTTGCAAATGTTAAGAACTATCAAACAGTGTCACCCAGTGGTAAAGGACTTCCTGCAGACAGGAACGGAGTAGAAAAAGCCGGGGGGGAAGGGGGGGGCAGGAAGGGGGAAGACTGACCCAAACCCATGTTTATATACAAACGAGCTAAACTTAAGAGCAAACAAACTAAATCCCACACCATTTTAGAAGAAAGTTTTACTTCTAAGTCATTCTATTTCTGAAAACATCAGCATTAGAGGAGAGTGATTCTTCAAATATAAAAGGTTTAACACTGAAGAGGTGTGTTTCTGAGGGGCAGGGGGAAACCCAGAGCAGCCAGCAGCCTCTTACTAATTGGGAGAGTGGAAACATTTCAAGCATCTGACTAGAGATGCTGAAAAGGAGACTGGTGAATCTTGAGCACTCTTAAACTCTAGTTCAGAAGAGTTTACCGAGATTCTTCCAGGGAAGAGAGAAGCATGTCGACAGTGGTTGTTTCTGCACTTGTTCTGTATTTTGGTCACTAAGATCTGGTGAACAAGGTGAGAAAATAACGTGTGTCCCAGTGAGGCCAAGCAAGATCCAGGAACAAAAGAGTGTAGGTCATGGTCCCCGAACAGAAATACTCTTATGGATGCTACGACACTGATGATGATGATGATGGAAGACCCTGGTAAATATTCAACCGGGCAGAAGTCTATGCCAGATATAAGCCAAAAAGGGTAAAATGACCTTTGATATATGTGACAGAATTTTGGAGCAAGGGAAGAGGCAGGTTACTTGGCACACATGTAAACATGATTGACACAGCAAACACGGTTTTATAAAGCAAATAGGATGTTAAAAAGCAAATGGAAGAGCAACATCTATGAACTGGAGAACTTGCCCTATATTGAGGGAGCTCTAAGAGCTCTGCTCATTTGATGTTTAAAAAGTGAAGATTGAGACCAGCCTTATTGTCCTATAAGCAACAAGCCCAAAAATGGTTTGAGAAATTTCTATGACTGGAGATCGGGGCTAGAAAACAAATTCCTAAAAAAAGGCACACACTTTTAAAGTGAGGGGAATAAAATGCTAGATTTACTGAAAGATTTGTGGTAGGAAATCAAAAATGGTTCAATTGTATGGGGAGACCAAATTACAGGATCATAATTATCCCCTCTAATTTTATAAATTTTTTTAAAATCTATAAATGCAATTAATAAGTTTGCAAGGGGGTCTGAAGATTAAAATCCCTGCATTAATCAGGTAATTAGGCACTCACTAGCTACAGCAGCAAAAAGGAGAGCAAGCAAGATAAGTATTTCACATGTTGCCTAAGTTACACCAGTGCTGTAAATCCCAGAGTCTTGCCAACCAGAGCATAGTGGGGCTGGTGAACCTCCAGATTTTGCTTCGTGCCACGTGCTGTTCCTTAGGGCAAACCAGCATCCTGCCCGGCATTACCACACAGCAGGATCTGCTGAGCTGTCCCGACTCCCCTCCCCGCTGGGTGTTTCTGAATGACAACTTAAAAGGAATTCTACCACCCATAAAAAAAAAAGCCTGTTTTCAACAAATTTAAAAGCACTGACATAATGAAAAACACACAGTCCACTGCAGCTTGCCAGCTTCCTAAATATATTCATAAGTAGTTATGTAAAAGTTAAGTACTTCTTCAGACTGGGCAGATATGTATCAATTACCTGCCAACTCAACAACTCAAGTTCCCTTCATTTTCTAGGAAGAATTCCCTTTCCTAAGAAGGAAAAAAAAAAAAAAAATCTGCACTAGTAAAGATTGCTTTTTTCTTCTCTCTTTGGTGGTAAATGGCTCAGAGCAAGCATCCAGCCTCTATTTTGATTTTTTAACACAAGCAGCATCTTTTCTTAGAAACAGAGAAAAGGAAGCAAAAAGAATACATTTTCTTAAACATATCGCTACTCCAAGCTAATACACTGACAGCTTACTCACAGGAAAGAAAGAAAACCTTCACCTCAAGAGTTAGTCTTGGCTCAGGGAACTACATCCACATTCCAGCCTGCACTGTATCCACAAAGAGACACCCTTCCTTGCCCAGACCTGTTTTATCCACTCTCAGCTGTCAGAGATGTATTTTAGGCATGTGGCTCCTTGCTGCAACTCAGTCAAAAAGGACACCACTACAAAGGCAAGGAAGAAAGACCTGAAGGAAAAGGCAAAAATAAGGAGACCAGTAAAACTGATGATGGAGCAAGAAATTAAAGAGAAAGCTGTTCCACACCCTACTTGTGACCTTAACCAAAGGCATGATGCCCTAATGGATTTAAAAGGAATGAGTGGGTGTAAGAATGTATGCTGGTGCAAGCCAGAAAAATGTATGCTACAAGAAATGTAAGCTACAGGAGGCAGGGCATACAGCGTATGGGTTTAGGACAGCCAAGCCTGATACACACCAAGCTATTAAACTGCAACAGTGATCAAGAGGAGCCCTGCAAAGAACGCGACGTGCCACGGGGCATTTAGTGGAACATCACCTTCCCGCTGTTTGATGGAAGAAATGCGAGTTCTGAAAAACAAGAAATTACAGAAAACAAAAATTGAAAAAAATGGTGATTTTTTACATTGTCTTTATCAGAAGCTCCAATCAGCAGCTTCTACTGCAACCTCATAAATGGGGAACCTCTGACACCAGGGCAGGGCTGAGTCTCAGGCAGTACGCTGCACATGAGAGGGTAACACAGCCTGCCTCACGTCTCAGACGGAAGGGCGTTGTTTTCTAAAGAAACATGCCTCCATCTGAGCAGTATATTGAAGCGTTGCTCACACAACTGAGTTTCTTTGGCCTTTTAGCCTCCCTGGAATGAAGAACCCAGAATGTCGACACCTAACAAAAGCAGCCACACAAGCATAGCATACAAACAGGGGAGCTTTGAGTTTATACTCTGGCAGAACAGATTAGGTCGTGTATGGTAACAAGGGACCGTTTCTAGGATGTTTTCTACACTGTCTTTTTCGATTTTCTTAGAAAGGCTTGAAGAGGTTCAGGAAGGGAGAAACGGACCACCACTCCCTAATCCCTCCAGAAAGGAACTGTTCAACAAATTCCAAGTAATTAATGAAGAAAAATAAGAAACTAGAGGGATGACCCCAGTCTCTCCACAAAGGGATTGTTTGTTGAGCTTGTGAGCTGGTAGCAGGAAAGGAATTTCCTACAATTGTTACCTTTCTGCTTGACAGACCACCTGGAGGAAAGTCTCAGACTGTCCTTCCTCAGCAGCACTCGTGAAGGGGGCCAGCCGTGCCACCGGAGTGGGTGGGATCGCCCAGTGGTGCTCCTTGCATCCTTCTCCAGGGCTTCTGAGAGAACAGCTCACTTGCTTTATGTGCTACAGAAGTGGAATTGAGCTGGACTCGAACTGCAAGAACTCTAAGCATGTAAGTTGAACAAGCAAAAAAGCCTCAGTAGTCCTAAGGGGCACTACAGGGATTTCCATCAGACTTAAAACAAACCACCTGCGTCTCAAAAAGTCACATGCTAGTTCACAATGGTCTCATAAAAGGAAATAAAATGTACATATTCTTGTCTCTTCATGCTCAAGAATAAAGAAAAACCCTAAAGAAGCTAAAAACCAAAGGGCTGCAAAACAAGACTCACATAGAGCCAAGGAAGGGGCTGAAAGTCTTTGTCGTTAGCTGCCTGCAGCTGAGGAACAAAAGCAGTGTTAGGTCACAGCTTGGCTCTTGCTAGTCAAGGTTCAAGAAAGCAGCGTACAGAGCTTCCAGGGAATACCATTTGTCATTCACATATAGGCAACCAGCCGGCCACGTCCCTGAAAGAGGGTGCTGTCAGCCTGAAGAGGAAAGAGTTTGAAAGAAGCCTTCTTGCAAGCCTTGGAGCCCTCCTCTTAACACCCTTTCACAGGTGACTCAGCTTACTTTACAACAGGCAGGCTGAAAAGCTGTCCCCTAGCTCCGGTTTTAACAACAGCAGCTTAATTAATATGATGAATACCTATTGATAGGCAATCATAACCACCAATTGCCAGCTGCACCTCTTCACGCCTGAAGCCAGCCCTGCTCTTTGTTCCTCTGCTAAACAGACAACTTGGGGGGGGGCTCTTAGCACCTGCTGGGCCCGCAACCAACAAGGGAAACTTTCAAGCCAACAAACTTTATACACTGGCAGTAAACTGCATGTTAAGGACTCCTTAAAAATGTCACCATGCGGTGTCCTCAGCAGGATGTCATCTTACTGTCTCAGATGTTTGTAGAAGGAAGGAAGAAATGGCAAGAGGTGTTTCTGCAGTCCTCTTCCTGCTCTCCTTCAATAGCTAAATGGGCTATTTTAAAAAAACAAACACTGAAAAAGCGTAATTAGATTTTCAACGAGCCTGTATGACCCCCATGTTTTTTTAAAAAGCACATCTCTGTTTTGCAATCAGAAGACACTCCAACAAATGGTCATGGGTGAATACTTGGCACTCCAGCAAACACATCGTGCTGTGGCACATCCCAGCGAGCACTGCCTGTCGTGTTTCCTATCACTAAATTAATTACTAGTTTTCTCCATGACTGCGTAACCTACAAAGACATTATGGACTTATTAGAAGGAGAGGAACTGTCTTTGTGATCAAGGGTGAAAGGGGAATTGGTGTTTGCGTAGGTATCTCATGCATTCTTGATTCCTCGGGTTATGCCTCATTACAGGAAAGGTGGTCTGCAAGCGTGAACACTATTTCTGAAAAATAAAAGGAGGTGGAAGCCCCTTTCCTGTAAATTCTTGACCTGTTACTAGCCCCATAAATCTGAGTAAAACAAGCCAACCTTCCACAACACTTTCAAACGTTTTACCCCAAGTTGCTCAAGTTCCTACATCCAACGCAGCTTGTCCATCATCTTACAACACAGTCACTTTCTCAACCTGCTTGCTTAACAAGTAGTGGAGAACTCCAGATTGCCAAAGCAGAAAATTAACATCTGCTTCTTTTTTTTTTTTTTTAATTAAACAATCATGTTTTGCCATGATTCACTGAGGACTCATGTTTTAAAACAGCGAAAAAAAAAAAAAATTACTGAGCATGGGGAATTCATCAAAATATGAAGTGGGACCTGTTCATTATAATGGGCTTGGTCACAACAGAGGCTCTCACTCAGCAGAAAAGCTGCCCCGTAATTACAGTGAGGAACTGAGTCGCGACAGAAGAGAGAGGCTCTATTCTCAGCTCTACCAAAAACTGTATTTGTGATACTGGGCAAGTCACGGAGGCCTAAATTGATCTGGAACAGGCTGTGGCTGTCAGCACAAGACAACAGTGTCGGATACCAAATGCTGATAGAGCAAAACACGCTTTTTTGGATGAGCACATCAGTAAGAAACACCATAAATTACGATGACGCTATGCTTTGTTCTATTATAGGCAGCGCTTTGTCAAAAGTTTTGGAGCCGTTTCACATTAAGCACTCTTTTTCATAATGGAACAAATGCTTGTTTTAGAATCAAGAAGCAAAATCCAAATAGGTTATTGGCTGAATGAAGGTTAGAAAATCAAACTGATGATGTTTAAAGGAAGTTAAAATGTTATGGATTAACAGATACACAGAAGAAAAGATGTCAGAGTTAGTAACGCTTCTTGGTGCTGCAGGGATTTACGATCCTTATGCCTGAAGGACCAACACCATTTTCACCCCAAGCCTAGTTTTATAAATTTCTTCCTTCCCAAGTTATTAGCAAAGTCCCTAGTGTTTTCCTTGTTGTTATTTGTCTATGGATTTATCATCTCAACAACAAAATAGACACATTAAACACATGCTTTTGTAAGCTGCTCTAGTAAGTATGTTCCCAGAAACGGCTCCAAGACGAAGATCCCCACTGAAAAGCCAGATTGAGAGCTGGGAGCCTGAGGGCTTTCCTATCCCACTGGTGAATACAGCGTGTTCTTCTCGAGCATGTTAGTAATAAGGCAGAGACCCATTTATCAAAATCTGTCCTCTTTAAAACAGCATGTACTCCTCAACAGTCCCAGTGCTTAGCAAGGGGTAAATACGGCCTCTTCAGCCACCACATCGATGTGAGTTTACCATATACATTAGTGTTTAGGATTACAGCAAATGTTTGCTACAGTTACATCCCATTTCATCAAGAGAATGTTAACAGTCACCCTTTAATGTGAATGTTAACAAGTCAGCCTTAGCTTTTTTCACATCATCGAGATACATGATGTTATAAACACAGGATTCCTACCCACTACGCTGAGCCCCGCAGCCTGCCTGCACAGAGGATGTTGTCCCACCTGCTTTAGCATCGATCCCAATAAAGTGATGGGAAAAGCTGCATGGAAACACAACAAAAGGTAGCATTTTTTACTGCCAGATAGCAACAGGATTCATTTCCAGTTTAGAAATGCATTTGGTTATGAAAGCGAAGAGGCTATCAGAAGCCATCCAGGAGCCTTCCCCTCCACAGACTTGTCATTAACACTTCTCGTTCTCTCACCTACACCTTTCCAGCACTGCTGAGAGCAGCAACATCACAGGCACCAACGGCACCAGACTACGACTAGTAAATGTTTGAACATGGCAAACATGGTTTGAACATGGTGTTTGCTCAACCAGATACGCGTTTTAAGGATCTTTCCAGCAGATGACAGGTTGCTCCAGCCAGTCCCAAGCCAGCCGTATTTGAGAAACTCTATAGCCGTGATCAGCTCCTGTGGCACTCGCGTGACCAAACAGGCCCTGCAAGGAAACGAAACCCCCAGAGGAGCCAGACGCTGTCAGCTGGGATCGTGTGACTTCTGCCAGTGCAAGGTACTAGTGAAAATCAGCACACAAAGCTATCTGCATCAGTATCAACCAAAGTTATTCCAGACTGGGCACACCTGTACCAGCAAAACCACAACTAGTGTGGAGAATCCTACCACTTCACCCTACCGACGAAGCAGTACAACTTGTAGGAAAAGGTTAGAATCCCATAACAATTAAGATCAGACTAAAAAGTGCAAGTGGTGAAGTGAAATATCTCTATTAAGGACATTGGCAGAAAAAATCCTTGCTCCTTCATCTTTCATGATATACGCAGGCAATGAGGAAGGAGTTACAAAAGGCTGAAACGGCCCTTTCAATCATTATTATTCGAGTTTTGTTACGGCTCATATTATACATTTATTTTACAAACAGCAATTAGAACCAAAAGGAGAGCTACTTCACTGTCCATGCACCCTTGAGAGAGTCATTATGCTCCAGAAGCTTGCAGTCTATGCAGAGGGCTGAATCATTATCCTCATTTTATATCCTAAATCCTCCTGGAAGCCAATGGGCTTTGGGGCTTACAAAATAGGAGAATTTCTGGAACTTTTACCTTTGACTGCCCTCAGTCAATGCTGCATTCCTCCGGAGAGACATGACCCTCAGGTCACCCTTCCCACAAAGGTAACAACCTGCTCACGTTTTAATTAACTCCCTGGTTTAGATTTTCCAGCTAATGAAGTTGTCGGTTGCCAGCTTCATCCCCAAACCTCGCCTTGCCAGCACTACTAACCTGTTTGCTGCAACGTTGAGCCGCATGAGATGCAATATTATGTGTCTTTGAACAGGGTGACAGTCCCCTCCGTGACAGTCCACCAACACGGCATCATCTTGTACGTAAGCTAACAACACCACAGTTCCCGGTTAAACACCCATCTTTCAAGAGCCATTTCCCTCTCACAAACACACCTAATTAAACTTCCACCTGGAGGCCTGGTGGAATAAACAGTCAGTCTTTGTGGTTGTGCAGGAGTGCAGATTCTGATTCAGGAAGTCTATGTCTGCAAATTAATTTTGATCCGCATCCTACTGTCCTCCGTGTTTTCCTATGGCTTCTATTCAACATAAACACTTACTACCATTGAAGACCCATGCTTCCAGGAAAACAATGTTTAGTTAAATTCACACAGTGGTTAAGAAATAACAATAAGACCATTAAAAGCTTGAAGTCAATGGATGAACTTTGCAAGACAGCAGCAGTGGGTTTACTAGAGTACGTGCCAGCAAATGTGCCTGTCCACCATCAGAAGTACCAGCCTCACTAGTAGGGAGATTAATAAATTTTTTAGTTGTTTCCAGTAGAGTCAAAATGGAAAAGTTCATAGAGGCTAGAGCACAGGCTCTTATCGGGGAAAAGAGATCTACGCACAATTTCAGAGTTCTTTAACCTCCTCTGGGGGCATATTTCCAGTGCTAGAAGGTGCTGACATCCATTTTAAAGAAAACCTATGAAGGTGTCTTTTAAATGTCCCTTCCCCAAAAACTCCCACTGGACAGGTGCATTAATTCCACAAGCGACTTGAGAGGCAGGAGGAGACAGCACGTTAAATGAGTAAGGCAGACACGTGGGAGGCCAAGGCAACAAGAACTTAATTCTAATTCTCACATCTTGTTCTCCCCTTCTTTACATCACATAAATCAACGTAGTTCAGCTGTAGCCACCTCCTATTAACCTTACCCAAGACCTCAGCTAAAAACTGAAGACATCAACCACTTGTCTCTGTCTCGCTTAAGACCTTTTATACATCCCAGTCTAACCCTTGTTTATACCATTATGATTATTATCTAATTATAAACAATGGCTTGATTAAAACATACATATTTATAGAAACATTCATGTCACCTACCTTTAGGCCTTTAACTGCTGTAGCTAAAAATAGGAAAGCAAGCTCCTTATAGCATTAGCATGGTTATCCAGAGGGCAAATCAAAGCAGCTATGCTGAACACTTAATGTCAAATATCATGGCTCTCAAGCAGCTCCCGGAGACACTTGCCTTCCTCCACTGGGGTTATGTGAAGTTCAGGGAGCCTAAACTCCTAAACTGCTTCTAACAGCAGTAGGAAAGTCCCCTTCAAAAATCAAAATAGTTAGAAACTCCAGCCCAAATTTCATAAACTACAGTAATACTGAACAAATCAAACTTGCCACTGCTTTCTACAGTATCTCTAGTATGCCAGTTACTTTCAGCTTCACATACTATATAATGTAAAACCATGGAAAATACCCAGTTTAATAATTTCCTGTATTATTCACCGCATTGTGTGCAATACCTTGTGGATTAATTATCTAGATAACAAAATGACTGCAAGTGCCATTAATGTTGTCGGTCTGAAGTCAGAGCAATGTGCTCCTGTGATCGGAAGTGCTAGGGAAGCTGAACTGAAGAACCTGTCCTACCTCCTACATATGGGTGAAAAAAAGCCCTTCCTCCCTGTGCAGGAAGGTGACTAAACCAGTATGCAACTGTGGAAAGTCCCAATGATTGGGAATCATAGATAGAATCACCTCGGTTGGAAAAGACCTTTAAGATCATCGAGCCCAACCGATAATTGAAGAGAGGAAAGGACTTTCATACCTAGAAGCCAAACTGTTCAAAAAACTGGAGAAAAGGGTCACCGAGTCTAACACATCTGAGTCTTCTTCACCTGAAATCCAACGAGGAGCCAGAACTTCCTATCAATCACTACATTAACTTTCTATGCAGTAAATACTATACAGTGAAAACTATTTTTCAGTCCTGTATTAGAATTCCAAAGAGTAGTGCAACATCATCAATGGCCCAACTCACTGCAGAGAGCAGTGGATCCCCAGTACTGAGGTGCACACACCCCCTTCCCAAACACCTAAACCTGGCCAGAAACGCTCAGCTCCTGGCAGGGAAGTGGACAGCTGAACACCAGGAGCAGGGCATGGCTGAAACAAAACCACAATCATTAAGACAGACGATCCACTTCATCTAACAGTAACATCTAAAAGACATGTGCCCGGGCTAAGCCAGTTCTTTGGGCTGGTCTAAGCCATTCTAGACTTATTCTGTAGAGAAAAAAAGAAACAGCACCTATGGGAAATGACCTGTTAGGGCAGGTCCAGAGGAGGACCACGAAGATAGTCAGAGGGCTGGGACATCTCTCCAATGAGGACAGGCTGAGAGAGTTGGGGTTGCCAAGCCTGGAGAAGAGAAGGCTCTGGGGAGACCTTATTGCAGCCCTTAAAGGGGGCTTATAAGAAAGACAGAGAAAGGCCTTTACCAGGGCCTGTCGTGACAGGACAAGGGGCAACAGTTTTAAACTGAAAGAGGGTAGGTTTAGATTGGACATAAATTTTTTACAACGAGGGTGTTGAAACGCTGCGACAAGTTGCCCAGAGAAGTCGTGGATACCCCATCACCAAAAGTGTTGAAGGCCAGGTTGGATGGGGCTTTGAGTAACCTGACCTAGTGCAAGATGTCCCTGCCCATGGCAGGGGGCTGGACTAGATGGCCTTTAAAGGTCCCCTCCAGCCCAAACCCTTCTGTGATTCTATGACTGATCACAGTTGTATTAGGATGGGATAAACATATTTTTGAGGATGCTTTTACTGATTGACAAAAGCAGTCCAACAATGAGAGGTACCGCACCCACGGGTGACAGAGCCCTCTGGGACCCAGGACACCCGCACGAGTGAAGGAAGCCCTCGAGCAGAATTACTGCTCTCCCCAACCACAGATGTGGCCACGCACCACCACCAGGCCCAGCTTGCACAGCTGGAAACGTCTCATTTCTGTGCGTCCTGGTTAAGCAAGAGACACGGATTTCTGTTTGAAGGCAATATAAATTGCACCACTGGAAATACCAGTGGAAATACTTCTGTTATTTCCAGGCCACCAAACACAAGTAGCACTTACTAGTTTACTACTCTGGTTTCCAATTTCAGAAATGCCTTTAATGGAAGCACTTTCTTGAACACATACCAAATGCCACTGAACATAAATGTGCCTAAACTGTGCCTCTGAGAGAGCTCTGTTTTTAAATTAACTTTGAGCATGTTCTAACCTAAAAAGGGAAAGGGGGAAGGGAAGAAAACAAAAAAAAAAAAAAAAAGAGGAAAAAGAGGAAGAAGGTTTCTTTTGTGGCATTTTTCTTTCTGAGAACACAGGAGGAAATAGGTGTTGGTACAAGCAGAAAGACATTTACCTCTCCCAGCTTCAAAAAAAAGTGCTATCAGCAAATATATTAGATTATTGATGCAGGGAGAGAGGAAGTTGCAAAGCTGCTTAACATTTCAAGAAGCTGTGAGGCTTTTCACTCAGTGCTGCAGCTGGGGAAAATAAAAATATTCTTTGAGTAGGATTTAGTAACTCAATAACAAAAGTCAAATAGATTAAATGCTGCATCTGTTGTTATAATTAAATTAACAAAGTACTGGTAGAATCATGCGTGTTTTCCCCTTGTGTACCATACCCTGGGCAAAGATGTGATGTAGCTGTACATATTTCCTGTGCTATAAATTAAAACACAAGCCAAATTCACCCTTCCTGCAATGCTATTAAAAATCAAGGAAAATTACTCCAGGGATAAATCTGGCCCAGAGATGTTTTTCAGCAAAGATGAGTTTCAGAATAAATTCTACGAAAATAGGTCTTGGAGGAAATACTTGAAACATTTTCACTGGTGTTCCCAGAGCACTTGTTTAAAAATATATTGGAACAGATAGTTCCCAGTATTAAATAGGTGGAAAATTTGAAGACAGTGTTTTAGAATACTCTGTTTCCAGGTATCAACCTGATATTCTTACAGTCTGGATTGGAGGGGGTGGGGGCCTGTGTTGTTGTTGCTGTTTCATTTTTCTGTTTTCAGGGTTTTTTTGGGGGTGTGGAGGGCTTATGGGGTGTTTGGGGGGGGGGGGGGGGGGGGGGTTAAATACCTAAGTATCTGCAGTCTTAAATAAAGGCCACTTCATATGCAGCTCAACTCGGGTACCAAGAATTGAGGAGCTCAGGTATTACAGGTGTACTTGGAGAATCAGACCCATGCATTCAAGAGATTACACATTTTTACACTGAGATTACGCAATCAGATGAAATACTACTATATATAGCATCGCGTTAGACTCCCAGCTGGCACGAGCTGGAGCCAGTCTACTAAAATCAATTAATCTTCCTCAGCTTATCTGACTCACTCAGGGCATGTGTGCAATTATTAATATTAGAGTTCTCCATGGAGTCGCATACGCAGAAGTGCTGGCAAGGGCGACAGCCTCCATTAACCTTCACAGACAGTAGCATGATGCTGGAGACCTGCATGAATGCACCTGTAACACTTCGCCTGCACGACTGCATCAAGCAAAATGATGAAAACAGCCATAAAACACACACAAGTTGCTGAAAGCAATTTATCTCCAGCAATTTGCACAGCTAACAACCGTTGTAATCACATTTTTTGCAGAATAGAAAACTGGGCTGGGAAGAGCTTTAAGAGGCCGTTCACCCGTTCCCTGCCCCAGGGCAAGCTGTAGCACACCTACATGCTCCCGACACCTCCTCCTTCCTTGGAGGGTTTTGAGCCAAAATGTTTCATTCTTGATCTCAGTCCAAAACAAGACGTGTTTTAAACCCTGTTGTTCATCTCGTTTTAAGCTCCAGGTGTTGGCCTTTAATGCTAATAAATATACAGAACATCAAACTGGCTGGCTAGTTCCTATGTGAACACAGAGCTCAGCTCTTGCTAACGCGGGGACAGCGGAAGATATAAACAGGTAGGATTAATGATTTTTTTAGAGCAAGAGTCAAACATAGCAGAAATAAAAAATCTGTCCAACAGCTCTCCATTGCAGGAGATATTTTTAGCGCATCTGGAGGAGACCACAAAGGTCATGAGAAAATCTGCAATGCTCTTTGAGGCCATCCTCTCCATGACAGGCACTGAGAGGCAGCAGGTCTACCCCCCCACTGCCATAGAGAAGAGGCCACCCCGTTCCCAGAGAGCACTATTCTCTCCAGTGTTGCTCTGACCGAGCCTGTTCTCCATCCCCCAGCTTTTACAAGCTCGCCACAAAGTCCCCTTGCAATGGCACGGGAGCACGTACTTCTCCTCCCCTCTGTTTTCCCACCAGAAAGTCACAGGTTCAGAAGAGTCCCATGGAGCAGACAGCTCCCAGCTTCCCTGCCTCCAAAAGCTCCCGGGGCACAAACCCAGAGATGGAGTCTGTGGAGGGAGGAAAGGGGAGGCTGGCAGGGAAAACCATTAAACATCCCACTTTGCAAAACCAGTACTTGGATGGGTCTCACCAGCACAGAAGGATTCAGGACTAACAGCGCTACTGATGGTGCTTCTGCAGTAAGGTAAAGGGAGAAGGGTCTGGACACCGGATCCCAGACTTAGAAAAGTTTTCAATTATTAAAGCAAGGCACCAATTCTTGTAACAAGGCACTGTAGCTTATTTAAAGAAAATAACACACTAATAAGAACATTTTTTTCCTTCCACATCTTCCAGACGTGGCATCACTAGGATCTGGTTTGGTAACGTTTCCATTGCTTCTGCCACATTCCTGAAAACAATCTTGCACTTGTAAAGAGATGCGGCCCAGCCTCCTCATTGTGATTCTAAACCAGAATACGTATTTCTTCTATTTTTTCCCCCATATATTTCTTTGCATGCAATTATTCAGGCAAATCATACTCCTCAATCTCCTGGGACTCAGTTTATTCCAGTAACCGAGAGGGCTTTTTTCTTCTCTGATGTTCCGTTTTTCAGGGCAAGGTTATTTTTTGTGTGTATGATCCTTTTTCAATTATGCAAAACCCAAGGCAAAAGTGTAATAAAAAATGCAACAACTCTATTGCTTATTTTTGTGGTCTGACATTTTGATTTCATGTCATAATGAGTCTAATCCATCTACCCTGCATTACACACAGATCACATTCCTAACCAGTAGCAATTAGAAATAGATATCCGATTTCTTTCTTCCAGAATTGTATGAAAATTAATGTCACTTGTCACAAAAAGAGTTCAGACTACAAAGAGCAACACACAAAACACTAAGTATTTTAATTTGACACCATTCTTCATGCAGTTCTCAAATCAAAAGCAACAATGTTAAATTCTATTATTAATCCTCCTGCTTGGGCCATCACTCTGAATAAAGGCATTAATGAAATGGAGACCTGCAAAGCGTTGTCTTAGAAGCTATAAAACATAAAATTAAAATTGAACCATTTGGTCTTTGGGATTAAAAATCCTCAGTAAATCACATAATCACCAAGAAAAGGCTGAAGTAGTGAACAAGGAGTGTCTGTAGTGTCTCTGTTCCTTTCTGTACAAGTGACAGGCAGGGTATCTCTCGAGCGACAAACACACCAGTCTCCCCGTGACCTGTATTAGAGATGTTGTACCCGTCGTGGTCAGGGAGCCGTGCTGGCAGCTTTCCATCCCGGGGCTGGAATTCTCACAGCTGCCCACTCACAGGACTTTCCTGCTCTCCTCCAACACACTTGCCCTTATTTTCCAAGAGGCAACAAGCACAGTTGTCCCAGTTAAGCAGGAGGTGTCCTGCACCAGTTCATGCCCTCCCAAAGACCCAACTGGTCTCACGTTGGCAGCTGCAATAAAAACAACTGCTCCACTTCGGCACGGAGCGGCCAGTTGCTGCAACAGCCAGCTCTGCCCCAGCTGATGGAAGTGGGAAACGGAGACGTTTCTTCATATTGGTTACAGGAGTCTTGCCTTTAATTTCACTTGGAAGCTCATCCCTGCCTAGTGGGTTTGTTCACTTGGTGTGTCAGCCACTTGTTCCTTAAAATGCTCAAACAGGAGGGAAAAAAGGATATGGAAGCTGGAATAATGCTGAGCTCTTCTGTATCTATGGCTTCTGTATCTGTACCTCTAGGAGTGGCTGTATCACGGCCAGAACACACTCTGGCTTACCACCTCAGCAGTCTGAGGGCTGCCCCAGTTTCAATCCCCAGTGCTGCCCATCACGCAGTTGCATGCTAACTGTGAAATACAGGCAGTGACTAGAGCAAAGATGGACACGGAGTACCAAAAATTCAGTGATTTGGGCTCATCTCTCAACCATCTACTCAGATGTCACATCCGTTTCATAAAAACATCCGCCTGTTCTACATCTGTGTTAACAGGGAGAAAAAAAGCAGAGTCTTGCAGATGTGCAAAGCTCAGAGAACAATATAACAGATCACTGATCAGATAAACTCTCAGGGCGTGTTCACTGTGAAAGATAGCATGAATTTAGTTTCCTCACAAGATAACAAAACAGATGGGCAGTAATGCCTGTTGCAAAACTGTCTCACAAAAAGCGAGTGACACGGTGAGGGATCCAAGATGTTTGTACACAAACCCATTCAAGCTGAATCCCATGCAACTTATGCAGGAGTGTGGGTGCAAAAACTGCATAACCGTTTGCTTGCACATTACCTGAATCTGACAGAACACCCATGGGCCAGTCATCCTGGGGTTTTTCAGGGCAGATTTAGGAAAGTCTAACAGCTCACCAACTGCTACTGAAACCTATGTTCAACAAGAAGCTAAAAAAATACCAAAAGATCTCTTATTAGGTCCCAACTTGCTGTTGAACAATGTAACAAGGAAGGCAGGATCCAAGGAGTCTCCTTTATTCCAGCGATCCCCTCCAAGAGGGACAGCAATTATAAAGCTTTCGGTAGCGAACCATTAACTTCACAGTTGCCAAAACCCTAAAGTTTCATTTAGTACATGAAATTTTTTCATACCCTTCTAAATCCTTTATACAATCTGTGTATCAGCAAGCGCAGATTACCTTTCTTATTTTCATATAGCAAACTGATAGTTGAGTGAAACAAACGATTGCAGATTTTGAATAGTGGTGGTTACTGCCCCCCAATATTTGTATGTATCTTCCAAATGCTGAGTAAATCAAAACCCAGAGAGAAATACACACTGTGGGCCAGATCTTTCAGCAGGTATAAGTCAGCATGGTCTGAATGACTCTTCATATATAATTACACTGCCAAATCCTCAATAAGAATTGAGTGGATGTCAGCATATGCTTTGTGTAAAACAGACAAGAGGACCTTTGTCAGACAAGAATTAAATTAAGACTCACTATAGGAACTGTATCATACGGTTTAAAAGAAAACCACACTACAAACACACGTGCAGGCCTGAAAACAGGGGCAAAAACCATGAGAAATGTCAGCTGAGGTCTGCTTCTTGCAAGGAAGGGGGTTCAACAGCAAAGGGATACTATTATCCACCACATGCAGAGAACTGGTTTTATAGGAACTGGCAGGCTTGCTGCTCCAAAGCAGCTGCTTGAACATTTAGCTTGAAAGACAGCCTATTCCTCTCATTTTCTTCGGTGTGTCTCTTAGCTGTACTGCTGAACCGCTCTGCTGACACAGCAGTGCCCAACAGCAACGTGTTTCACACGGGACTGGAGAGCCTCTAGGCTGAAGGAGTGCCTGGTGGAAACTGGACGTGGTCTATATGGCACACTGAAGCAGAGAGCACAGCGCTGCACCGATGCCAGGGGCGCCTGGAAGCTGTCGCACAATTTTTGAGGATGCAGCTCAGTACGTTCACATCCACAAGGTGGTTGTACATGAGCCATTTTCAGTGCTGGCCAGTTTGTCGTAAAGAAAGCCAAAGAAGGAAGCAGTCGGTAAGAGACAGAAACCTGTGCATTCAGGAGAGCAGCAAATGACTCATAAACTGTAGAGATGCACGCAGGACTAGTCCATGCTGGTTGGTGCTGGGTATTACGAATAATAACTCCATCAGCCTGCATTATAAAGACACCAACTTTGCAGCCTACACATCTGCCAGTCTTCTTGATAGATAATGAAAACCAGCATACATCTAATCACCCACCAGCAATAATTCCCTTTCCTGCTTCAACTTCTGTTATACAGTTTCATCTGGTCCAAGAGACTTAAAAAATATAAACTAACAATATCTCATAAATTGAAACGTTAAAAGAAAAAAAAAAAAAAGAAAATGCAAAAAATTTAAGTTCACCACCTGAAAATATTTTCCAAAGTAGCGATTCAGCTTCCTGTGTGATTTTACACACACACACAGAGAGGTCTTCACATAGTAAACTAATGCTACCTAGAACAAGAGACGTGCTCAGCTTTCCTTTGAAAATATCATGCAAATATCTATTAAATAAAGAGACAGCTGTGGTCTGATACAATATGGAAATTTCAATCTAACACAAAATCTTGCTGGCACTGAGGCTGAAGCCACACATTTTAAAGGAAAGCTACCAGACCTTTCCTGGTGTGAATATTGAATGTTTTGAGAGAAGTGAGAGAATTCTGCTTTTAGAATTCACTCCATCAGAAGCACACATTGTTCTCTGAAACAGTTTGTTTTTATTAGGGTTAACCAACTTGTAAGAATGCTCACAAAATCTCCAGCCCCTCAAGTAAAGTAAGAAGAACCCAATCAGTAAAGCTGAGGATAAGCAGGATTACCAGTCTGGCCTGCAAGTGAGAACTGCCTGTTAAAAAAAGGCAGAATCACATTTCCACGTGGAAAATTTTAGAATTATTATTACTAATGTAACATCTCAGTATTTTTTCCCCCCTATTTCATGTACAATAATACACATACAATCATCTCTGCTTGTTCCGTTAGATAACAACAGGTAGCAGAGCCAAAGTCATGGTCTTGTTCAAAATCGCTTGGGATTTGAGCGCTCCCTCCCAGATACCCCCGGAGGGGAGCAGCAACGCTGAGACCACGGGCAAACAGGCAGGCATGTGCCCCGGGGAGAGGAATAGGAAATACCTGCATGTGGCTTCTTCATGGTCCTTGTCAAAATATCTGCAAGGAAGCCAAAATTCCCATACAAATCCAAATTGGGGAAGGGGAGGGAAAGACTCAAGTATTGGAATGTTCCAATTTGAAAGTATCATTAAGGATTATAATTATGAGCTAATTACATTGGGGGGGGGTGTAAATATAATCAGGCAAAGAGGATCCATTTGATATGGCACCCAGAGGGATATGGCAAGGGAGAGAAGCGTTTATTCCACCACACTGGAATATTTTATATTCACTGTCATCGCCGCAGTGTTGAATAAAGTGAAGGAAAGTGTTGCTGCTTCTTCCTTGTATCATTCTCTGCTATGGCACCCTCTGCCATCCCAATTCCCACTCCCTCTCACACCTTTACAGAATGTCAGTGCAATGACTTTCTAGGAATTTGGGCCAAGTTCAAGAATCCCCATCTGCTCCTGTTGGAGAGGAATGAGATCAGACTGTAAATGCATGGCAGACTCCTAGCAAGGAGACATGCGAGCACAATTTGGACACATATGAAAGTCAGTACCAGCTTTCTTCATTCAAATTAAAAACTTTAGACTCGGCTCTGTCTCTCTGTAATGAAGCATTCATATATTCAGTTCATCATCCATTTAGGTTAAGTGCATGTATAGGCAAGCACTCTCAAGACACTTCATTAATCTACATTTATCTTAAAGATGTTTAGAATTGTAGACGTGCATGCACAAGATGAGTTTTTCAAGACTTAAAAGCAACTAGGTCTCGAGAAAAGTGGCTTTGGTAGCACATGTTCTCACAGTTATTTAAAGTAATTCAAATGAAATATATGCTTAAATCAGCAAAAGACTCCTCATTAGGATCAGCTTTAAGAGATTTTTTGAATCTCTTTGCACTGGGTACTTAGGAGCACACAGTAATGCAGGTAGTCAGTTTGCAGGATGGTGCCCCTTGACAAATCTACACAAACACACCCCCCAGGTTCAAAAATGGAATTTATAATACTTTGTCGTTATAGTTGGCAGCACTATGGGAATATATATATATAAAAAAGATGCACTTTGTATCAAAACATCAGCCTTTCAAGAGACTTGTGGGAACAAACAGAAGAAATAGAGCCAACAACTGAAAGGCAGAGCAGCACACCCACTCGGATCAAGTGCTGGAGCAACCCTGGGTCAGCGACTCCCTGGCTGCTTGGAAGGAAGCACCCCAAATAGAAAAAGGCCGCAACAGTAGAAAAGAAAGAGAGAATATGCCACAGCTCCTGAGCAACTCACATGCACTTGCTCATTCACGCTCTGAAGTGCACAAATCTGGAGTCACTTGCTGGAGATGTTTCTCCCCACCTGACTGGTTATCGCAGTAGCCCAGGGCTGAAGTTAGGAGCAGAAGCCTGCGTTCATCCACTGAACACTTCCCAATTTACTGTCATGGCACTCTGTAGAGCTGAGACCAAACTTCCTTATTGCATAAGATGGGGAACATAAAAAATAAAACCAAAACCCAACAACCCAAAACCCAAACCAAACAGAAATCAAGCGACTTGCCCAAAGCTGTATGAGAAATTAAGTAGAACTGGAAACTGAAGGCGAACCATGCAAGTCCCCGTTGAGCCCTGTATGGTTAGCCCTTCTGCATTTGACCATCTACTACACTTCTAGACATGCAGTAATTTCAAATCCTGCTTACTAAAACTCTAACAGGAGACTCTTGACTTTTCCATCATCGGAAAAAGACAACCTTAACTCTGGTGGAGAATATTAGACATCCTTACAATCTCAAGTGCCTCTCTTGCTTCCATCTATTTATTTTCCTTTTCAGTCCATTTGTGGACTTAAAAAGAGAATAAAAAGTCCACTTCTTGGCCAACTCCCTTTCATTCACAAATGTGGCCAAGAAAAAAAAACGTGATTACATTCTGCATGTGGTTAAAGCCTGAAGTCTGCTGTTTAACCCATACACGTAAACATACAGATACATGTGTACATACGTTTATACTCACACATATAGAGAGCATTGTTAATAATCAGAACAGATCTTGATGAATCACCTCTATTTGATATTTTACAGTGATTCTTATAAAAACCAATCCCTAAATGTGCAAACTATTAAGAAAACATGTGAAAAAACAAAGTCTGATTGGCAGACTAAAGTTGTAGGCTGAATAAGGCATAAGCCTGTTTAGCATTAATGCCAGAAGATCCCCTCTCACTCTAAAAATCTGACATAGCATTTGCTTTATTAGCTCTAAATCAACTACTCATTTAATTTACATTAAAAATAGGAAAGTAAAAATTAATACAGATGATTTAGAACTCAAGCCATGCAAAGGCAGCACTTTTTTTTAATACACTTTCAGTTTGGAAGTGAATATTACTGCACATTGCTGAATTGCTACAACAGTCCACAAGGCCAGCCCTAGAATTCTGTCGATATAACCATTAAGATTTCATTTACTAAGACTTGATTAACTCAAGGTTTCCTTTTCCACTAATTGAATAGCACAAACTACCTCCAACTATTATGGGTTTAGGTCTGAGTGTATGAGCAAGGAATGACTATCTTATGCACCACCTAGAATTACAGTTTTGCAGATCAAGGAAATGAAACTTCTTAAAATTGGGAAAAGAAAAAGAAAGGCAAGATAGAGCTTCACCCTAGCCAAAAGTCACTGCAACTCAGATTAACTTAGAAGTCATGAAACTTTAGCCAAGAAAGTAAAAATGAAAGTCCAGTGCTTAAAAAGCAAGGTCAGATGTTCCATTAATTTCCTCTAACATTTCTGTGAAGCACGTGGTCCAAGACTACAGAAAAGTCTATCACAGGCCACAAATATGCCACCAGTAGAGACCCAAGAGTTTCCCTTCCAAGCTAGAGACAATTACCAACAAACAGAAGACACCACTCGTGCACCAAGCCTCATAAAGTGAGCCAGAGCTCTTCATCAGCAATCACATTTAATAGAAATGACAATACAGAGCCACAGCTCCGCAGCCAGCGCCTGTGCTCTGGTCACCTCCAGCAGGAGGGCATTACGGTCACACATACCCCCAGCTCACTGCAGAATCCTTGCTAATGTTTGCATTTACTACTCTAGGTCAATGCCAGTAACTTCACAGTCCTTACCTACTGAAAAGTGCTACCCCGCTCCACCTTCCGCCGTCCCAAAGTTCCCACAGTGAGAAGGACACGCTTCTTATTCCAAGCACCTTAAACTCCATCTAAACCCATTTTAATCACGCACACGGAGGCTTTCTTCCTTTCCAATACTTTTAGTGAACATAACATTAGAAGAGGCTGAATATTTTTCCTTTCTTAATCTTGACAAAACCTTTTTCCGCTACATACTTTTGTAACAGGGCTGCTGCACAACATCATGACTGGAAACAAGGTTTCTGTAGCGGAAACAGTGATGTAACCTTAAACACGGCACCAGGCTGCATGAAAACCCTGTCGTGCTCCTGGAAAGAAAATGCATTAAAACCTAAGGGGCTCTGTCACCATCATAAATTGCACGCACTACTGCTGCATGCTCTCAGAAAGCTTCACTGAGCGGGGCTGGGCGCAGCGGCAAGGACTGTGGTCTCCCCCGGCTTTGTAGAGTGCCTGGGCTCATTGCTACCACCAGCTGCGACCACCTCCACGCTAACAAGGAAGGGGAAGATAAAAAATCTGCACTAAATTAGAATCTAGTTTTGTGATCACGGAATGAGTAAGGTAACAAAATCCATGTGAAGAGCAGTCAGTGCTGGAGGGTTACTCTCACTCTCTGGCAATTATACGCTTAGTTATTCTTTGCCGAGCTTTAACACCCACCCATTTCTCCAAACCAGTGACTCTCGTTATCAGACTCGTTCCTTTGCTGTTATCAAACTAGCCTTCCACTGGGGAAGGTTTATCAGCTTCAATGAACACTGGCCACTGTACTTCACATAAAATTTGGAAATTCTGAAATGAAGACAGTAAATCACCACTACCCTCTGCAGACAAGTCCAGGCCAGGTGTAACAAAGATATAATGATGCTATTTTATGAAATTGGTAAAAGAATATGAAGAGAAGTGAACAAGACTTGGCCTTAGTGAACAGCTGAAAGTTAATAACTCCAGGTTAATAATCCTGATGAGGACTGATGTTACAAAGACAAAGATCTCTGGGAATTTAACACAGGGTAAGTTTTATTATTAAAACTATACTACACCTAAAGTGCTCTGGATTATTTAAGGTTTATATAAGCGAGAGCCAGGAGACCTCATCTAATCATCTAATCTACATCGAATGCTGTAATAGCCTCTGATTCAGAGGCCATCAATTTACTTTGTGTTCACAGAGTATATACAACATACCGCAAAACGAAATAATAAAAAGAGGAAGAGAAGAGCTGATATGGCAAAAGACCCAAGCAGAAGCAAGGGGGGGAAGGGGGGAACCAAAGGAGGAGGATGTTTTAAAGACAAACTATCTGCACGCACAGTTCTGAAATGCTAACTCCCAACTTCCCTATCCCATTACCGTGTGCACTGCAGGTGAAACAAAGCAACGGAGAATAACAGCGCCACGTTGCCTCTTTTGAAAGGAAAACTCCACCATCACGGAAAGCTAATAAAGAAAATAAAAGCAACAGGCAGGTCTAAGCAAGCAGTAGAGAAGTAATAGTATTGATTCAGTAGTTCATTTTTTATTCATGGATTTTCTTTCCAATGGGTATCACAGAAGCATTTTATGCTTAATAGGTGCCATGACTGTGCAAACGTTTTCTAAAATAAAGACTGATTTATTCTTAAGTATAGAAAAAAAACCTTTACCAAGGCATTAAATGGCTTCATTTCCCCATCCAAAGCCTGCACAGAAGGACGCATGTGACAAACAACAGGAATATGCACAAGTCCTTTACAAAAATGTCAGCATGGGAAACAGCCATATGCAGAATTCAAGAAGCAAAGTGTGGACCATGTAAAACAACAGAAAACCGATCCTCCCTGAAAGCTCTTTGATGTTGAAACAACAGAAGGTGGGTGCTACAGATGCTGAAGGATTCTGTTGTGTTAAATTGCAAAGCAAATTCTTCCTCCACGGTCTATACCAGTCACCCCAGACCCATCCAGCTGAAGAGCTACCACCTTCTGGAGGTTCAACTCCAGCTCAGCTTTGCTCCAGATCACCCTCTAAAAGCATTTTTCTTGCTGACTATGAAGGAGGCTAGAGACACTTCAGCTGGACGGGTAGTGCCAAACAGGAAGAACACAGGTCTGTATAAACTCTTGAAGAAACCATCAGGTGGTTATAGCACTGACCTGACACAACACTGAATATAACACATTAATACTTTGAGAGTTAAAAGATGGTATTTTTGCATAAATGTGTGACTCTCCCTCCCCGCTTGCTCTCTTACGCACTCACTATGAAGTTTATACACGGCCTACACCATCCAACAGCAGGACAGCCGACCTGTGCTGGTATCCTGACAGCAGCCCTCTCCGTCCTTGAAGCTCTCGTACACAGTAAGGCCTCTTCTCCCATGCCTTAAAGTAGTATTTTATTGATTTATTTTCAGTTCAAGTTTTCTAATACAGCTTTCTATTTTGGGTACAGCTCCAATGTAGTAAACACATGTCTGTTGTTCATTTAATCACCTAAAACGCCAGACAAATCACAGGGATTCACTGCACTTAGGATAAGACACATGGCTTTGAAATACTTTATACTGTTATATTTAATCTTCAGCTTGACCCCGTGATCAACTGTATTAGACAACAAATTTTCATCAGAAGTTTCTGCTTCTTAATTAAACTCCTGTTTGCATTTACAATGGCACTTTTCCATACATGTGAGACATGGGAAGTGGAATGATAACCTAAACCATGCACAGAAAAAATATGTTGCTGTTTTCCTGTTATTCCCAGAAAGACATGCATACCTTGCACAGATTTTTTAATTCCCTAAGAAAAAAAAAATCAGTAATCAATAATTAGCATGACTGAAATAAAAAACCAACAAACCCAAATCCCCAAACCCTCAGAGGGATCCTAGTCTTAGAGCTTTACAGGGAGAGAGCCCAATTGCTTCCTACTCCTCTCCTTTCCTCTTCCTGCTTCTGGTTTAAATACTTGCCATACTCATGTTTTGAATATTTATTGCCAATTCAGTCTATTCCACATACTTTAACTATAAAACCCTAATACAGCTAACAGATTAAATCCTATTGTTTAAACTACAAATTTTAATCCATAATTAATATGCAAACCAAGGTCTCTTTTTATCCCCTTTGCATTAACTGTTCTCCTCCTTCCCCAGTCTCCATGATAAATGTATTGGGTTTCCATGGCAAGGTCTTGGGAGTGGGGGGGCTACAGGGGTGGCTTCTGTGAGAAGCTGCCAGAAGTTTTCCCTGTGTCCACCGCTGGCCAAGGCCAAGCCCATCAGCAGCAGTGGAAGCGCCTCTGGGATAACATATTTAAGAAGGAAAAAAAACGGCTGCGTCTCAGTAGCCAGAGAGAGAAGAGAAGCGAGAGGATGCGAGAGAAAACAGCCCTGCAGGCACCAAGGTCAGTGCAGCAGGAGGGGCAGGAGGGGCTCCAGGCACCGGAGCAGAGATTCCCCTGCAGCCCGTGGTGAAGACCATGGTGAGGCAGGCTGTGCCCCTGCAGCCCATGGAGGTCCACAGTGGAGCAGATCTCCACCTGTAGCCCATGGGGGACCCCACGCCGGAGCGGGTGGATGCCCAAAGGGAGGAGGCTGTGACTCCATGGGAAGCCCACGCCAGATCAGGTTCCTGGCAAGCCATTGCGGACCAGTGCGGGGAGGAGCCCACGCCGAAGCAGGTTTGCCAGCAGAACTTGTGACCCCGCAGGGGACCCAATGCTGGAGCAGTCTGCTCCTGAGGGACTGCACCCCGTGGAAATTATGGGGCCATGCTGGAGCAGTTAGTGAAGAACTGTAGCCCCTGGGAAGGACTCAGTTGGAGAAGTTCATGGAGGACTGTCTGCCGTGAGAGGGACCCCACGCTGGAGCAGGGGAAGGGTCCTCTCCCTAGGAAGAAGAAGTGGCAGAGACAACATGTGATGAACTGACCTCAACCCCCATTCCCATCCCCCTGCACCGCTGGGGGGAGTAGGTAGAGGAACTGGGAGTGAAGTTGAGCCCAGGAAGAAGGGAGGGGTGGGGGGAAGGCTTTTAAGACCTAGCAGTTTTTCTCCTCTCCTCTGATTTTGATTGATAATAAATTATTTTTTTCCAAGTTGAGTCTGTTTTGCCCGTGATGGTAACTGATAAAATGATCTCTCCCTGTCCTTATCTCGACCGATGAGCCTTTTGATTTACTTTTCTCTCCTCTGTCCGGTTAGAGGCGAGTGATAGAGCGGCTTTGGTGGGCCCCTGGTGTCCCGCCAGCATCAAACCACCACAATAAAGAATGTTGTTTGTTGATATTTTGCTTCATAATCTCATTAGGGGTCTCTTCTTCCCTCTTCCATCGGTTCAGTTTTGTATTTAGATAGCAATGTCTTCAGATATTGCCTGGCAACAATTACAGCAATCGCATCCAGTTGGAATTGAAAATGCTATTTAATCTACTGTGATTCTGCTGATACCGAATATTCAGATTAATAGAAAAGGTGGTGGTGAAATTGTTACATCCTTTGGAAGGATGTAACGTACTTGATACCTATTGCCTTTATTTACTGAGCAAACATGCAAAGAAGCACGTTTTCCTCCAGCGAGCCAAAAAGGCATGCAAGAGGGTCAGAGTGACTAAAACCGGAGACTGTGCAGAAGTAGGTCCCCTTTCCTGCACCTCGTGTGCACCCATGCGTGCACCGCAGGTTGCTGGCTGGAGGATGTGGGGAAGCACAGGCTCAAGGAAATGTCCCTTCTGCTCCCCTGTGAGGTGCCATCCTTCACGCTAACTTTTGCACGCCTGCCCTTGGGCAAATGAGTATCAGATGACTAATAGTCTTCTGTGCAGAAGGGAGCCAGGAAGCAGACTGTTAACGAAGCCTTCCAAATGGCACTCCAAAAGCCCAGAGGGTACTGGAAAGAGGCACTGGGATAGGAATGGCAATCTTCTTCCAGAAACCAGAGCCTCACCGGTGCAGCTGACCTACATTCTCCAACTCAGCGTTGCAGGACTAGCCAAAACATGCATAAATAATGGGTCCATATCAGCTGAATCTACAACCATCCCATGCTGGTGAGAACAAGTCATCTCCTCTCATGTACTACTCCAGTCACCAGCCACAGATGCTAAATATGATCCCAAACCACATTTTAACTTGCATGAGGCCCTTTACAGACCAGACTATATCTTCACAGAACCTCATGTTAGATTGCCATTTTATTGACCATGGTGGTAGTGAGAAATCCAACGTTTTAAATGACCAACATAACTCTCACCTTTGAAATCTAATTCAAAACAGTTTTAAGACTTCCTTCTTATGACTAATTCCCTTTATCCAGGCATCTATTAGATTTAAGAAAGCATAGCAAGCTTCAATTTTTAAACTTGTTTTTAACCAACGTAGTCCTTTCTTGAAGACCACAAAGGTTCTTCATGATCTGCACACCTAAATATCTTCTTACACAGCCAGGGGCAACTTCTGCATACCCAAAGCTTGCGGTCTGAGGGTTTCAATATTTTACATCAAGAGCAAAGTACACGCAGGCTCAAAATAACCCCATGCCTCCATTTTTCAATTCAGGATTCAACAAGACACATCAGAGGAGAAAACACTGGTGTTGATTTGTATTCCAGAAATGAACAGATGCTAAAAAAGAAAAATTATTTAAGCAGAAATCTTGATTGTTAAATATTTGCAGCGTTTCCTATGTTTCAGTTATTCTCTGCAGAAGGGTTGCTGTAATATGAGCCTTTTGTTTGCTGAAGAGGCAGATAAATTACACCACTAATTGATCGCATATAACACACACTTATTCAAATTCTTTATTACACATGGAAAATGACTCAGTTCTAATGTTCTAAGTGAACACATTTTCAGCTGATATTCCTATCAAGGTAGCATTAAAAGGCATGAGTGAAGGCAGAGTAAGTTTGCAAAACCATCAAAGTGAAACTGATTTTACTTACTTGGATATAATCACCTGAAGCAGGCTGGGCACAAAGTGGAACAGGCATTTTGTTTATGGATCAAATTTATAAAACTAATTACTATCTGAAGTTAGCAATTTGATTACTTTTGGTCCCAATTCCAGAGTTTAGAACTAGTAGTAGAGTTATCCTTTTCTATCTCAATCATATTCCTGACTCGTCATCACTTTCTCAGCTTTGGAATAACTACTTACTGAATTGAAATAACTAGTTACTGAATTCATTGACTGAAATGGAAAAAAAAAATTAAAGAAAATATCTCTGAATTTGACAGAAAAACTACTGCTGAATTTTGCTTGTTTCTTAACAAAAACTGGTTCCAACCTCTTAACCAGTAAATTTCAACAGGTCACAAATATTCAGGGCAGGGGGGAAACCTTAAGGCACTTAGATCAGGGAGGTACAGGAGGTTAAGTAGCATTTAAGTCTTATATCCCCAATAGAGAATCTAAAGTACTCTCCCTCTGACCTCATCTGGGACAAGACTCACTCCTGAATCACAACACTGGTAGGATGTTTGTACAGTAACACAAAGGCACAAACGTAGCGGATGCTTCCATACCTCGCTGAGTTCCCAGTTAAACCGTAGAGCAGTGAAGACCGCAGCAGTGCTGCTTTACCACACTCCAAGCAGGATCAGATTCGTGTCAGACTTACATCCAGCAGAAAGTCATCAGGCTCAGCTCACCTGCATTATTCTTCCCTGGAGAAGCGGACAACGGCTCTTGGAGAGGCACACTGCCCCAAGAGCTTCAGTCTTCCTTTTCTTCCTGCAACACCCCAGCCACCTCTACTTGGTTTTGCAGCACTGGCTGCTGCAGCTATAGAATGGCCCCTCTTTCCTTCCTACTTTGTATCCTCACCTTTGCTGGCAACAACAGAAGCCACCTGGCTGCTAGATCAGATAGCAAAAGCCTTCCTCATCACCCTGCCACAGCTGCCACCCGCTTTCCCTCTCCCCTCTCTTTTCCCACCTCCCTGCTTCAGCTGGGCTCCGGGGGGGCTGGCACGGCAGCCAGTAATTGCACAGGGGACGCGAGGGACATGCAGCCTTGGGAGACTTCCATGTCTAGAGCAGTCCTGCACAAGGAGGTGGAACCACTTTGTACAATCTCGGCCTCTGTTAGCTAAAAAATACAAAGCAAATGTGGGACTGCATGCTCTTGTGTACACACCAGAATAAAAGGAGGCAGAGGTGGTCAAAAAGATACGGCTGCGTAAGCGACTGTAGGAGCTTTGGGCACAAACGCAGAAGTGCCAGGGGGACATGCGAGAGGCTTGCAAAGCATGGCAGATGGACAGCCAAGACAGGCGTGCTACGATGAGAGCAAGGATAACAGCATTGTAACAGAGAAACCTAAACTGTTTTAATTGGGTCCTTCGCCTTATAAAATAGTTATAAAAAGAAATGTGAGATTAGAGCACCAGCTGAAACTGGCATGCTAATAAAACACAGGAAACCATTGATCTCAGTAAGAGTCATTTACTGAATGTGTACAGAGAACTGGGTCTGTAGGGCTAAAATCTCTCATTATTTCTTATTAAAATTTTTTAAACTTGTACAGTTCCTCGTAAAAGTCAAACACTGGAGATAACCCATACCCAAATGATTTTGCAGTGATCGTGGCTTCGCTGAAATTCTGAAGGCAGAAGATACCAAAGCTTTTCCCACATAAATGCATGGCTGACCATTTTAAAAAGCTTTTCACAACCTGCCAAAATAACTTAGATGATATCACGCCATCTCAAAAAACAGAGGAAACATAAGGAGTTCAGGGAGAAACTCAGAAGTATATACATTTTTACTTTTTTTTTTTTCCACATTAATGACTGTGCAACTGAGGTCCCTTTAAACTTAAGCATCACTAACAGATTAGCCAGTAGCACAGAAAGCCAAAAAGCAAAACAAGAATACAAAAGGAGACATAGAATTTACTTAACAAGGTCTACAATAGATCCTGGCACATCTCTGCCTCGGGAAAAAAAGAAAAAAAAAATAGAAAAGACACTTACCGCAGGATTTTGTAACTGTGGGTTGATGCTCGCATACCGCTCAGCGTTACATGCGGTTGCAAAAATTCACTCTGTCTCATGAGATCATATGCATACACCCCAAGTTATAAATTTATGCAAGCTTTTGCCAGAACCAGTCAGACGTTTTCCTTTATTTCCACAGCTGCTGAAAAGTATTATCGCATCCATACTCTATCATGTCCAAATTTTCCTGGCTTTTTAAATGATCCACGCTTCCTATTTAAAGCTTGAGCTGGAATGCATGTTTAACTCATTTCACAAAGAGTTCAGTTATACATCTCCCTTTATGAAAAATTTAAATTGTTTGGCTAAGAAGCAGTGTCTTTTTACCCCAAGACACTACTCCAGCAGCAGTTAAGTAAATAACATGAAACAAAAACACGGAAAGGAACCAAAGTGTTTTGTAACTAACACAGAAGAGGGTTTGGGTTTGTTTTCATGAAGTTCAAACAGAAAAAGTTTTATGATTTAAGTAAAGTGAGTGCAAAAGGGTTTGGAGAAGGAAGGTTTCCATTAAACAGATCTGAACTGGTTCAACAGTAATTTGAGCTCTGTATGAGCTCACTTTTTTGCCGTGCCACAGTCAGCAGCGAAGCAAAAACTTCACAAAACACAGGAGGGAGCTGATGACAGATGAGAGGGCAAGAGGCAACGCAGGGGCCATCTCTGAAATAATTACTAGCACTATATTACAAGCCTGCCATGAGAGAGCCTTTCCCACATTTTTAAAGCTGCAAATGTAAACAGCACTTAAAAAGAAATTTAACTTGAGTGGTGAACCAGGAAATGAAAAAAAAAATGGGCTGGAAGAAAATGATGGATTTTCCTGTGTCCCAAGGAGCAGCCCTGGGAAGTGCCGGTTCTCAACGGAGAATCCCACTTCATGGTCACCAGGGCTTTCAATCTGTAGGGAGTGGGATTTCAGGATGATGTTTCCTTTCCCCCACCCTTTGCTGGCTGTCATGAGAGGCCACTACCAGCTGCAGCAAACCCCACGCTGGGACACGGAGGAGTTGTAAGGCAGCTCAGGATAGCCAACACGCAGCAAGCCTCAACTGCTGTAGGGGTCCTGGGAGAGACACCCTGGCTTTGGGAGTCATCCTCCACATGCACCGCTTGTCAGTCAGTTCTGACTCACAGCAAAATAATTTTTTTGATAGTGGAAAGCAGCTACTAAAAATGCAAACTTGCAGCAATGGTGCTAATGAAAAGCCGAGCCAGGAGACTCTGACAGTGTCTGCAATTTATGGGAAACGGCCAACCAAGGAGGAAGCTCAGGCCAGGTTCAGTGGTGGGCTGCCTGGAGTTCATCCCCAGCTGCCAGCACCCACACTGTGCAAGGGCAACCTGAGCACAGCCCCACCAGTTCCTGCGGCTGGTGATGCAGGTGAGCCTTTGGAGAGAGGGCCCACAATCCCCCAGTGCTGGCCCACAGGAGGATGACCTGGGAAGAGTCACGCCAAACCTGCAGCCAACAGGAACGTGGTACCAGGGACACACTTAAAGCACGGTGCGGATGCTGCCCCTGAGCTTTCTCCTCCCGTGGTATGGGACAGTGCCCAGGGACTGCCGCGACTTCAGCTCTGAGAGCTGGGCTCTGGAAGGACACAGCAACATGCGTTCTGCCTGACGGGGACCTAACAAGACACCGCTTCATCTCAGGCAGCATGGCAAGTCTCCCTTCTGGCAGCTTAATGTTTCACCCACAGATCTGCGTGTAATCAGCTCAGTGTTAGGATCTGCCGGTAAACCTCATTGGCTGAGCCTGAAGATTAGAGACAAAAACCAGGAGATTTGGTAACAAAAAGTAAAGCAAGGCAGTCTGACTTGTCATTTCCCTCCTCATTACTCATCACTGTAACTACACCTGAGGGACAACAACTTGCAGGCAGCATTGATACCAGATCATTCCCTTCTGGAGAGCTGGGCAGGCCATTACGGGTCTCCAACAAAAAAAAAGGTGAGAACTACCAAAACCCCCACACTGGTTTGGAGTGGGGAGGTTCATTCCTCCTGGGGGAGGTGAGCTGAGCCGCCGCCTGCATTGGCAGCCCAGCTGCCCAATACCTGCTCAGACAGTTTAAATCCTGACTTACTGAGCAGCGCTTGCAGAAAGACCTCACATCAACAGGTTAATGGTATAGGAGGCGACAAGGCACCGGCTTTGCTGAACAGGAATTTTCCTCTCCAAGGAATTCTGCAGATGGCATCCCACATACTGCGGTAAATCGAGACAACCCTGGGCAGACCTTACAAGCAAAGTCAACAGGAATCCTGCTGCAGGATCCATACTTTTTGTATATACAAAGGTGATTTTAAATACAGATTGGCTTGATAAAAGTGACTCTTTAGGACACCAGTGCAAACACATAAATGTAGGGAACTGTGTAACCTGAATAACCAATATTTCTTTGCACATAGAGATTTGCTAGCCAATTTTTCTTCAGCTTCACTGTGGGACAGAAATGTAAATGGAAACATAAGTATTTTTGATAACAGGTAATAATGACTTAGGAGACCCTCTCTAATATCTATTTATTACATTGGCAAGAGGCCAGACAGAGCATTTAATTAAAGTTTTATTGATAGTAGTATGTGGTACACTTCTACTGAGATTAAAAAAATGAAGGATGACAGAATGTGGTCCTTAGCCCTCCTTTTATTTACAACCAAAAAAAACCCCAAGACCCAAGAAAAAATAACTACGTAACTTCCTACAAGGTCCAAATAAAAAAGCTACTGCTAAAATAAATAAATAAAATAAAAACCAAATTCATCATTCAACATAGCCATCCCCATAGAAAGACTAACATGCTGATGAAGGGGGAAAGAACCTTGCCTAGGCTATTAAGGGGAAATGCTGTATTAAAAAGGTAAGTTTCAAATAAAAAAAAAAAACAAAGGCAGGAAGTAGGAAAAAATAATGAGATCCTTATACCCTGCAAGCTGGCCAAACGTATCAACCCTTGTTATATTTGTTTTTCATGTGTTACTCACTAGACATGTTTGAGCACTGGGAGGAATACCAGAGAAAACATGTGGTTATTGGCCAGCAAAGATAATACAGCTAGAACGCAGGCTCAGGTCTGCAGCAGCTTTCCTTAATAAGCATTTCCTATTTAAGCAAAGATTGATCCTACATGATGTGACAGGCCACTGATACAAAGAAATTCCTTTACCATATGATCCTTGACTGTAAAAAAACCAAACAAACAAAATGCAAAACACCCAAACCCAAAAAATCCCAGCCAACATATATTCAGTGTGGCCTTACTGAGTTTCATACTACTGCATCTAAGTTTCCACTTCATGTAAAACCAACTTTTATCCTTCTGTGGTACAACCCAGCAGTATGTTGAATTCAATGGTTAGTCTTTCAACTCAAAGGCCTGAAGCCCGTTTACAACTACCTAACTGTGAGGGACGGACTGGCTGGGCATTTGTCTTGTGGCTCTGGCTTGCCCACAGGAAGCTAACAGGACCCTGCAGGGCAGTTGTGCCAGCTGTCCCCCCCACCGCCACAGCCACAAGGACGGTGGCGAGGCCCTGGTGATGCCCTATTGGGGGCGTGTGCGCATGGTTGAGACCCCAGGCACGGGAGGGGGGCTCGGACAGGAGATGCACCCCATTGCCCCGGGGCAAGCACGGCGCAGGTGTGAAGTTGTTGCCGAGGGCAGCCTGCACAAGCGTGTGCCTTAGGCAAGCAGCCTATAAAAGACTGCCATCTCAGACCCCCTGTGCGATCACTGACCCCATGGGAGCCGACCAAACACCCTGCACGATCACCGACTTCATGAGAGACACCCGAAAACTGTGTGATTGTTGAGAACCCTGTGAGACCACCAAAGACCCTGTGCGACCAGTGATTCCACATGTGTGATCACCCACCGCCAAAGCAGCATGGACCCCTGCGACGCCGCAGATCCATGGTGGTGACTGTCAGTGCTCTTCTGTTCAGAACTCTCGCTTAATTTCCTATCTTTCCTTCCTTCCTTTCCTATCGCTGCTTTCTCTCAGTTAATAAACGGGTGGACTTATGACACCTGACATCATTTGCATCTTAATCTCGCTCCAAGGGATCTAACCTGAAACAAGAGGTTGGTCCAGCTGCCCCTAGCTTCCCAGACTCATCTGAGGTTGGCTAGAAAGCAAGGCAGCCTTCCTCTCACCCCAAAAAATTGGATCCTAATACAAACAATTTGAAATAACAAGATTTTCCTATCCATTCTAATTTTCAAGACTTTGTGATGCACATGTCACTGAACTACAGGAATAGCTCATTCAGTTACAAAAAGCTTCTAGGAGGAAGTGACAAATGAACATTACACCTTTATAGTTGTAACCAAATGAGGGTACTGAAGTATATAGGGGTTTTTCCCCCACCTTCAGCTTTACAAAATTTTTATGTGGTTCACTGGTCAGAAAGTTAGTGAGAAAGAAAGCATATCTGCTATTCCCCATCTCAGCTACCCACCAAATGACAGTTAAATAGAGCTGAAGGAAATTGGTGTGGTTTGCTTGCACAAAAGGCTTTCTAAAAAGGTAGCAGCCATGTCGTAAAGCATTTAGACACAAAGTAGGAAGAATCTAGGAGGCTGTTCTGATGCCCACATCTTAGTTAAATCAGCATGGCTCTAGCAAAACCAGACTGCAAGAGCTGGGCTACAAGAGCCACCACAGGGACTTCCCTTGGTGCAAAGCTAAGCTGCAAAAACATATCCAGAGAGATCGTTTCATAACCAACAAGCAAATACAGGACCAGGTCAGGTATTTAAGTTAAATGACCTTCTTGTATTTCTTATATGATAATCTAAGCATGCACTCTTACCCCTCCTCGTAAGTTTGGGCTGATTTCAGCCGAATTTTTAAAGAGTTTGAATCCTCTAAGATACGAAACTGCCCTAAATTTCATGTAAACCGGTGGCCGAGTAAGGAAACACTCCAGCTAGGAGTCCAGGCTCCGACAGGGCTCATTCCAGGTGCTGCTAGACAACAGTTGCAAGCAACAGCCCTTGGAAGCATGTTAGAAATAAAAACAACAACTCGAAGAATTCGGATCAACAGGAAATGAAGTGTCAGGAATACAAAACCAAGGTTTATGGAAGGCAAAACTGGAGGATCCCCACACTGACTACATGTGAACTGGATGACAACAGGGATTTAGTTATGCATCACAGAGGAATTCAAGCTTGTGATGCTGGTGTGAAATATTCATGCAAGCTTATCTTGTGCAGATCAGCTAGAAAGCTTACAGCTTCGGCTTATAGCAGAAATACATATGGTACAAACAGACATACCACAATTTTTATTTTTTTTTTTAATTTACCTGACATTTCATTTTCTTTCCAGTTTAATATCACAATCCAACCCATTTTCTTCTGCCAATTCAGAGCTCAGGTAAAAATTTATCAAACATGATGATGATGAAAAGGTCCACTCAAACATACCTACCCACCAGCATCCCTTCTCAAAGTAGGCGTCTTGTAGGATACCTCTGGCTTCTGTGGCACATTTAAGTAAAAAAAAAAAACAAACCCCAAAAAAACCCCAACCACCAAAAACAAACAAAAAAGCCCCAAAGCCCAAACTATTCAAGCTTTAAATACAAAGACTTTTTCTGTTAAGAAAAAATACACCACCATTGTGATGAACATTATTAAAATTTCATATTCTTACAAGAACCACTTTCAGTCATTTCACAAACTTTCTACTGTTTGCCAACTACATAACTGACACCTATAATCTAAAGCATCTTTCACTTTAGAAAAAAAATAGAAACAATTAACAAATTGTCTTATACAGGATGATACACCACCATTGTGGTGAACATTATTAAAATTTCAGATTCTTACAAGAACCACTTTCAGTCATTTCACAAACTTTCTACTGTTTGCCAACTACGTAACTGACACCTATAATCTAAAGCATCTTTCACTTTAGAAAAAAAAATAGAAACAATTAACAAATTGTCTTATACAGGATGATGCAACAAGGTCTAACCCTGCTGCAATGAGAATAAACCCAGTTTAATCCCAGGCCAGTTATTCAGCTGAGGACAAGTCATAACACTAAAGGTCCTTCTAGTTACTGTCTACTTCCCTTTACTTTTCTTGCTTATTTTGTTCATGCCTAGAGCAGCGTCAGGCACAGACCCGGCTGCAGTCCAACATCATCCCTTGGCTCTGGAAGATACAGACATGCTTGTACAGAGCCACACAGCTTCGCTCTGTGCTTTACACCCTGCCTGTGAAAGGCAACACATGGAGTCCAGAACGGGGCTGGGAGGAGAGAAAGCCTGGTGCCACCACCAGTAACAGCTGCAAGGCAGCTTTTATGGAGTGCACACGTATGTGCACACCTTAGCCGGATTGCAGCCGAGGGCCTTTAACTCCTGAAGTTAGGTTTGCAGCTTCAGAACAGCTGGCTCTGGATAAAAACTTTTATATTCTTAACAAACACTCAGGCAAAGAGGAGTGGAATTGCACCGTAAATTCAAGCCTCCCATAAAAGAGACATAGAAGATATGCGCATTAGAAAAAAAAAAAAAAAAAAAATCACAGTAGAGACTGAATTGTTTGAGAGTTGAGAGGAAGACAGCAGAAAAATCTGATCATTTAAGCTGACCACCTGAATAGTATGTTGACACTCCCGCTCTGACACCAAATCAACCCTGTAAACTTCAAGCCCTAGGTTCAGTTATAAACCCCAGGCAAAGATAAAGAAAGCCCTTTTAAAAATGCCCTTCTACTCCCTTTCCACTAAGGACTTCAAAGTAATAACACTTAAAGCTAGTCTAGGCTTTAACTGTCCCAAACTTTAATGATTCAAGCTTTTAAACTTCCATTCATCTGCTCTTCAGTCAACAATCGGTTTACAGAAAGATATTTAAATGGTTTTAAAGAGTGCCACAGCTCACTGTAGGACCTTTTGATTCTCTAGCATCCACTATCACTTATTTACTTTAAGTTTTCCATTAGTCAGGTGCTGGCTAGTTCACATCCACATGAATCACAAAAGCACCAGAGCAAACAAGACAGTTAAGGCAAAGGAATCCAATTCAAACATCCAGTACAGAAGGCATTTAACAGTCCAGAAAACTGAGAGAAGTTTGCTTTGCTTTTTAACTTGGCATGTTTAGAAACAAAAAATTATCACTAAGAAAGTCTCAAATTGCTTAAACTTATACAGAAACACCACTAAAAACTTCCTATCTCTTAATTTTCATCAGTGACACATTGACCGAAACCACAAGGTACTGTAATTAATCAAATTCTTTCCAAATGCATCTCCAGAAAAGGGCAGGGGGAAATCCCAAACCCTGCTGTCCCCAAATGCACAAATACTGAAGTGATGCAGTAACCTTGTGAGTGCTACTACCCCTCCAGCTTGCAATTCAGAGAAGCAAACAAGTATTGTGCTTTAAGATGCACTTTAAGATCTCTTTACATTAAAGAAATAAATGTTATGGCCCTTGTGATCCAGAGAACTTATGAAAAGCAAAAAAGAAGTGTTTATTCTATGTTCAGCCCAAATTGTAATGAAAATTAACATTTGACCAGGACAGAAGGAACACTGCAATTTAATGAAACCACAGTTAGTAACATCCCATAAAATGATGCCAATCACTTGTCTTTGAGTCAGCTACATTTCCACATTTAGTACAGCTGCTTCGGGTGACTCACACCAATAATTTATCTGTGAAATAAGCAAAGGAAATCTCTAGCGTGATTTTGTTGAAGGTTTTTAAGATGAAGTGTAATTTGACTGGTGCTCCTCATTTGAACTTCAACAATTTGAAAATTTAATTTGAATTCAAATTTGTCTTTAGGAATTTTCTCAGAAGCAACAAGCTTAATGGGGGTAATGCAAGAGACACAAAATTGGCAAGTAAGGTAATGATCATGGTCTAACCAGATCCTGTTTTCAGTAAGAAGCAGCTTTTTAGGCTGCTCAGTTGCCTAAAGGCCTTTATGCGAAGGTGATTTCTCTAGTAGTGAGTTTATGCTTGAAATATAAAGTTTATATTCTCTTTTCATCATGTTTCTGTTTGCAATGTTTATCTTGTTTGGTTTTCTCTTAGTTCAAAGTCCCAAGTTCAAATTCTATCTTTGCACTAATTAGCTATAGCTGTAGGCAAGTCAATTCAGCCTTTGTTTCTCAATCTGTAAAAGAAGGACAATAATAAATATTTATCTACTTCAAATAGATATTAGAAGTATTTGCTTACCCTGACACAGTTTGTTTTTCAACAATGACTCTATAAAATTCTAAGCAGAAATTACTTAGTTTAACCACATTAACTGATTGTAGTTTTTGTAAATGGCTTGTTGAGCTTTCATATCTTCTCCTTCCTGAGGGATACAACCTCCTACAGTACACTTCTACGCATCCCGTTTAGCAAGCCATGATACCCTAAGCTGAGTGCATGGCATCTTAACTATGGCAGTTTAAAAAAAAAATAAAAAAATTAAAAAACCCAAACAAAAAAAACAGTACATTGATTACAAAGACATTTAATCTTAAGAATCTGAATGGTTGTATTTTAGAGTACAGAATTTTTTTCCAGTCCCCTTCCTGAGGGAAAATACCCAGTAGGAATGGGAACTCCTTATTTCATTGCTTTTATAGTAATGAGTTATCTCTGATAATCAATGTTTTGTTGACTAGTAGGTGTAATCTGGTGCTTTCTAAGGCCAATCTTTGCCTGCCTTCATAGCACTCTAAACATCTGCACTTCGAAAGTAAATTAACTACAGCTGTGGCTGTTTTAGCAGTCAGTTAATCAGCTTCCTATTAGAAAGAAAAAATACCCTAAACCAAAGTGTGAGATTCTGGAGATAAATAAAGATGAATTTCAAGTCTTGTGAAGCACCAAACCTGAACAGGAAATCTTCACTGTTAAAGAAAAAATAAAAAAAAAAAGGAATAAATGAACTCACCACTGGCTCAAACTTTATTACTTAATTCTACTAGTCCTGATGTTACTTGTAATAAAGAGATTAAGATCCAATACTAAAATGGGAGGAAGGGGTCGAAATGATCCCTTAGAGCAGTCATTTAACAAAGCACCATTTTATCAATGCATGCTATGCCCAATTTAATGGGACTCTTCATTAATTCAATTTCAGTCAATGTTGGAAGGAATAAGCTCTTTAAAAGCACACGCTCCTCTACCTTAAAGTTCACTCTCAACTCTTGCTTTTTAGTGCAAAGAATGGGAATTACACAAATGCAGCCCTCCCCCTGTATGCTACCAGATGATGGCAGTCAAAAGAATTAAGCATTAAAACAAAGCCCTCCATCAATACAGAAAAAACACAGGAGAGTAAAACAGCTGACAGCATTGGGCTTCAGCAGCTAGCGAGTGTTTTTTACTTGTGTAATTCTGGGGGGAAGGAAGCTCCAAAAAACAGTTTTACTGAAAGCTGGTATGGGGATGGTTCAGCAATTAATAATTTTGTACAGCAGGCGCCAAGACCTTAATTAGCATAGTATTATAAAACCTGGGCATCCTTCTGGGTGCAAAGCTAAGTACCTCACAGATTGAGCCGACCACAACCCCAGCACAACAGAAGTTAAAGCCTTTCCCTGGCAGATGCTGTCTGTAGTTATATCCCACACCAGCAACATCGTGACAGCTTTGAAGGAAGGAAGAATTACTTAGCCATGGGAAATCATGGCAGTGGACTAGGAAGAGACCAAACAGATACCCAAATTACAAATTGAGCAGAAAATTTAGCAACTTCAGTACTCATACGGACTACTGCTACAGCATCCAAGAAGTCCCCCAGTATTTAAATACCTCTTTTGAACACCATCACCCATGCCTTTAAAAAGCTATACCAGCATCACTGACCAGACTGATCTCTGATTCTGCATTTCAAACTAGCCTCCATTTTTTAGAGTTGTCTGCTATAAAATTTCACAATAAAGAGAGACATCGGTTGCAGAAATTTGCTAGTGAAAAGTGGTGGTCTAACTTTTTTTAAGTCCTGTTTTCTTTGAAAATGAGATTCACTATATAGACCTGTGCTTCTCCTCCCTGCAATTAATTTTTGGCTGAAGCTGGCAAATGGATCACATTCAGCTAAAGGAACAGTTGTCCTGGATCTGCTAATCCTATTAGTTACCTGGAAACAGGTAACAAGGTTAAGGAGATGCCTTTTTAGTGCTTCTACAGAGAAAAAGTAGACCTTAACTAGCTGGAAAGTTACAGATCCCTATAGGGCACCATACAGCGTTAAAATTTGTTCCTACAATGCAATAAATATGAGTGATGAAGCACTTTTATATAGATATATAAAGCTACATCTACACCGGAACTTTCAGTAAAAATCCGGCTCTCCAGCAAAGCATCTGCATTCAGTGCAAAACTGATCTTCGATGCAAGAATTTTTTTTACATCAAGTTTGCAAAAACACTGAGCTGGTGTCACAAAAAAAAAAAAAAATCCCAAACATGCCTCACCTTTTTGTGTCTCTAATCTCCATTCACTCTCTGTCTCTTCCCTATTTAGACTGTGAATTCCTCAGGGCAGAGACTGTCTCTTTAGGACAGTGCTACACAGGAAGGGCCCTCAGGCCACTGGAAAACGAAACAATAGTTGGCACGCATTTTCCAACTTGATGCGCTAACTTGTCCTCACATCCTCGAGCAAGGAAATTTATTTTATTCTGCTTGCATACTATATTGCAAGAAAATGTCATTGCACATTCCTTAAATTCTTGGGTTTATAAAGGAAACTTTGAAGGTACGGCACTTTTGGACAATTAGGAAAAGGATGCAGCATGTAACTCGCCAGTTGATGCCTCCAACCTCTCCGTCTTTTCGCTCAGTTTCATCAGTCACTAACTAAAGAGAAAGCAAGACAGGCCCAAGAACTCAGATTTGAGCCTCCCCAAAAGAGTGTTTCGATACAATGGCATCTGTAACATGTCCTTCAGCCTTTTAAACTAAACCTTCCACCTGAGACTGACTGGCATGGACGCGAACTACAGTCCTCCTAACAAGCTTCAAGGCTGGCTTTCCAGCTGCTGAAGCTTCAGAAAAATATTTCTGTAAAACTTTTCAATGGGATACAGCTTCACCCCAAGAGATACTTGCTTTCTGCTTTTCGGAGACATTGAATTTCTTGAATTCTAAAGCTAGCTTTTCAAGTATTTTCTGAAAAAGGAAGAATACGTTCACTCCTATTTTGCCTAAGAAGTTTATGCCTTGTTCAGCCTTCTTGTACTTGAAAGTAGAAACAGGTAAATGAAGTATGACTTTGATTGTCTTTGGCGAGCCACCCCGCTCCCCAGATGCTATGTGTAGTAACAAATAGCACGCACAGGACAGCCTCATGAACACCCAGGGCTTCCTTCCCGAATACACAAGGCTCCCTGCACCTGAGCATTTCTGATCAGCTAGCGTGTCATTGCGCAGCTCACTATGATGGACACAGGAGAAAGGTGGGAGAGTGGCAAGGCAAGCCGTCCTTACTGCTTTCCCTTTCCCCAGCAGCAACCCACGAAAGGTCATCTCTTCACCTTCCAAAAACTACTGCCAGCACAACTGGGAAGTTGGTTACAATACACAGCATAATGGTTTGCTTCTGCACATTACATAGAAGGATGGCCTCGAAGGTACTTCTAAGGCTTGGAAGAAAAAGTTGGGTTACTTTTAGAAACACAGAAAAAAATACCCAACCCACCACCCACCCAAAGAAAATCCCAAAACCACCGTGACTCTTTCTCCACCCCTTCCTCCATTCTTTTAAGAAACCCAAACCCGGTTATAAATTTTTGCCGGACCGTTTTCAGGGCGCAGTGGTGACGTGTCAGGCATTATGGGAATTAAACACATGTATTACAATTTGCATTATATGCCATAGCTCATCTTCAAGGATAAGTTACCTGGGAAAGCTCTAGGATGAAAAAAAAAAAAAATCATAATATAATGCAAAAACTATCACAACCCAATCAAACTCTTCCCTACCCTCTCAAAAATAAACCCCCAAATCCCAGCCACTTCAGATGAAAATTTGCTTTCTTTTTCTCTTGCAACAGCCAAGCCCCAAACTGCATCTCAGGGTGAGCCCAGGCATCCACTCTTCCCTGAAGTGCACTGAGGAGCTCAGCTACCACAGGAAGTCTGAAGGACGTAGCAGCAACACAGTGGAATACTCAGGAAGTCCTGCTGTCCCCGATGACACTTAAGAGAAAATGGGGGTAGCAGAGATGTATTTCAGTTGAAACAGCAGAGCAGCGCACATTATTTGAAGGGCTGCTCTGCAACTCATCCTGCCAGGAAGAAGAAAATGTCCTTTGGCTCAAACTAAATTCCTTGCTCTTCAGAGGTGCTAAAGTTTTTCCTTCTACGGTCACATTAACACGCAAAGCGACTCAAGATCATCCAGTCTCATCCCCATCCTTCAGTGCTCTGCTCGGCTAGAGGTGCACTTCACCCATCTGACAGCATGAACTCCAGCTCCCCTGAAATCTTTTCAGCTTGTTTGGAAGCATCCAGCACATGCACTGGCCTAGATTAGGAGCGCAGTTATGCACACACGAATGGTCTTGACCCACTTCTCGTCACATTGTCTTGACTACTCAGAACTGTGAACTCTGTTTTATTATTAGCACCAGAACAAAAGCCTGTGTATATACATGAGGTCTTATGAATGCCCATTCACTGTACAGGCAAGGAATGAAAAGAATCGTTCTACTATTCTCCATCATCATCCTCCTCTCACCAACCCACCAAAAGACCCACTGAATGCCATCGCTATTGAAATACCTTTGACTGGCAGCGTGGGGCTCCCATTCAGAGCAGACGCCACCGGACCTGGCGAGCCAGCTAGCACCAGTGGGCACAAGCACGGTGAACGGAACGTCCTTCCAAGGCGGACAGGAGAACTCTTAATATCCACGTAAGCAAAAGCAGCTTAATGTGGGTTTCCCTCTACACAGTAACAGTTTCAAGACTCAGTTTCTTCTCCCTAAAATATACTGCAAAGCAGAGGGACTGCTTCAACCAAAGTCAAACATGATGGCAGTTTCTCTTTCAGAAGCATTTGTGCGTTTTAGCTCTCCAGCTTACAGGAAAGGTGAATAATTCCTAGCCACAAGGTAAAAAGCAGCAAGGTTGCTGTCCAGGACATTAAAGCACCCCTTATTGCAAGAGCACATTTCATGCTTCATCGTCATAAAGATAATTTTCTACAGGACTCTAAATGCAGTTCATAGAGAGGAGCAGTAAATGTAAGAGGCTGAGACTTGCTAAAGGACCAAACAGAGGTTTTACAGTTCATCTGCAGGTACTTACACTGACTAAAATTGCAGTATAAATGTAAAAAATAATCTATCTCATCCAAAAGAAAGGAATTTGTCCCACTATTCCTAAGTGACTGTGCTATTCCTCTCTTTGAAGAAAAGCATGTATTTGCACAAAAGGCAACCTTCTGGCTTCATGCTGCCAGAGAAATTTTACAAATGTAAGCAAATCCAGGAGTTCTCCTTCTAGGATAAATAAAGCTAAATAAGGCAAAGGTTATTGCATTTTCGCTCCCTGCTCTCATCATGGAACTAGGATCCTCATTTCATCTAAGCAAGCTGATGACCCGCTGAAGACTCAATTAACTCCAAGTCAGACTAGAGCTATACCAGAAAGCAAACTGCACCAAGCCACCACAAACCCTGCCCTTTCAGCTATACACCCAGGCTAAAAAATTAGAGTAACTACTGATTTCAAATGTTACTTTAAGTTGTGATACAGACCAGTGGACAGAGCACTGCACACAACTGCTCAAAAATCTTTGTGGCTTATTCTTTTACAGACACAACTTGGAAACATTGCTCTCCCACCTGTGAGTTTCCTACCCTTCGTCGCACAAAACTTAGCGTTGGCCTCAACACAAGAAGTAGGCTGCCAGCTTGAAGCATGTTTTGAAACTAAATTTAAAACTATGACAGACTTCGCAATTGTAACAGTCAACCAGCAAGCACAGTGTTGTAAGGAAAAGTGTTACTTCAAATTTCAGTTTTCCCAGTGTGACAAAACACGGAGGTAGCAGGTACCCTCCAGTGTTTTCAAGTTGCATAGAAAGGGGAAGAAAACGTTCTATTTTACCACATCCTTCCTTTTCTTGCAGATGGCAGTGCTCCCTGCTCATCTAATCCCTGTAAGACTTCTGCCACAAAGAGAATTGCCACACACAGCTCCCCGCTGTCGTGCAACGCACACAGCCCTTCGCACCAACGCCCTGAAGTGGAAGAGCAGCCAGGCAAGAACAGCAGCTACGTGAGCGTCCGCACACAGGAGTAAGAGCAGACACCCCTTTTAGAAGCCACCTTTAAAAAGCAGCAGGAGCCTGGTCTGTCAGGGCAGGGATGTGCACCAGCATCACCTCACCCAGCTGCTGGGCTCACAGAGAGGCAGTCCTGATCTCGCCGTGACCCTCCTGGCTCCACAAAGCCTTCTCTCCCCTCCTGCTGGCACCTGCTCACACACAACTGTAAAACGGGCCAGATGAAGGACCTCCCCAAAGATCCATCCAGGCACCCATCTGTAAAAACAGCACCCACTATTTAAAGGCAGGCGTAGAAAGGAGAACAGTGTCCTTCACTGTTTCTTCTCTCTCTTTCCTACGTGTGCTGTATGTCTTTGTTTAAGCACTTATCGTTACAAAACCCTCCTGTTTTTCATAGTTTAACAAAGACCAACATGCATGTTGTTGGTGGAAGAGCAGTCGACCACTAATTGCGTCACAGCCAGGTAACCAAACTGATTTTCATAATGTGACTCTGCTCTTTGCTCTTCTCCTCTCCTGCACCTTCACGCAGGGGGAAGTTCTTTCAACATGAGCCAATAGTTCAGGAGACACGAGTTCAAATTCTTGCACCGCTACACACAGTTCCTGTATAGTCACAGACAACCCATTTACTTTCTTGTACTTTTATTCCCCATCTGCAAAAGGAAGGTGTCCTCCCCACAGTGGGAAGACGCAGCACCTTTCCACTTCAGCACCGTTTTCAGAGGATTAATATAAATGAAGCACGCACAAAGATAAGCCTGACAAGAACATGCAAGATGTGGAAAGACGAAGTACCACCAAGAAATGTAGTTCTAGCCAGATAATTTATCTTTCTCCTAAAAAAACATTTTTCCTGTCAAATCTGCACCTCTATGTTCAGGTTAGCACGTGACCAATTCCTTTTCCACAGCTAAATCCTTCCATTGGCTTACATTACACATCAAAACCCCAACTCACATGCTCTTTAAGTAAATACAGAAGAGTTGCAGGCTCTTTGCAACATCTGTGTTAAGCTGCAAACCATACTTCCACTGATACTCAAGAACACGCCAGGTCTGGCCAAACCAGAATAAACTTTAGACTGGTCACTGAACTGAAGAAGTATTAAGCACATTTTTTCCATCTCCAAAGTTAGTGCATGGATCTTGCTCTTTGACACTTGCTTTTTCCAAAAGTGTCAGAATGATACCAGCTGTGAGTTATGTCTGACATGCTCTTTTTGTGTACTTATGAGATGCAAATAGATCCAAAGTTGTACAGTGCAAAGATGTCAGATAAAAAAAAAAAAACAGCTCAGCAGAGACTCTGCAAAGCTGAGCATTGAAACTTGCTCTGTTTAAAACTACCACAGTGCCAGAACAGCCTTAGAGTTGGCCACGTGGATTTAATACTGTTAACTGCATACAAAGATAACATGGTTTTATTCAGTAAAATCTTTCTTTTTTTTTTGAAACTTTGATGGAGCCAAAGTTCTGTTAAAGTCAATTACTGGTTAAACAGTTCCACTCTTCTTCCCACAGCTAGTAAGCAAGACTATTTGCTTCTATCTTTCCCAATTTTTCTTCTGCTCCAATTTTTAGATGATCTGCCTGTCCTTACTGATGTTATGAAGGGGTGTGGAAGTATGGCACCACAGAAAAACTCAGTGACTCCCCCACCCCAGTCTACTTACTCAGTCTCTCTCAAGCCTGGCTGTTCCAACTGCGTGACTCTCTCAAACAATCTGCCACTTCAGCAAAGGCACTGACTATAGCCACCACACAAATCAGCTTGTAAAGAAGAGATGTGTGCATGTGCGAGAAAGATCTCCAAACTCCAGCTGCCACACAGCTCCTCACTTACCTAGTCGTGCAGTGGTGGTGTAGGGCAGTTCAACACAGCCTCAAAACCTTTAAATGCTCAAGGGTGAGCTGGAGTTCAGAGAAACTTCTTAGTTGTGAAGGGAGAAAAAAGATGCCAAGACTGAAAAAGAAGGAAGAGAGTAAATTAAGTGATGCAAGATCTGAAGCAGAAAGGAGAAAGCAAGCAGGAAAGTATTTAGAGGACCTGATGATGACTCCCCCACTTCTACCCCTTACTTTCGGGAAACATCAGCATACCATTTTAATTGACAATACTTAAGTGCTGAAGGCAAAAATAGCAACATTACTCTTGAGCACTTTGGACTCTGAAAAACACAAGTGACACTTCACCTGCCAAAATCATCCCTGGCAAAACTCCACTGACATCAATGGAAGTACACCAAGCACGAAATTGGCCCACAGTTGCTTTAAGACAATACAGACTTTGTTTTAGGAGATACGGGGCATTTGTGTTCCTTTTTAATAAAGCCCAGCAAACAATTGTTTCTTGTCCCTGAGCAAATATCATTGACAATAAGCAAGCAGCTATCACATTCATAGTACACGCTGTCTGTCCATACATTGCCAGGAAAACAACCGTCAATAAAGCAAGACATTCTGAGAGTCCTGTTCCTATCACGGAGAGATTAAACACAGTTTAAATGCCTCTCAAAATGCCTACAAGATCCACAAGCAATTATTCCCGTTTTTAACTACGTTCTTCCACGCTCCTACTTCTCTGCCAAGTCAATGAAAGTTAAATATCCCCACTGGTGCTACAGGATTTAGTACACGCATATACGAACCACCGCGCAGAACAGCACCGCTACCAGAGAGTTATTCAACAATACTCCCACCACGAACTATACACTGTGACCACGTTACACTCGCACAGAAGCATCTTTTTCTCGTTTTGTTGCATTTTTGTATGACTATGTGAGTTATCAGCGAAACCCAGAAAGTTCACGTGTTCCTGCCTCTCTCTCTCGAGCTTGCTACGAGCATGCCCTGAACTTACAGAGCCAGCCTCTGCTCCAACGCCTGCCACGGCCGTACACTGTGTTCACACAGTATCAATACACGCCAGAACTTCAGCTATGAAAAAAAAAAAAAAAACACAAACGGAAGAAGCAAACAAGTACTTCAGTCACACAGAGTTCCTGCGTTGCACCCCTTCCCCTTGTGAACCCCCAAAAGACATTTACCCATGCAGTCATGCTGACCAGCTGCACTGCCTTTCAACCCAACGCATCGGAAAATCTGGACATTTGGGCTCTCGGGGCCCTGGAGGGAAACTCTGACAGAACCGTACTGGGAGGGATGGAAGCGCAGGGAGACAGCGCAGGTCCCAGGGCTTGCCGCGCTCCCAGCTTTTAAAGATTTGTAAGGAAACATCCACCATCCACATCAGGAGTTCAGCTGCTCTGAATTCTCATTTTACAGGGCAGGACATATAAGAAATAAAATATGTACAATTTTTATTTGCTTTTCCACCTCTTCTTCCTACCCAACACTGCACGCCCCCGGCCCCACCGGGCTGCCGCTCACGGACCCTGCCGGGCCGTGGGGGTGCCCCGACCGCAGGAAAAAAAAAAAAAAAGTCACCGGAGAATAAATGTTGCCCCACGGGGAAGCCGAAACTCCCCGCCGGCTCCACAGCCCCGGCGAGCCCGGAGGAAACCCGCGAAGCAGCCAACGGCCCGGCGCGGGGGGCGGTGGGGCCGGCAGCCCCCCGGCCGCTCCAGCAGCCCCTCGGCACCCTTCTGCTTCGCCCCCCCACACCACCCCTTTTTTCTTTTTAGTTTTATTTTGCAGAGCAACGATTAACTCCCCGGCTTTCCCTTCACGACTGAAGGCGCAGAGCCGGGGCTCTGCCGCGGGAGCCCCACGGCCCGGGGCTGCCGCCGCCTCCCGCCCCGCAGAGCGCCCCCCCCCCCCCCCGCAGAGCCTGAGGAGGGGCCGCGATGCTGGGACCCCCACCCCGTCCATCCCTCCCGCCGCGGACCCTCACAGGCAGCCGCCTCCCCTCAGCCATCCCCCGGCTGCCCCGTCCCACCCCGCCGGCGCCGCGCCTTTGTGTGAGGAGACCACAACACCTACCTCGCCGGGGCGGCTCTCCCCGCCCGGCAGCGCGGGGAACGAGGGCAGGGGGACCCCGAGGCGCCCGGCGGGAGGAGGGAAGGAGCGAGGCCGGCAGCCGCCCACCGACCGCCTGACTGACGGACTGACTGACGGACTGCCCGCGGCGCGGCCCCGCCACACGCGCGGAGCCGGCCCGGCCTCGCCTGAGGGGAGCGGCGGGGCGGGCCGGGGGCGGGCCCGCCGCTGAGTCACCGCCGAGGCCGCCCGGCCGCCTCCTTTGTTGTCAGGCGTGGAAAAATCCGGGGTGGGGGGTGGGGGGGGCCTGGCTGGGTGGAAACCCCGAGAGAAGCGGGGGAGGCGGAGGTGAGCGGAGCCCGGCCTCCTCGGGGCGGCGGGGGTTGCAGCCGGGCGCAGCCCCCCCGGGAGGGACACACGCGTGGGGTGCCCACGGGTGGCTTGCAAACGCCTGCCCGGGCTGTTGGTCCTCTTGAGTGGCCCCAGGCGCCTGGCAAGAGCCACCCCTCTCTTCGTGGAAGAGGCATCTCCCGGCCGTGCCTTCGTTTAACTTTCCTCGCGTGGTTTCTTCTCCCTTTCCGTGGCCTGGAGCCCTGTCCCCTGTGGGTACTTCCACGGGTCACTCCATAGGAATTATGGTCCCCACTCTGCAAGCGGACCTATCCGAATAAGAGGCCAAGAAATGATGGCCTGCCAGCCAAAACGTGCCTCAGCTTGCCCCAAAATCCATTTCATTGTGAGTAACAAGCGATGGAGACATGGCACAGAGCCTGGGACGCAACATAGCGTGCGTAGACTTTGGGAACAAACCCCCCAAAAGAAAGACCTTCAGGGATGAAATGTGTATTTATACATTGGTGCACATACTTGGATTGAGTCGATTTCTCTTGTATGTTTATCACTAAGATTATTTTGCGTTTCTTCAGAGCAGATGACTTGAATCAGAGCAAAGTGACAGAAGCAACCTGAGTCATCCCAGGGATGGAAAGCGTCAGGCTGATTTGAGTGGCTCAGTAACTCAAGGAGGTGAGCATTCGGTGTCGCCTGGGCTGTGGAGACCAGACCCTTCCCCTCCAAAAAAAAAAACCCAACCCCAAGAAGGCCCTGCAGGAAGGATATTAGGTGCTCAGCGGATGGTGCTATTTCCGCCGAATCTGTGCTCAATAACCCGCTGCCCCAGCATGGTAAGGGGAACGGGTGGGTAGGGAGCAATGTGTTTCCTGTGGGGCAGGGCTGAAATCCGGAGTGCTGCTATGTACTAAAAGACTGGTCAGCTCTTTCACTAGGAAAAAAAAAGGCAGCCTGGGTGAAACCTAGCAAACCGATGAAATCCAGAGCATTGGTGGCCACTGTCAGTTCTGGTTCAATTTGAGTCTGTTGCCAAGCTCCAACGTATGCAATCGGAGCTATGCTGTCAACAAATGAAATGTTAGAAAATACCTCGTGCTCCTCAAAAAGTCACTTGTGGCGTGACAAATTGGAGGCCCATTTGTTGTCCATGTTCACAGCCCACCCCACACCTGGGGGTTACGGGCAGCCTCATTCCCCAGGTGCCCTTTCCTTCACAGGAGTGTTGTGAGATACAGTTGTTCTGTATGTGGAGCCCGTGGATACTGTATGGAGAAAAACCCCATAAAAATTGATTTTTTTTTTTATTAAATGCAGTACAATGATCTGCCTAGATGAATGAGGGAGTATAAATATTGAGTAGTTCCCTGTTCCACGAGCAACCCTCCATCTGAAGCATGGGAGGGGGAAATAATGTATGACCACGGAATTGCAAACAGCAAAGAAAGAAAATGAACTGCAAGGCGAGCTGGAATGCTGGATTTCCCTATCTTTTGTATTCTTGACCTTACGGACCTCTCCATATCATTTCTGTATGTAAGCATTAACCACTTGTATTCTAAAGACACTCTGTAGTCCTGGTCAAGTTTTTATCCCCATTGCCTTAGACACTGCGCAGGCGGTTGTCCCTGCCCTGGAAATTTGACACTTTACATCAGTGTTTCCCAGCCCTTGCTCAGCTCAGACAGCTATTTTGCTGCGATATGTACCGTCTCCCCAGCAGATCCTGCACATCCACACCTGTAAATGGAATGTAACACTTTGCTGAAGCAACCAAAAATTTGTGGGTATCTTGCCACGGCTTGTCAAAGGAGCACAGGCATTTTTTATGGTGATTGTTACTTTGTTCCCGTGTTACATTCAGTTTAGGTGTGTGATTATGTGGTATGGTTGGCTATACCAGGTGCAGATTTAGCAAAGTCCCTCCCTGCACATACTATCAGCTTGTGCTCCATGAAGTGACTGTAATGCTATGCAACCCCTAAGCTACCATGGTTGTATCCAGACCTGAAAACTATTGCTGGACATAAGCGAGAAAAAAAAAGGTTTGATAGAGAGGCAGAAAGTTGAAGGGACTCACCAAGAACATAGCTGAAGACCAGCGATGGCTGGCTGACATCAGCCTGTTATCCTACAGCCTTACTACCTCACTCGGTGTTTCATACAAGGCAGCGGTCAAATGCTAGCTCTGAGTCAAATGCCTCACAAGTAATTTAAGGGATAGCCTGCGTCATCAGGTTGCTTGCTTTTGGTGCAAGAGCTGTTAGGTACCCCAAACCCCAGGCTGGGGAGGGAGTGAGTCAGCCCAGCTCAGCTCCAGCTGTAAGTGAGGAACAGGGAGACATGAGGAGCTGCTATTGCCTCCCATCTGTGAGCCACTCAGGTTCCTGGTGTTCCCCTTCCCTCTTTAAGGCACATCATTTGTGCCTCGTGCCTCTTGACCACATGAAAATTACAGTGCATGGTTCACGCGATACAGAAATTTGCCCGCAACTGCATTTTACCCTTGACAAGCCTTCTTCCGCAAGCACTGTGGGTATTGAAACTCCAGAAAGCGCTCGAGAAGGCCTCAGGGATCTTTCTAGGTGAAAGATATAAATGTAAGATGTTTCCATTTTATTTTAAATTAAAAGCAGTGTATTGGAATCCAAACCATGAATAAACTGGCTGCACTTTAGAAAAACTCTCAGACAGAATGATGCACTGGAAATACTTAACAGGATAAATCCCTTTTTTATTAACATTATAGCCAAAAGAATATAGTCATTCTATTGTATAAGTGTCATGGGACGTATGTAGTATGTAGTTTGGCATTTTGGTATCTTATGAATCAAGTATGTATTTTAATTGCCTGATGCTGTTTTCATTTCTTTTCAGTTGAACTGCAGAATTAAAAGCAAAATCATCCTTTAATTACTTGAGCTGGCCTCTTTGTTGGGTAGGGAATTGTATTTTACTCCATGCCTGTGCCATACCTGCCCTTTGAGTGTTACCATAATACCACCTTAAGTAATAATAATAACAATTTTACTGTGGCAGAGACAAACTGGAGTACAGAGTCAGCTGCTGTGGGATTTCCCTTGCTTAATTTTATCTGTCTGAAAGCAGACGTCTCGTCTAAGCAGGTCATGTAGGCTGGGGGAGAGGTAGGTACCTCCAGGGGGAGATTCACTCCTCCTACCTTAGGTGCCTGTATTAGAATTGGATTAATTGCTTCTGGAAGTGCTTCTGCTGGTTATACAAGGCAGCAGCCTGACAAGCTTCAGCTAGGTGCCTTCCTCAGCAATTCTTTAGCTGTGTGTCGTTCCTTTGCCCAAAGTGGCAAAATGCCGCCCTGTTACCTGCTCCCGTCTGTAAACAAGAGATGAGCACTGCCTGTATATCAGTATTTTCATTCCACGTAACATGGAGAAACACTGACTTACATCATAGGAGAATGTGGTTTTCTTTCTTCCATTGTAGCCTCTTTAAATGTTTTTTCCTAGATTTTTAATTTGATGGAAGTAAATCAACTGGAATGCAGGTTGCCATGAAGGTTTTTCCACACCATAATTCTGCAGAAACGTCAGTTAAGTATCTGAAGAAACATCTGCTTTGCACACAGATGTATAAATGTATATAGGAGCTGAACAATATGACTTCTGAATTTGCGGGGTTTTCTTTACACAAAGCCAGGGGCATAAGAGGGATTTCCTCCAAGTTTTCCTGTGTATTAATAACGAAGATCAGGATGCCACCTTTGTTTCCTCCCCTTCTGAGCATACAGTGGAAGGAAATGGTTCTGGATCGAATCACAAAGAGCAGTGGAAAAAAACAGACTACACTCCATGCTGGCACTCAGAAGTTTAATTATCCAGCATGCTGCATCTTTATGGAAGACGGAGACAGATAAATCCCATATGTTAATAGTTGGCCCCCCGTGGCTGACCTTTGGCTCAAATATTCCATATTGTGATTAACATTGCACAGTTGGATCTAAAACACACTCATTCCCCAGGCTGCAGAAAAAAAGGGGATTTAATTTACCTTCCAACAGCAGAATTTCATTTGATCACTCTTTTGGAGGCTGATTTTATCCCTGCCTGTAGGTTGGCCCCTTAAGAGCTGCTCTGTGCTTCCTCAGCTAGGGCTCTTAAGACCCAGCTTCTCGTATTGCCTCCAGTACTGGCTCACTGGGCAACCTGAAATAAGTCATTTTGCCTCAGTTTCTGGTCTAGCAAAACTATCTGTGACTTCCTTGCTGACAGAGTTTGAAATCTGCAGATGGAAGACACTAAACAAGGTTCATCTTCAGACTAAATTAGATATTGACCTCTAGAACCTACAGGTCTCACAAGATGAGGTCAGAAAATCATTGTTGCTCTTGAATCATGGTTTTCTGGCCACCTTCTCCCCTAATCTAGCAGTTCTTGTATGCTATAGATTGTGTTTGCCCTCTCATGTCATTGTAGTAATCTTACATCATTCTAATTACACAAACTGTACCACTGGCCCCTGGCATATGTAAAGGGAACAGGCATGAAGATTCCTGAGCCTATCAGCTTGATCCTGAAGGACACAGGATCTGTGGACATGACACACATCCCATGTGTTACAAATACACAGTGCATGGCACTCGGTGGCACTTTTCTGGGGAAATCAGATACTTAAACATGTGGAAATAGGTGGGCTTGGAGTTGTAATGCAGAACATTTTAACAGACTTGAACAACATCTCATTGGCATCTGCCTCTAGGGTTAAAGCCTTGAGGTGCTGCGATTAGTAATACCAGAATTCTTCCCCGTTTGACTTCTCTAGAGTCAGGTCTGGCACAGAAAGCCTCATCCGTAGCTAATTAAATCCATTAGTAAAATTGCCACAGCCCTCAAGTGAGTTTAGACTGAGCCCTCATTTCTGCCTTCCTCCTAGTTGAGATGAAGCAGCAAAGCCTGATGAAGGCTTGGAAACTGCTTCCGCTCCCATGGAGATCACAAGGAATTTTGCTTGGAGTGGGCCTATAAAGACATGCCCAGCTGTCTTCCCAGGGATGACACAGAGAAGTCTATAAAAATACAGCTGTAATAGCTGGAGACACAGAAAAACGTGAGACAGAGCCTCCGAGGAGGTCTGTCCCTACCTCCAGCCAGGACACATCTGGAATGTTGCACAGGCTGGGCAAATTTTTCCATTTCCAAGCTGGTTTATTTACCAAAGCTGAGAGGCTCTTAGCAGACTGTACTTGGGGTGGCCTTGTGCAAATTGGAGCAGACAATCTCGTATCATTCCCCACTAAAGCAAATAATGAAGTGCTCTTTCCCCCGCGGAAGGACAGACAGATGGACACTCTCTGTTCTCTGAACCATAAAGTACATGCAAATTGCAAGTGACAAGTAGCTTTTTTCTGTCTTTCATGTAGCAAGACTATACTCCAAAGGCTTCCCGTGGGCCACATACATGCTTGCAGAGGAACACGCACATGGATCAAGACTCTACAGTATCTTCCATCACAAGATCTCAAAGTGCTGATTAAGCTTAACAACTGTAAGAAATCAATAACTGTGCCATTTCCAGCATGTCTATCACCAGAATATGTAAGCATGTCTAATTTAGAGTCGGAAAACTACAGATTTTCATTTTCCATCAACTGCCAACCCTAGTTGAAGCTAATGGGAACCTTAGAGATCACCACAACTGAAAATGAAGTTGGGAAAAAAAAAAAAACAACCACATCATACCTGCTGAAATTTGACATCTAAAAGCAGAAAGTTTAATCTCTAGATGTCAAGTTCCCTATATTTGTATGTGGGATTTCCTGTGCAGAAATCCATGAACATTGGTCATGCAGCGAGTCTTGTGCAAGCTCAAAATCTCAGACCTTCTGTGTAAGCTCTGCAAAATCAATGGGTACAGGCACAGCATGCCCAAATAGTTTTGAATGTATCCAAGTCCCCTCGCATGGGCAGATTAGTCCTGCTTATCATACTACAACAGTTGCTGAGCACCTAGAAATCCTTAATGTTACCCAAGCTGCTCTGGTTTTCCATAAATTCCTAGAAAAACAGAAAAAGCCACAGGATGCCAGATGACTTAGAGAAGTGGTAGAGTTGACAGAGACACTCAGGGCAACATACTGGGCTAGCAGCAATTCTGGGAGCCGGAGTCAGAGCTCCTGGTTCTCACTATCCCAGCAACAGTTAGGTTGCACACTGGGGTGCTTCTCCACCCCAGAACTGGGTTAGGTCTGTGATGTGTGACATCTCTCTGGTGCATCTTAGGCAGTCGCACCGTGAAATTCTGCCTGCATTATCCCTGGCCCTGCATGCTACTTGGACTTCTGGGGTCATTCTTCCTGGGGAAGTTGTGTTATAATGAGTTCAAAGTCTCTCTGATTCTTTCTCAGTGAGTCATTCATCATGGGAGTGCTTGTCTTGGTCTTCTAGACACATGGGGAAAACTGTGGGAAGAAACTGAAGAGACAAAGTAAGTAAGTTAGCATCCCAGGGGAAAGCAGAGCCATAGCCTGCACTTCCAACCATGGCTTCAAAGCTGGGTGACAGCGTATTGTGTATGATCAAGAAGGAAAATATGGAGAACGCTGTATCGGAGCCTCCAACGATGGGTAGTGAAGGCACGGTGAGAGCACAACAGATCCATTTCAGCTTAATCAGCTTATGGTCTCAGCCAAGTCTCTGCTCACCAATTCTAACAAATAATAACAAAAAGTAACGACAGCAACACGAGCACTTAACAGAAATAGGTTTTCAACTTTTTTCCTGGTTTCCCACTTGAAATAAATCATTATTCTGTCCCTAACTCTTCATTTTTATTGTCTACCCCCTGTGGCTTAGTAACCAGCTGGCATTCCTTATAAAGAAATCAGCAGGTTGATTGGGACTGTGGCTACCCTGAAGTCCTCTGAGGCTTTCTTATTGACTGACCATATCTTAGATAAGGTTGCCAGTAAATTATAGCTCTGCTTAAGAGCATCTGCCTCAGGGCTGCTCTCCCCTCATTATAAAACCTGATCTAATCCTGCATGTCTCTTCAATTACCGGAGAGTACAATTCAAGAAGTGGCTTCCCCAGTGAACATAAAATGCGATAAACTATTCCTAAGTAGGGTAAACATGAATACTCAAGAGTGAAGCTGAGCATTTCCAGGCCAGACTCCTGATTTCCATGTGGTTTTCAACAGAATAACGTATCACCACTCCTGTTAATGTTATTTCTGACTGTTATTTCACCGCAAAATTGAGTTAAACATTGGATGTCCATACACCTGAAAATAGAACCACTTCTAAGTATTTCTGTCTGCAAGAACCACGCGTGTGACAATTCAGGTGACAACCCTAGGAAAGGTACTGCGTAAGTCGCTTGCTTTAGACTCCCCAGTCTGCAACACAAAGCCTTGGGAGATCCTTCATCTCCACACCAGGATATAGGAAAGACATTTCATTTATGAGATCAATGAATGTCAGAGAGCAAATGGAACAGGAACAAACTTATCTTAACATTTTTGCACGTTAAGCAGATAAATTATGCCCTGGATTGCAGGATGAGTTCAACACATCAGTGCTGATGGAGATGAGTTAGTCTAGTTTATAGCTCCGTGAACCAAAATATCTCATGATGTGGAAGCATCCTACTGTACTGAATAAAGGGTGAATAAAGGAGCCTGTTACTGCTCCAGTTGGGTCAGTACCTGCTCCAAGTTCCAGCAACTGAGACAATGGCCATCACTTTCTGTGGCCTTCCACACACATCATAACACCGATGTCCAGCTTTGCAGCTCCTGCCTGAGCTCTGGCCTTTCTTGAACCTCGTCTTTTCTGAGCACCCTTTCACTGGAGAAAGCATGAAGTTGCATATTATCTTTATACAAATCTCAGAAGTATGTTTGAGCACTAGTCGACTTCTATTTAGAGCTTTGTAATTTCATCTGGGTAAATAGGAAGAAACAGAAGGATTTATTTCATTTGGGGGCAAATGGGCATCTAGCAACTAAATTAATGGAACCTGTGAACCCAAGCCAAGGTTATATGGCAGTTTGACTCAATGTAACGTTAATGACTTACTCCAATTGTGCATTAAAAACCCAGATTATGTTTATTCCACAGCATTTCTTTCTGCCTAAGGGAAGTTTTATTACTCACCCAGCTCCAAATACGGAGTGAATTTTGCCATCTCTGGTGGGAAATGAACAAGCTCTCATTACTGCTATTGTCTATGTGCGCCGTCCATTAGATCATTAAATTGTGCCAAGGAGGGCAAGCTAGACTGGGATGTCAGAAGATGGAAGGAGGAGCACTTATCTGAGGGCACGGTGGGACTACTCACAGATCATCCTCAACCTCAACCTCAGCCTAGGCTGCCAGCCCAAGGAAGCGCTGTCTGTCCTGTGGACAGGTCCCATAGGATCCTCTTGGAAACCTCTTTTCTTGCACTTCCTTCTGATCATTTATAGTATAAAGACATAAGAAGACCGTAAGAGTGGCTGCAGTGTTCAGATTACAAATCTGTCTAGACCCATCTCCGGCAGTGAACAAAAGCAGATGCCCGGGGAATGCTACAAGAAAAGGGCAAACACATATGATACCCCAAATCACAGCCTCCAGCCACCCACAGCTTCCTAGGCTGGATGTAGACGTCTACTAATTTCTACAAATAGATGAGGATTTCTATAAATAACTTTCAATAGAACTTTTTTCCCTTGAACCTGTCCAGCCTCCCCTTAAATTCAGGTAAGGTTTTGGCAATATCTTTTGGCAAGAAATAGCAAAGCTCAGTAGTCTTCTCATGGGAGAGGATACTATGCTACCACTGCTTAGGAATATTTTTTGTAAATGTTAGTCACTAGCAATTAGTACAATCTTTCTTACAGGAAAAATGGTCCTACAATCAATGGAGGCAAATTTCTACAGGCTTCTCTGGTGCTGGATCTCAGCAATATGGTCTAACCCAAGCACCCTCAAAATCAGCAAGAGAGTGTAAATATAGTTATATATGTTAGTTAGGTCCACAGTTCCTAACTTCCAGAAAAAATTATTCAAAATTATGACTTAGTCAAAGCGAGGCTTAACCTCTCCTAAGTAGCCAGGATCTTTTAATTCAGTTCTGGCTTTGTAATACTGCTTTGGTTTCTAGCAGAACGCATCAAAACGTTTACTTCATTGCAAACAAGCTACAGAGTGTTTCTTAAGGAAAGATGAAAGGATGAATGCTAATGAATGGTGAGTGGGGCTGCCCCACTACAAACAATTATGGAAACAAATAGGTCCAATAAAAAGCTCTGTTCTCATTTGCATGGCTACAGTGCTCATCTAGCTTAATTGTGGCCCCTTTTATCAGAGGATTTAAATCCAGATGATCTCCTTGTAATTCCCTCAAATTTATACCAGTTGTATTCTGGTTTTGATCAGCTATTTTTTACTGTGCTATTAACTAAGGAGAGGTACCCTGTAAATACAGTACACAGTGGAGTCCCTAATTTATGTACTTACAGATAACTTCAATATTTTCCCAAACTCGATGTGCCACCATGACCCACATAGTCAATATGTGTTGCATTTGCATTCTTTTATAATGCAAGCCAGTTGTAGAGCTACATACAAATAGAACTCAGGGGGCCCTTGCCTCCCAGCTGTATTAAATAAATCCCCATAAGCACAAAAGAGGAAGAAAAGGAAACAAAAAGCTTCCTGCTAGCTTTTCCTGGAAGCACAGAAGTGAAATAATTTGCTTCAGTGTCTTGTGGAAATAATGGGTAGTTAGAAAACATCAGAAATGAACCTTTACAAAAATACCATCGTAGGAGGGAAATAGTAAACATCTTGCCTGTAGAGAAGGATGGAGTTTTCCCAGTGCATTCCCTCACCATCACGGCCCCACTCAATCTTTACTCAGACTAAATGTCCTTGTACGGTGGAAATGATAAAGGGAAAGTGCACCGCTTGGATGGACATAGTTACAGGGTGGGTTTTAGGCAGTAGTTTACATCAACTCCTCTGTCCTGTTTTACTGAGTTGCAAATTTATGTCTTTATTGGTACACATGCAATACTCGAGCTGACTCTGATCTGATAAAAGAACTGTTTAGATATAATTTCTGGTTTTCTTGCAAAATATTTAAATGGAGACTGGAAAACAATTTTGTATTAATTTAAATCAAATGTTTTTTCAGGGTTTGTTCATGTATTAACCAAAACCCACATGACTTCCTAAAGCTTTTGACAAATATTTCCGTTTAGTCTAAAAACCCATTTCTGGAAAAAACTTCTTTTGGAGATACTAATTCTGCTAGAAAATCTGATGTTAGACTTACAGCTATCCTGGGCAGACCGCGTAACGTGGGTGATTCTCAGTCTGTTCTTCCTTGTGGGGGTCTCCTATGCATTAAGCCCTAGACAAGCGGCATATCTATTGCCTTTAACCCCAAGGCCTCCCCTGTGTCTATCTCATTGTCTGTTTTCCGTGGATTTAATGGCAGTGGAGGGATATTTCATTCATCTCCTATGATGAGTAGTGTTTTTCCATATGTCCCTTCCCAGAAAGAAGCAGAACGGAAAATCAACGGGTTTTTTTTTCGTTTGTGTGTGCTCTACAGGATGAATTTCAGAGAAGGAAGCTCAGTAAGTGTTTAGTCATGACCCTTTGGTTTTGCCCACTGATTTCATTGTCCTGGTCTCACAGCATCCAGAGTCGAGACACACATTTTGTTAGTAATTAAGTGAATGGAAGAAGGCTGGCAAAAGTTTGGACCATGGCACATTTCATTTCACAGACCATTGAGATCAGGGGATCAGAGAGAGCACGCTGAAGCTTACCACGTGTCACCAGCTCTCCTAGGACCTGCCGTGCCTTGCATACAAACATGATCTTGCCAGTCTGAGCACCAAATCTGAAGCCCTGTTTGCATATGACAGCATATGCCAGATGAGTTCTGTTTTGCAAAATCCAAAGTGGGAACGACTGGGATGTAATCAAAAGTCCCTAACTGGGAGCGTTAGATAAATGGTTCTGGTTTCAATCCATCTCCTTTGTTAATCTTATTATTCAATGACTGCTTAGAGTCATTCCATGCTCATTTAAACTAAATACATAACCCAATTAAACCAATCCTGGGCTATTTAGATCTACAGAAGCAGACTAAATTTCAGTGCTTCTGACATTTTAGATCATTCAGACCTCCAGAGCATGAATATCTATATTGTCACTTTATTTGCTTTCATCTCAACCATCATTAATAAATTGCACATATGGGTTGGGAGATTGTCGTATGTCACATATGATGCAATATTTCCAGTCAATTTCCTTAGCAAACCAGCACCTAAAGAAATTACTAGGTATTGAAATCCCCTGGTACGGCTCTGTGTCCGACTACAGGATACGGGACTTAGGTCTGCAAATCCACTTGGGTCCCTGGGATCATGGGAATGCGCTGAAGTGGTGGCAAGAAAGGACAGAGGAAAAGGGCTGAGCTGGAAGTATTCGGTCCATCGGCACAATGGATTTCCTAGAGGAGCTGGAGCCTTACCAAAGGCTTGATGGCTCTCTTGCTGTAAGGAATAATCTGCTAACTGGAGAGTTCACAGTGGAAGGAAACGAGGAGAAGGGGGTAGTTAGGCTGGAACAATGAAATGCTTTTCTCATTAACTGTACTTAAACCCAGCTGCAAGCTGATCTGTTTGCTAGGAACCGGCAAGCAAGGCCTTACCAGGGGATTCTCACAAGGTTGCGATTAAAACCAAGGAATGCTGAAGAAATTAAAGTGAGAAATCAACTAAAACAAGGGCAGGAAACTCATGGCAAACATAGAGCTCAGCAAATAACTCCAAGCATATAATTTCTTCCATCATTTTCATACCATTTAAGTTCACAAACTATTCATGAACAGATTGCACAATTAAAACAAGCAAGCAAATGAGAAAACATTTATTCATTATTGGAATAATTGATATGCAATATGTTATGAGTTAGAGATAATTCTTGGTCTCTAATTGTATCAACCAGGATTGTGACTGTCATAATTTGCACAGAGTAACTTTGTCACACAAGTCAGATGGCTCTGCAGGACTTAAAACCAGCGCCATTCATCTCAGCGGTGTACTGAAAGCTTTGATGCATCAAAGACAGCAGAGGACCTAGTGGAGCTGGAGAAGGTACAGAGAAAGGCAGCTGAAGTCCAGGGGATGGAGCAGCTGCCTTACAAGGAGAGATGAGAAAGGCTGGGACTCTTCAGTTTGGAGAAAAGGGAGCTGAGAGGGATATGACTGAGGTCTACCAGCTCACGAAGGAGCTGGGTAAATCAAAGAACAAAGTTATTCAAAGAACAAAGTTATTCACCCATCCGACACTACTATAACTAGTACAGCACCACAAGAGCACCAGCTGCTTCTTGGGGGGATCCACTGGGCTGGTGACTGCTGCCAAGGGTGCTCTGCCCGGGGACACAGCAGCACTAGGGAAAGCAAGCAGGCCTCCCAGATAAAACAACGCTCGTGGCCAGAAGGTGGTGGAGAAAGACTTGCAACTGGACCATTGATCTGAGCATTCAGGCATTTCTTACGTCCTTCATCCATTTGGCGTGGAGTGCCCTTCACACAGGATAACTAACCTGTAAACAAAGCGAGTCCAAGTTGTATAAACTTGCACAGGTGTGGAAGAATGTGCCAGTGATAGCATCATAGATCTGCCCACCTTGATTTTGGTTTAAACAGTTCAGGTCAGATCCCACATCCCTGCTCATGTGCTTGGACATGGATTCCTTGCTAGCCGTGCAGGAGCTGGGCTTCCCAACATCAGAAATGCTATGAATGAAAACTGGTAGAATGAGTAGAATCCTACTCATTCTCAAACATTCAAGACCAGGTTGGACGGGGTTCTGAGCAACCTGATCTACTTAGCAGTGTCCCTGCTCACTGCAGGGGGGGTTGGTCTAGATGACCTCTAGGGGTCCCTTCCAACCCAAAACATTCTATGATTCTGTGATTCTGTGATTCTATGATTCTACTGCTTTAATTTTTAGAATGAAGAAAATCAAAAAGACAGTAAATCTGGTTTAACTGCTGTATGCACAAAGGCTCAGCTATAGGACATTCTTGTGCCCATCTCTTTGGTCAGTAGCAAACATCAAGGGCAAGGGGTTCATTAATCAGCATGCAGCCCTCCACACTGTGTTTTATTTCTCGGTTTGCTTTCCTGCTTTCCTGCTTTCCCAACTTGCCATTCAATTCCTCACCCTACTGATGAAGCTACTTTTCTTTCTCACCCACGCCTTCTCCTTTCGCCCCCTGTGCTCTCTCACACCCTGAATATGCATTTGAACCTGGCAGACACGGGTCCCTGCTCTGTGACAGGGCCTTGACTTTTTTCCCTCTTTTTTTATTTTTTTTTCTTCTTTTGCACCTGCAGATGACTGTGGGCGTGATTTTCTGTCATCAGTTATACAGGAGTATAATTTGTGCCTCTCAGAGGGCTTAGCAAAACTGCAGGCACTGCTTCATTTGTGCACAGTTCTAGCAAACAAAATGCACCTGAAATTACGTATCCATGGGCACAAATTAAAAGGATAATGCTTAGACAAGATTGGGAATTTTCCACTGAGGTGGCTTTTGGTGGGGAAAATAAGAAAACAAAACTGATCTACCTCAGCTGAAGCTTTTTTTGTGGGAATGTTCACACCAGTTTCAACAATGACGGCATTTCTGGGAACAACCACATCAAACGATGATCACCTTTTCCCACCTCAGAATAGCAAGAGCTCAGAATTTAGACCATTTACTTAAGACATGGGTGCCAATGTCAAAACTCACTTCGTGTAATTCAGAACAAGTTAATTGGTTCTGAGGTCTCACATCTACGGTGTATGCCCTGCCTGCAAGGCTACCAGTGATTCCTTCCCAATGTCTTTAATTGAAGTTGTCTCATCTAAAATATTGAGCCAACGCTAGGAAGTCTGTCTGACTCCACCTTAGTATTCACAGGACTTATTCAATTAAGACTGAGGGTCACAGCTGGGTGTCCATTTAAACAGGGCAAAGTCCCAGATGGTGGGCACCCAAACCTTTCTGACAAGCCATAAATGACTGAGTTGAGGTTCCAGGTGATTGCTTCCCTCCAAGTTGTTGGCTTAGGGCTTTGGAGGTGTTCACGCAGAGCAAAGAAGCTCTCAACAGTCTTCAGACCCTGTGCAATTGCCTAAAAACATATTACCTTCAGGCAAAGCCCAGAGAGTTAACTTCAGAAGAAACCGTTCAAACTGCAAACTGTATAAAACTTTTCAAACCCTAAATACATTATGCATCGCCCTGTGCATCCCACCTTCTTGAGGAAGAGCAAAAGAAGGCTTTGCTAGTGTTGGTTTCTTAAAATGCCTCTATAAATAGCCTTGAAATTCAGGCAGGCTTAGTCCAGATGGATCTATGTACTCCATGCATATGCCGTGGGCCATATCTGCCTCCTTTCTTTCCAGTAGGACACATGCATGCAGTTTTCTCCATGTGAGAAAACAGTGCACATCTTTTACAACCCATTTCCTTCTGCCTAGAAGACTGTAATCACATGAGAAGGAACTAGCTGGTCTAGCCTCCAACAAATAGCCCTGGCCAGATGTAGTTGAAGGACACCTGGTAGCGAAGCCATAGGAAGAGGTGTCTGTGCCTCTGCTCTGGGCTCCTCCTTCCCTCTCCACGCTGCAGCACAGCTGAGGTGTGGAGATGAGGCCAAGGCAGGGAGTAAGACACGTCACTCACAAAGTTTTGCTGATGCAGGTCCTTCATCATGGATGTCCTCTCTTAGACCCGAGAGTGCTACTCCACATCCAGCACCAGAGCACTTTCCCCCACTGAAGCTGCAGACTAGTCCTGACCTATTTGTAAATACGGTGGTGAAAAGCTTTCCTGAAAAGAATGAGGAGTTTGGAAGGACTTTTTTTGCGGTAAGGGCCTCTTACTCCTTAAGAACTAATCTGAACAGGATGAATCTTAACTCCGCCACTGCTGAGTCCCCTGAGCTTCATTGCTCAGTGACAGATGACATTTCTCCTCCAGCCTTGTCAAAAAAGAACAGAACTAAATTGAGCTCTGTCTCATCCTGCTTCATTAGAACATAATGAGGCAAAATTACAGGGTTTGCTGGCACCGTTCAGCAATTCAACACCGTGATCGTCCTCAAAAAAGCCAGCAAAGCGAGAGCTACCAGCCCCTCCTGCAGCACCTGGCACTGGCTCGGGGTCCGTGCAGAAGACCCACTAAGGGGTCTGCCATCATGATAGAGTCTGGCTTACTAACAACATCAGAAATAGCCCCAAAGGGACCAGGAGCAAACAGGGCAGATAGAGCAGCTGAAAGACACCAGAGCGGAGCTGCTCCAGCATTGCAATTCCTAAGGGCTGCAAGGGACGTTAATGGGCCCCATGTGCTACAGGAATGCAAAGCTCTGCGTGGGCCAGGAGATTTATGCTCTTGACATTGGAGGGACTTCCTGACTAAGAGCTAATTGCTTTGGACTGTGAGTGTCTCTGTTCCAAATTACTGTAACTTTATTGAACAGTAAACCTAAGGGAGCAGCAAAGCCAAAGACGGACAGTCGTCCTGCGTAAGATGCCACTGATTTAACCTCCCGTTTCTGAGGATGTGGAGCATGCAGTATTTTTGTTTAATGAAGTTCATATTTAGTTGTCATTTAAGTGTCATAAAAAGATGAGACTGGTCTCTTTATGGTTGTTTTCTAGTTTGTGTTTTCAACAACCGCCAACAGGGAAGGTGTGTGGAAGAACATAGGAGCAGAGCAAAGCTGTAGTACTTTCCCAGTTCTCAGCAAGCTATGGCATGTGCCGAGCCACAGATGGTGTCTTTGTATTTTATTAACCTTCAGTGATTTTTATGAATTTTTCCATGAATGAACTGCTGGCAGTCCAAACATCCCACTGCTCAACTGAACACTACATGAAGAACCATCTCCTTTCGTTTGTCTTGTGCCTGCTGTTTGCCCATCCCTACACTTCCTACATGGTGCTTATGTGATTCTCTTCTTTTAGGTGCGGGTTGTAGTGTAGTTTAATTGGCAGAATATATACTTGAGACCGAGAGAATGATACACTTGAGACCAGACCCAGAGATCCAACTGTCTCATTTTTTGTTCATCTCTGACTGCTGGCCATCAAACCTGAAGCTGAGCTCCCTGTGGGGAAGGAGTCAATCCGTTTGAAGGATCTGCTTAAGATGATATGATCTGAAGACCCAGACATTCAGTCATAAGCTCAGTGGGTCCAATAACTTCGCTTTTACCTGTGTAACCCATTGAAGCAGTCAACGAAGGTTTGGATGCTCAAACACTGAGAGGAAACATGAAAGCAGGTAGAGGGACATACTGATAAAGGAAAGGAAAATAGGTCAGGGAGGAGGAAGATGAGTGGCTCTGAAAAGATCTGGAGAAGGCACATGCACAGTGGTGCAGTAATAGATGAAGGTGTCAATGGGATGGAGAGAGAAAAAAGCCCCATAACATTCAGTGATTTAAGTTGGTCGGCGACCAGTTTGCAACAGTTTGATTTGAATGTGTAGGAAAAATTAAGAAAAACACAGATTATAAGAATGCCAAAAACTGAGGAAAACAAGGTGCTTTTTGAAGGGACCCCAACTCGCACCACCACATGGTTAACGGAACCTTTATTCCCCAGCCCCTTATTAACGCAGAATAGTCAGGCTCCGCTGCGAACCTTGAATACTTCTAATTCCTTCCTGTGGTTCTCTGAGCATCCAAACGAGACAGAAATTTAGTCAGCTAACTTATTTAGGAAGGCCTTCTCCTCTTCCCTGTACTGCTCGCATTGCAATATATTGCTGGCATTGTTTAAAGTATTACTGGCAAATAATATTGCTTTTTGCATTATAAATAGAAATCAGGCAGCAAATGAAATTAAATGTGGACTGAAAGGCACAAATTCCTGAGCAGAACAGTCTGTGTGTCTGACAGGAAATAGAAAAACTTTGTTAAGTTTGCCCATGACCAGCCTAATTTGATCTTGGATTTTTTTTTTTTTTGAAATGCGGTATTACATGTCTACAAAATGTAACAGCTTCTTGAAACCAAAACCAAAACCACCAATATAAGATCTCTCCAGGGCATCCCACATTATTTAAAACTGAATTAATTTGAATTCTGCTTTTCCAGTGTTCCTGTGCAACAGATAACAGTAAACAGCAGGTTAAAAATATACAACATTAGGGTTCTACAGGCAAAAAATAACATCAGACATCTGTGAATTGCAGGTTAGCAACAAATCTCCGCTTTGGTTATAAATGCCTTTCATCCATAAGAAAGATTGCAGTGACATTCCAATCCCTTAAACTATGTAAAACGTCAGCTATGCTGCAATCCAAGATGCCCTGCAGTGATTTGGTGGGGAATTTTACCCATCCCTCAGGATTTTCACTTGCCATCAGGTTCTGTACTACTCGAGCATCTTCCACATAAAGTATGAATCAGATATAAAAGTCCTCACTGAATTTCTCAGAGTCTTCAGCTTATTTTTGTATATGTTGATTAATTTTATGGATTTTTTTTAGTTTTGCTTCCAGTCGTAACTTTCACAAGAACATTGTGGATGATTTTGGTGGCAATTAGAGGGAAGAATGTCGAGTTCCCAACGGTGTTTATAATTTTTTGCTGGGGTTGCGAGGCCTTTTGGAAGATTAAGATGAATCTTCCCTGCTTCCTGGCTCCTAAAGATAGCATCCAGGCTCTCCCCTAACTGCACTGCAAGATCATTTCACAACTAGAAGCTCTCTGTTAAGAATGATCTGTTCGTACCCCTCCCTCACTTCTTCCTCAGCTTGCTTCATCTTCAGCACGTTAGAGAAAGATTTAGCCATCCCGACAGTTTCCATATCAATACTCAACATGAGTTGCAAGAATCCAGTCTGGTAACTGCTAACTGGATGTTTCCTCTCCAGGCATCTTTGGGGCTTTTCGTAAACCCAAAGAATCAAAAAATGTTGGGTTAGAATCAGGTAATTTTCAGTTTTGCATTGCAAACCTTGAAACGGTTTCATTTTTTCAATGGGACTTACATCAGAAGTTTCTTGGAAAATATATTTCCCCTGAAAACACGTTTTGGTTTTGCAGAAGCCCAGCTTTTCTCTCCCATTCTGCTGGAAAAGCAGGAGGAACCAATGTCAGGTTTGCTTTGCTTTGCCGGAAAAAGCTATTGCAAACTCTGCTGGGGAAAGAAGGGCTGCAAGCATCCCCAAAGCACAAGGAGAGGTATGCAGAGATCTGAGCTCTTCTTTAACTTGGCTGGATGTGAACCTGATCCAAAAGCCAAGTGGCTGAGCATTCCCAAACTCCTTGTCTTTGCAAGCCAAGCGCTCCTATTTTCCCACTTTGTGTAGCAAAGGAAGAGGCGCTGGGTGCAGACACCCAGCACGGGTACAGCACTGAGGCACAGAAATTACAAAACCAGGACTGAATCATGTTTAGGGCCGTGCTGAAGTCAAAGAGGATCCTGTGCAGATCCAGAGACCTGGAGCTTGTTTCATGATCATGGCCCGGAGCGGCATACGTGATCCTACACGTATGGCAAAGCTCCCATTCATCTTCATTATGTAGGATGAGGGCATGAATGAGCAGTTAACGCACAAGAGAGCTTTGTAAGTATTTTAATTACAACCCCTTGCTTTAAAAATGTAACCATGTTCTACAGTGGTAATTTATACTGCAAATTTGTAGTAAAAGCATTGCACAGGCAGTGCGATATTGCAAATGAGAGTTTAATAATTGCTGATTACTTGAGAAATGTTGTCTTGTAAAAAAGACACAGAAGTAAGTGATAATCAAGGGTGAAGGGATTACTGCTGTTGATTTAAAAGCTTGCTGAGGCAGATCTGAATTCCCAAAGCTAGAGCATTTGTTTTAGTACATAAAAACGCAAAGAACAACAGACTGGTGGAGTCCTTATTTGAACAACTGGCAGGCAAGTAGCAATAAATCATGAAAAACACATTTCCTAAACTTTCCCTTTTAATAAATTAGGTGTTGTTTGTAAAATAGCTTGGGAGAACATGTTAATACAGAACTGTTAGCTAGGTAACAAGCCAAATCCATCCCTGCATTTCAGCCGAGTTGCACCAGGGATGAATTTGGCTCCGTCTCTCTACAAACATGAATCAAGCTGTTTGCATTTTGTCATTACACTATCCCTGACCCAAGAGGATACATTTCCTTGGCAACAACAATTAAGAGCCTGACAAAAACACTACACATTATCTGCATCATTTTTTTCTTTCTTAACAAAAGTATTTTCCCACCCCTACCCCTCCCTAAGTAAGGAAGATTAAGGGGCCCATCCAGTTTCCTGCAAACTCAAAGATAAAATTTCCACTGGTTTTGATAGCTACACCAGAGCTTTCTTCATTTTGTAATTATTTATCGGGTTGATAGGCTGAGCCAGGCAGCAGTCCCAGCTCCGTTGGCTCTGGTGCTTGCATTTTGGCTTATGAAACATCTCCCGTCCACAGCGAAGGCAAGAAGAGGAAGACGTCTGCACCAGTGATGTGCTGGAAGCCTTCTGGGTTTCCAGGTGTTCGGGGGAGATTGTGGCAACTAACAGGATTTTCTTGGCGAAATTCAGCAGAAGTAAGAGCTACTCAGGTATTTTGGGATCACACGCATATATTTAACCAAGAGACTCACATCAAGGCTTTCCTGCAATCAAAGGTTTGGCCAAATGGATCCTGGCTATGTAAAAGTGACTCCTCCAGCTGTGCAAAAGAGCTGGCCCAGGTTTTGGGTCCTGCTCCCTTAGATATAAGATGTTTGTGTATCTCATAGGCATTGCATGAAGGAATGCTGCATTTTGTGGATGTCTTTGACTGAAAATGAGGTGATTACTCTTCTCTTTTACTAGACAGTGGGATTTTTAGGATCATCTCCCAGTTTGTATCTGTAGAGCAGAGCTTGGATCCTGGCTAGCCCTTTAGCTGTAATCTTCACCACCATCCTGCTAACATGACAAACACAGAAATTCAGTATATATTCCCTCACGTTTTTACTCTCTGTAAAATATTTTGATGAATGTAAACCATCTCACAAACCCTTATCAGACTTCTCTTCCTGATCCAATACAAACCAAGACTAAACATAAGCGTATAGCTAATAAATGCAGGAATTCCTGTCACAGCTTTTCCCAACTAGATATTACACATTAGGATGAGAGGAACAGTATGTGCATCAGTCATAACATGTAAGATACTATTTATTGAGCATCTGCAAAACTCTGCTCAGAGCTGCGTAGAATGCAGTCCCTGTCTTTAAGGAATTTGTATGCAAAAAAGCTTAGTCCTGTCAAACTTCCTTTTCAGAGGAAACCAAATGACTGTTTCAGGGTTTATGTGCCCAGGCAATCGCTGCATTTGGGAGGCAGTCCTAAAAGGCAAAGGAGCCCAAGAAGGCTGGACACTCTCCAAGAACTAAATCCTGGAGGCACAAGAGCAGGCCATCCCCATGTGCCGAAAGATGGGCTGGCGGGGAAGAAAACCAGCCTGGCTGAACAGAGAGCTTTGGCTGGATCTCAGAAAAAAGAGGAAAGTCTATGAGCTTCGTAAGAAGGGTCACGCACCTCAGGAGGACTACAAGGATCATGTGAGGACATACAGAGAGAAAATTAGAAGGGCTAAAGCCCAACTAGAACTTAAATTGGCCAATTCTGTGAAAGATAATAAAAAAATATTTCTATAAATATATTAACAACAAAAGGAGAATCTCCATCCTTTGCTGGATGCAGGGGGAACCATAGTGGCAAAAGATGAGGATAGGGCTGAGATACTTAATGCCTTCTTTGCCTCAGTCTTTAATAGTCAGGTCAGCTGTTCTCCAGGTACCCAGCCCCCTGAGCCAGAAGACAGGGACAGGGAGCAGAACAAAGCTCCCATGATCCAAAAGGAAATGGTTAGTGACCTGCTCGGCCAATTAGACATACACAAGTCCATGTGGCCAGATGTGGTCCACCCAAAGGGACTGAGGGAACTGGCGGAGGTTCTTACCAAGCCCTTTTCCATCATCTGTCAGCAGATCTGTTGGCAAATGTGATGCCCATTTACAAGAAAGGCCGGAGGGAGAATCCAGGGAACTATAGGCCTGTCAGTCTGACCTTGGTGTGGGGAAGGTTGTGGAGCAGATCAGCTTGAGTGCCATCACACAGCATGTTCAGGACAACCAGAAGATCAGGTCCAGTCAACATGGGCTTATGAAAGGCAGATCCCACTTGATCAACCTGATCTCCTTCTGTGACAAGGTGACCCACTTAGTGGACAAGGGAAAAGCCATGGATGTAGTGTGACTGGACTTTAGTAAAGCCTTTGACGCTGTTTCCCACAGTGGAGAAACTGGCTGCCCATGGCCTGGACAGGCAAACTCTTTCCTGGGTAAAACCTAGCTGGCTGGCCAGGCCCAAAGAGTGGTGGTGAAAGGAGTTAAATCCGGTTGGTGGCCGGTCACAAGTGACGTTCCTCAGCGCTCCATATTGGGGCCAGTTCTGTTTAACATCTTTATCAACAACCTGGATGAGGGAATTGAGTGCACCCTCAGCAAGTCTGCAGATGACACTAGGCGGGGTGGAAGTGTTGATCTGCTTGAGAGTAGGAAGGCTCTGCAGTGGGATCTGGACAGGCTGGATCGATGGGCCAAGGCCAATTGTATGAGGTTCAACAAGGCCAAGTGGTCCTGCACTTGGGGTCAAAACAACCCCATGCAACACTACAGGCTTGGGGAAGAGTGGCTGGAAAGCTGCTTGGCAGAGAGGGATCTAGGGGTAGTGGTCAACAGATGACTGAATATGAGCCAGCAGTGTGCCCAGGGTGCCAAGAAGAAGGCCAATGGCATCCTGGCTTGTATCAGGAATAGCGTGGCCAGCAGGACCAGGGAAGTCATCCTTCCCCTGTACTCAGCATTGGTGAGGCTGCACCTCCAATATCGTGTTCAGTTTTGGGACCCTCAGTACAAGAAGGACATTGAGGGGCTGGAGCATGTCCAGAGAAGGGCAACAAAGCTCATGAGGGGTCTGGAGCACAAGTCTTATGAGGAGCAGCTGAAGGAACTGGGGGTGTTCAGCTTGGAGAAGAGGAGGCTGAGGGGAGACCTTATTGCCCCCTACAACTGCCTGACAGGAGGGGGTAGTGAGGTGGGTGTTGGTCTCTTCTCCCAGGTAACGGGTGATGGGATGAGGGGAAATGGCTTCAAGTTGTGCCAGGGCAGGGTTAGGTTGGATATTAGGAAAAAATTCTTCCCCAAAAGGGTTGTCAAGCACTGGAAGGGGCTGCCCAGGGAAGTGGTGGAGTCCCCATCCCTGGAGGTATTTAAAGCCAGGGAGACAAGATGCTTAGGGACACGGTTTAGTGGTGGACAGGTATGATTGGAATTGATGATCCCAAAGGTCTTTTCCAACCAAATAATTCTATGATTCTGTGACCTGTAAGCGCTGTATTTATTCCCTTGCAGTGAGCTGAGCTGTTGACGATGCAGACTGACTGCAGTGAATGCTCACCTCTGTTGGAGATAAAACCTGCTTCTGCTCACTTCAGGTGGCTGAACCTACCTCACAGCCTTTCAGATGTCATCGCAAGGAGCCAGGAGGCCAGTAAAAGCCGTCACATCCAGCCACTGCAGGCGATGGTACAAGAGAACAGTATTTCCCTTGACTGCATCTGAGAAGCCCACCAAGGAGTCCTGTGAAGGTTTTACCTGACTGGTGGTAAACCAGAAAAATAGCAAGAGAATAAACCAAAATCTGTTTTCCTCCTGCCTTGCTTGTTTGCGTGGCAACATGATAACCCCGCTATCGGGATCAGCAGCCCTTTTCCGTTAGCAAAACTGAGCAGTCGTTACCACCACAGCAAAAAAGAGCCCAAATCTGCTTTTTGCTGCTTTTGAGTGATAGGCTTGGAAGTGGGGGGGGGGGGGGGGGGATTTTCCACATCTGTTTCCTCCATTTGCCTCTCGTTTGCTGCTGCGGGGCAGGAAACGCATTGCTCCGTGCACCAGCCGCTGACCCCTCCGGGAGCCAGCCTGCAACTGGGGCTGGAAGTCCTTCACACTTCATCTCATGGAGCTTTGAAAACATGGATTGCTATTAATCCCAGCCCAACTTGCTGTGTCAGGGCAGGAGTCTGAACGGAGAGTGTGTTTACTTTGGGTAGAGCGAAGAGAAGAAAAAAAAAAGTCAGTGAAGGGAAGGAAAAAAAAAATGAAATCTGGCCTCACCAGGAATATTTCAATAGCTGTGCATGTCAGCGTGAGGAGCTGGCTCTTTCGTGGTTATGCCCTGGCTGTCCTGTCATGCTTCACTACAGATCAGTGCTACCAAGAGTTCCCTTACTGGCAGCCTCTGCCTCCTTCATAAATCTCCTCTAGGATGTCCTCTATGCAGGAGGAGATATATTTGAGTCATTCCTGCTATGGACGGGTCCCTGAAGGTCCTTCACCTGGATGGAATGACTCCAACGCCTTTCCCATCACACCTCAGAGAGCCCAGCCCTGAGGCAAGGTCAGCCCCTCTCAGCCCGCTCCCCCTGCCTCCCATGATGTTCCCCTTCAACCGTTACATGCTTTGGGGTGTCACCAGCCAGCATGACCTCCCAAAATGATCTGCCAGGAAACTGTCCCACTTGCTCCAGTGCTTCCTTGCTGCATGTGGCTGTCATATCTTGCAAGTGTGCTTGCCATTGCAAGGATGTCTCTTTTTCTAAGGCTTCAAAGCATAGAAAAACATGTAGTTCTTCCCCACCCATCCCCTCCTGACAAAGAACGCTTATGAGCAATGAAAGATGAACACCTGTCATTCAAAACCTCTTTGCCCAGTAACCCATAGACGTCAGGCCCCTGTCTCTTACTGCAAAGCCAGATAAGTTCCCTTCCTGATTTCATCCAGCTCATTTTCACACTTCCCAAAACTTGAAACTTGCACGCTGCTGAGCCCTTGGGACTGATTAAAAATAGCCAATGTGAAGCAAAAGCACCAGCCAGGTCTTCACTGTGCAACAGCCTCTCCCAGAATCTTGTCTAACACTTGTTCGGCGGAGGCTGGGGTGTCATTTCAGAGGTCAGCTCTTGGGTCTCCCAGCACAACTTATGGGGGGGGGGGCTACTGAAGGCTGACTCCCCTCATCAGCAAGGGGTAGGAGACAAAATGGGAAAGAGGTGGTAATTTTAGAAGATTTCTAGCTCCTACAGCAGAAAATGAGAAGGCAACATTGAATTGCACCCACAAAGGACCCAATAGCTTCCTCTGCAAGGACGGCAGAGTGTGTGGAAAGACCTTTGAGGTCTTTTTGGAAGTGTTGTGCCCTTCTGCAGGTGGCAGAGCATGCACAGATGCCCACTTCTGGGTAGCAGAGGACAGCGTGCAAGGTAAGCAGGAGAGCAAGAGATGCAAAGAGTCATAGAGTCGTAGTGGAGCAAGGATACGAGGTGCTCTGAGATAGCGTCATGACTCCCTTCAACATTTGTCGCTTTGTAAGCAAAAATCTGTACCAGGCAGTGTTGTTTATCAAGCACTGCGAAGGATGCGCTTTCATCTTCACCTCACCCTGACCTTTTAATCCCCAACGTTCTCCTTAACGTGCTCTGAATGCCCAGCAAAGACAAGCGCAAATGAATCCCCGGTGTGCACAGAACTGCGGGGCTTAGCGTGGGGTGTTCTCTATAGCTCTGGGATTATATACAATTAGGCTGTCTAGACCACATTCAGAGGGGATGTGGATGGGGTGAGGATTACCAGCTGAGAAATCAGATATCAGTGAGAGGGTGGGGAGCTGGGTTGGGGTGGGAGAGGAAGCCAAGTGGAAATGTAAGAAAGCAGCAGATAAATTACCACTGGGCTGTATTTACCGTACGCCCTCAGCTTTCTTGCATTAGCTGTGTCCTGTGCTCCAACTGCAACATCTGAGCCCTTTGCAGTCTTGCATGTCTTTCTCCTTCCACATCCCCGTTAGCAAGGGAATGGCATTGCCATCTGTTAGCGCTGGGCCAGTAAGACACAAATTGGGTGGTGATGTTGTGCGCTGGCAGCCCAGAAGCCCAACCATACCCTGGGCTGCATCAGGAGGAGCGTGGCCAGCAGGGTGAGGGAGAGGATTCTGCCCCTCTGCTCTGCTCTGGTGAGACCTCACCTGGAGTACTGTGTCCAGCTCTGGAGCCCTCAGCACAAGAAGGACATGGACCTGTTGGAGCAGGTCCAGAGGAGGGCTACAAAAATGATCCGAGGGCTGGAGCCCCTCTCCTGTGAGGACAGGCTGAGGGAATTGGGCTTGTTCAGCCTGGAGAAGAGAAGGATGTGGGGAGACCTGATTGCGGCCTTTCAGTACTTAAAGGGGGCCTATAGGAAAGATGGGGAAAATCTTTTTAGTAGGGCCAGGTGTGACAGGACAAGGGGTAACAGTTTTAAACTGAAGCAGGGTAGGTTTAGACTGGATATAAGGAAGAAATTCTTTACAATGAGGGTGGTGAAACACTGGAACGGGTTGCCCAGAGAGGTAGTGGAGGCCCCATCCCTGGAAACATTCAAGGCCAGGTTGGACGGGGCTGTGAGCAACCTGATCTGGTTAAAGATGCCCCTGCTCCCTGCAGGGGGGGTGGACTGGGTGACCTCTAGGGGTCCCTTCCAACCCAAAACATTCTGTGATTCTATGATTCTATGTTCAGGTGTACTGAGCTTCACCTCCCATCTACCTTCTGTATGTGTCCTGGTGCTCCGGAGACGCCAAACTTAGACATCTCTTGGACACAAAGGCATGTGGTCCTCTACATGTGCCCATTTTGTTGTCTTGGTTCATACAGAGGGTCTGTGGCAGACCAAAACCTGAACCCAGGTCCCCAGGCTGTTCTTCTAATCATTGAACCATGCTCCCAGCCACAGTCTTTTCCTTCCAATGGCCTGGGATGGTCACCTTATTACCGGGGTAGTATTCCTATAGAAATCAGTACAGAGTCATGATCTACTTGACATCCCACAGTGAGTACTTCTCACACTGAAAAGAGAAAAGTGCCTTATTTTGTTCCTTTTGATGTTCCCTGCAGGCAACTGGGCCCAAATCTACCCCTGCACTAGTGCTAAGTATCGGAGAGATGCACAGGGAAGATGACTTGTCCCTCCTTGGCCTGAGGCTCATGGCATAGAGACTGGTTTTCCTGGGGCAAATCACAACAGCACAGTTCTGTCAAGTTCTTACTTGTATCCTGAGCTTTAATACTCTAAAGTTGGATGACTCTGGATGACATGGCCTCTCCTTCTCTTCTGCCTCCCTGGGGTACTCTCCAGGGAAGTAGGTGTAGAACGTGCTTTGTGGACACTTTGCATGGTCTCTGCTGGAACGTGGTGGCCACAGACCACCCTTGGTAGATCACTCCTGTTCTTGCTCCTTTGCATTGGACCGTCATTTGCCTGGCGCTGGTGTTTCAGAGCCAGATGGTCCTGTAACTTGTTGCTTCTTGCAGTTGGGCTCTGCCAGCCTGAGCAGACGGATTGGAGGGGCCTCGGCGAGAGCAGGAAACCGTTTCTGCTGAAGCGTAGGAGCTATTGTAAACACATTAGCAAAGTCTAGCATGGAGAAGACCCTGCTGCCACAGAAACATATTTAGCCAATCTGATATGGAAACCTGACCATATTTTGCAGAGCATATCATTTACCATGCTCCAGTATGCCTGGGGTCGGGAGGCTTCATGCAGTTCCAGCCATTAGCAAGGAGAGCCCTTTCTCCAGCAGGCAGCTGAGGAAAAACACATTTTTCACTGCATGAGCTGGAAAACCAAACACCTAAGTTCACTGCTTCTTCATTTACTCCTCCATCAGTGCTGTTGGATGACCTGCAGGTACCTTTTGGCATCAATCTTGTCCTCTCCCACTCTTCTCACTGAAATAGGGCAGAAGGTTGGGAGGAAAAATTAACATTTTTTGCAGAGCTGTTTCACCTGTCCATGCTAACCCCTGCAGGCAGCAGCCCTGCCTGTTGAGGTCCTGCCTGCTCTCATCCCAGAGCACTGGGAGCCTTCATCCCTGCCTGGGCTGACGAAGGGGCCCTGTGCTGAGGGCATGCCTTGGTGCCAGGGCGCGGGGGTGCTCTTATACTGTATATAGCAGAAAATATAGAAACTCCTCTCTCTCTGCTCTCCTCAGTCCTTACATTGCAGATACTACACAGTCTCTGACTCTTCGTAGTTTCCAGCATTTCTCCTGGGCTCTGTGTAACCTCTCCGTGGTTTTCCCTCTCCTCTCGGCCCTAAGAGGAGCCGTGCTGCCGCTCTCCGACACCCCGCTTTCTGCAGGGTGGATGCGGGAAATACTCTACTGATCTTTTTGGCACGAAGGAGGCACTTTCCAGTCCGAACAAACCCAGAGAGACTTGGGGTTTTATTCTTGCTGCATGACAAGCAGCAGGCGCCGTAGGTGGGGGTGTTCGGGATGCATCCCACCACACCGCAGCTGGCAAAACAAATCCTTCCACAAAGTTTCCACCACCTGTCCAGCTTCCTCCCTGCAGGAAATCCAGCCTCCCCCGCTCCCAGAGCCGATAGCTGGAGCTTTGTTTGCAGCTCCCCTTCCACGAACAAAACCAGCGCTGACTAGTGAACACAGCGGCACCGAACGTGAAAAGCAACACTCAAAGCTTGGAAGATAACCGTGTTCTTTTCTACTGACTCGGGTAAAAGCGGCTGCCAAATCCTTGAACTGCATGCAAACAGCTCCTTCTCGTTGTAATTTGCTTTGCAGCAGCACCCTAAAGCCCCAGCTGGGACTGGGGTCATGCTCCATACCCGCTCTGCTTCTTTCTTTGGACTCGATGATCTTAAAGGTCTTTTCCAACCAAAGTGATTCTATGATTAGGCGCTCGGTTTAGAGGCTGGTATCGTAAGACCTGAGAAGCAGGGCCAGATCCAGCGCAGCTACAAACCTGACTCATCTGGAAGAGTTTGGCTGCAAAGAGTGTGGCGTGCGAATGGGAAGAAGGAACGTGAGGATCACCACACTTCATCTGAAGTCCAGTTAGCTCAGTATCCAATCTCCAAACTAGCCAAAACCAGTGGCTTCAAGAGCAGATAAGCATATCCCTTCAGCCATGAGGATTATGTTTCTCTTCTAGAAGTGCTGATAACTTAAAAATCCTTAAATTTGGTCTTTTTATATCTTGCCTGCCCTACCTGGCCCCATACAAGCCCTGTATCTCCCAATAAGCAAACAGGGACTCAAGACGGAAGGATTTGAGAAATTTGAACGTTCTATGAACCTATTTGAAGGTTCTATGAACCTCCATTTACCTCCTTGATAGATAGTAAAGGAGACTGTAAGAGAAAGAAATGAAAGCCTAATATCGGGTATGGGTAGGGCTGTAAGAAACAAGCAAAGAGCATTTGCTGGGATGTGGCCATCACTAAGTGCAGCCTCCAGCAGAGGGGTTCCATGAGGAACTCACTTCCAAAAGTTCCACTCTTCAGGAGGACAGGAGTGGGAACGTCCCTCCTTACACAAGCAGACTCAGAAGGAAAGTTCATCTGGATCCTTGTACACAGACTTCCCTGAAATATGTTGTGGCATGCAGTATTTTTAATATAAAAACTCTTTTTTTTTTTTCTTTTTTAAAGTCTTTTTCTAAGAACTCTGTTAGCTTGGAGCTGCTAGAGAATCCAAAGTGAGATAGATACCTGGACCAAGTCTGTAGTGGTAAAGAGGGTGATCTCCCCACTGAGCACAGGGGAAGACGTAGTTCTGGAGAGGAAAAATCTGTGGCATACAAAAGGCTGGAGGAAAACTCCTTGGAGGAGCTTCCAGAAGAGGATTTCTATCTAGCAGGTCTGCCAAAGGTTCAATGCTACCTAAAGGCCGCGCCGATAACAGATTGCTCCCCTGGAATTTTCCTTGGGAAACAACTTTTACGATTACAAGCAAAAGCTTTAAATGGTCAGATGTTTTGCTGACCCTGCTTCACGGATAGTGGTATTTTAACTGAGAGCATTAGATTCTCCAGTAAGATGTTTTTGATGGCCAGGGATCTGTGGTGGTCCAAAAGGAATTTAAAAAGAAGTGACTTACATTTTCTATAAAAAAAAAGCAGGAGGTGAGGAAAGCTTCACTGAGCACAATGAAAGAGCTCTGGATTTATATGGAATAAAATAATGACCAGGCTGAACTGCCAAACCCCTTAATGACCACGTTCCCTTTCCAGAGATGGAAAAAAGAAGGACCAGCACCTTTTTTTTTAACCTCACGTTTCCAGGAATCTCTTTGTTTTGTTTTTCACATCAGGATTGGAAGAGGTAGGGTTAAGATATCGAGATAAAGGTCACCCTCGGGTATATTTAGCCTGACTGGAAGTAGGAAATACCAGAAATCCCTCCAGATTCCCAGCTCCACTTGGCCATTTCAAGAAACACAGATAAATCCCCCAACATCTGCTTGCTTATCAGTCACACCAAAGGAAGCTGCGAACCATCTGCTTTTTGCAAAGCGATACCCAGTGCAGTTTGCTCCTGCATTGCCCGGTGCTTCGTGCCCTGCACCTTCTCCAAGCCCACCGACGTGGGCAGGGGAAGGGACCCTGCGGAGGGACATCCCCAGCTCCTCGGCAGCGCTTGCATCTGGAGGAGCTGCCAAGGAAACCCCTGCCTCTCTCTGTTCACCTTCAGATGAGCAACGATAAAGGCTCCTGCTCTCAGGATGGCCAGGTCCTGAAAACTGCCCTGCAAATAACATGAAGGGATCTGCTTTCTGAGCCCTGATGCGTTACGTGGCCCGTTTTGGTTTGGATCAAGTCACATGTGCCATGGGTGTTTATTTTAAATTACATGCAAGGTGTGTGGTGTATATTTGACCTTATCACCCTCTACAACTGCCTGGCAGGAGGCTGTAGCAAGGTGGGGGTCGGCCTCTTCTCCCTGGTGACGGATGATAGGATGAGGGGAAATGGTCTGAAGTTGCGCCAGGGCAGGTTTAGGTTGGACATTAGGAAAAATTTCTTCACCGAAAGGGTTGTCAGGCTCTGGAAGGGGCTGCCCAGGGAGGTGGTTGAGTCCCCATCCCTGGAGGTATTTAAAAGAAGGATGGATGAGGTGCTTAGGGACAGGGTTTAGTGGTGGGATGGCAGGGTTAGGTTAACGGTTGGACTTGATGATCTTAAAGGTCTTTTCCAACCTAGACGATTCTCTGATTCTATGATTCTATATTTGCACCCTGCGCTGCAGGAAGGGATTTTTTTTAAGTTCTTATTTTTATCTCAACATAAACAAATGGGCCATAGTTTGGAAGGGTATCTGTGGTGCTGCTGATGCTTTGAGCAAAAAAAAATACTCAATTTTTGTTACTGGAGTGTAAGCCATGTCGAGGGAGTTCCTTGTAATTAGAGCCACATACACTCTGCACCCTTTCTCCCCCTTTATTTCCAGCATTCCCTGTGGTTTTTCAGCTTTACATTTGAACATGGCATTGCAAAGAGAAACACACAGGGACCCTAAGATGTGGGTGCTATGTAAAAAGGGATGGAAACAGAATCCAGACCGTCCTGCCCACGGCCTCACGCTTGCGTTGCAAGGTCACGACTGGCTCTACCATCAGTCGCACCGTCCCCTTGCACGCACAAAGAAAACTGCACACGTGCTTGGGGGAAGTAGAAGGGAGGAAAATTTGAAATGTGGAGGTTTTTCCAGTTTGCAAGACCCAAATCCCTCTGTGGTTGAACTCTGCTTGGTACCAATGAGTTTCTTCAGGAAAACACGTTTTAGACCCTGCTCCATTTGTCTTTTTTTAACCTGCTGCTCCACTTCTGCTCAAGCAGGGTTTTTTTTGCCAAGGATATAAACATCTTGGCCAGTTTAGGCTTTCCTCATGTAAGCTGCTATCTTAGAAAAGGAAAAAAGTTCCAGATGACAAAATATTTCATCCTCCGGTAGCTGAAGAAGGAAGTTGTGGCTTTAACGGAGAAGCCCTGCGAGCAGCCGAAAGCCGTGAGCGGAGGACAGACCTGCTGAACCAGGAAAACCGTGGCCGTTCCGCAGCGGAGCAACCACGCAGTTGCTTCAGCTCTGGTTAAAAATACCTGCGGCCTGATTCTGCTGCAATCGAAGGAAGTCTGGCCTGGGTTAAGGAAGGCATTTTAAAAACTCATTTTGCAATGGTGCAGATGTTTGCTTTAGTGTCACCAGCAGCATAGGCTGGCCTGAAAGGCAGCAGCAATGAACACACGCCCATGTCTCACTGGGCAGCTCACCATCCAGTGCTGGCATTTCTATCTTCTTTATCACCATAAGATGATTTAACCATCTTCGTTCCCCGGCCCTAGCGCAGAAGCAGTAACCTCTGACAGAGGAGCGGCACGTACAGTTGGAGTCCTTAATATTTTAAATTGCCGCAGCTATGTCCACTTGCAGGTTACCTGCGAACGCTCTGATTTCTGCTCAGAAATTTGCTTTCTGCTTTGCCTGGATCACGGCCAGTTCGCTTGTGGTGTGTAACCACACCATGGCAGCAAGAAGAGAGGAGCCACCCTGCGGATTTTCTTTAGCAAGAAGCCAGAACGTTGTTTTTTCTTCATTTCCCTTGGTTTCCTACTTTGGCTTTGCTTTCAGGGTTTGTGGAGGAGGGACGGGTGGTTTTCAGCTGGTCTGTGGAGTTTACCTTTCCCTGGACGCTGTGTCCCTGTGGTATTGGCAGCTGGTGCCAGCATCGGAGAAGTGCCAAACGATGGAGCTTGTGAAGCTGCAGTTGCAAAGCAGTGGTGAGAAGGCTACCGAAACTTGCTCTCTGCATTGCACGGGGCTTACGCCAAAGCCATTATCACGGATCCCTGTGCTGCAGATGTTTAAGCTATGGCCCAGAGCTAAGGAGGGACCTGGCGCTGGAAAGCAAGAGAAGGAACGGTGTGACAGCCTGCCCAAGCCCAGCAAGTGAAGATGGAGCAGGCCTCCTGCAGCAAGGTTAGAAGATGCTAAGGTGAGGAATTCGTGACAGAGCTTCCCCTCCCCCTGCTGCCCCAGGTGGCAAAACACCCACTCCCCTCCTCCTGCCTCTGCCTGGGGGTGCAATGGACCCCAGCTGCTCCGTCCTCCGCTCCTCCCTCCCTTCTTTGCTGTTTGCTGGGACCCACACTTCCACCAGGAGGGTCCACAGCAATATATAGGTACTGCCTGGAGGCAGAGTTTACCCCTTTTTGCCAGTAACAGGTCATGAGCAATCACAGCAGTGGAAGATGTTAATCTAATCCTTACCTAGAGGTAAGTTTAAGGAAGTGCAAAGGGGGAAAACTCCCTCTGCCTTGGCATGGAGGGTCCAGAAAGCAGCTTCACAGCTGCCCAGCACATCTCCCACCAGCTTCATACCAGCATCATGTCCCACCTGGCAGGGGTCTGGGTGGGGAAAGGCTGTTCTGTGCTGCAGTCATCTACACAGATGCGGATGGCAGCTGAACATCAAAGTGGTTCCCGGAGCTTCTGTCTCTCCTCCCAGTTCCTCTTGGCATCTTGCTGGTCCTGAACTGGGTTCTGTTCAGATATTTATGAAAAACAACCCTTTTGTTGTTTTTATAAAGAGCATTTTCTTCACAAACTTGCCTTTCTTTTGACGCCGTCCTGTTTTTAAGCCAGGAAAATATGCGGTTTTTCATTTTTAAAAATTAGACATTCCTGTGAGCAATGCTAAAAAACAATAACAAAAATGATGCCTGAACTTCTCAGACTTTACACGGAAAATATTTGCTATTCTTCTGCTCAGAAAATTAAATAAGTCTTGCTCAGGTTCTCTCTTTAGTAGAATTTCGATAAATCACAATCCAGAGGGCAACTCTTCAGCTCGTATTGATCTCCAGTTGACTCTTCATACACCAGTCCCAGAGCCGTGTGCTACCCAGAGCATCTCTGCCCACTCATTTGTCTGTTGGATCACAAAGGCAAGAGCCGGGAGGCTCACTTTCATTTCTCTGCCACAAAAAATAAAAGCAGACTTGTGACTGATTCTCGCTGACGAAGGGTAAAAGCTACATCAGTAAAAATGTTTCGTTTCATTGCTGCTTCCTTACAACGCTGCCTCCGGGACACGGCACAGACATTGCACGGGTGTCGAGGCCGGGCAGATTCAGCGCTGACATGAGTGGGGAAGACGGGAGAGCTTTTTTTTATGTTGTTTTTTTTTTTCCCTACACTTTTTCCATAGCCACATCAGCTCAAATGCCATCCCTCAGCAGCTTTGTCCTGCTGCGTTCCCCCAACCAGCACGGGCAGCCCCCCTGCAGCAGCCACTCAGCTGATGCTGCGATATTTTCCCCTCTCTGGTCCCTGCATCCTTGTGGCGGTTTGACCCTGGAGGGATGCCAGGGGCCCACCAAAGCCGCTCTATCACTCCCCTCTAACCAGATAGAGGAGAGAAAAGCAAATCAAAAGGCTCATGGGTCAAGATAAGGACAGGGAGAGATCATTTTATCAGTTACCATCACGGGCAAAACAGACTCAACTTGGAAAAAAAAAATTAATTTATTATCAATCAAAATCAGAGAAGGGGAGGAGAGCAACTGCTAGATCTTAAAAACCTTCCCCCCACCCCTCCCTTCTTCTCTGGGCTCAACTTCACTCCCAGTTCCTCTACCTACTCCCCCCAGCGGCGCAGGGGGACGGGAATGGGGGTTGAGGTCAGTTCATCACACGTTGTCTCTGCCACTTCTTCATCCTAGGGAGAGGACCCTTCCCCTGCTCCAGCGTGGGGTCCCTCTCACGGCAGACAGTCCTCCATGAACTTCTCCAACGTGGGTCCTTCCCAGGGGCTACAGTTCTTCACACACTGTTCCAGCATGGCCCCATAATTTCCATGGGGTGCAGTCCCTCAGGAGCAGACTGCTCCAGCATTGGGTCCCCTGCGGGGTCACAAGTTCTGCTGGCAAACCTGCTTCAGCATGGGCTCCTCCCTGCACTGGTCCGCAATGGCTTTGCCAGGAACCTGATCTGGCGTGGGCTTCCCATGGAGTCACAGCCTCCTCCCTTTGGGCATCCACCCGCTCCGGTGTGGGGTCCCCCATGGGCTACAGGTGGAGATCTGCTCCACTGTGGACCTCCCTGGGCTGCAGGGGCACAGCCTGCCTCACCATGGTCTTCACCACGGGCTGCAGGGGAATCTCTGCTCCGGTGCCTGGAGCCCCTCCTGCCCCTCCTGCTGCACTGACCTTGGTGCCTGCAGGGCTGTTTTCTCTCACATCCTCTCACTTCTCTTCTCTCTCTGGCTACTGAGATGCAGCCATTTTTTTTCCTTCTTAAATATGTTATCCCAGAGGCGCTTCCACTGCCGCTGATGGGCTTGGCCTTGGCCAGTGGTGGACACAGGGAAAACTTCTGGCAGCTTCTCACAGAAGCCACCCCTGTAGCCACAGAACCCCCCCCCACTACCAAGACCTTGCCACAGAAACCAAATGCAATCCTAAATCTCAGCATCTGCAGCTGGTAACAACCATTTATGCAAGGTCTTCTATTACTATAAACTGGGCTTCAGGTTAGAGCTCGCAAATGTTCCAGCACTGGATATTACTGAGCAATTAATTCACTTGCCCAGAAAATTTTAAACACAGCTTTTTCAAGGGTCCTTTTCCAGCTCTGATCTCTCGCTTGCCGTTTGGGTGGGCCCATGGTAAAGGCCGGCCCCACTTCAATCTGTAACCGCAGATTTGCTGAGAACGTTTTATTTTATTGCTGTGCTCATAGCAAACCAGGCAGGGAGGGAAAGGAGGAGGAGACCCTACACAGCCGAAATGTGTGCTGACCTCTTGTTTGCTTTGCCCAGAGGGTAGGATATGATACCTCCGGGTCCAACCTCACACGCAGAGCTCCCGTGGCATCGGCTGGGGCTCAGCACTTTGTAAAGATGATGGGAGTCCATGATAACAAGTGTCCGTACAAGAAATATGGATGCTCAGAGCTGTACCCACCTGGGATCACACTTATCTAGGAGCTTACCCCTCTCGCTGCTGGCAGGTGGAGTCCATGTCTCAAAGGACACAGGCGTTTCATTGAGACCTCCTTCCACCCAGCCAACTGCTACATCAAGTGTGACTTACAGAATTCATACGGTTTTACCAAATCACCCCAAATTTAAATACAGCCAGTTCACAGGACCAGATTAACCACCCCTCTGAGTTTGGAGTTTACAAAGCAGATGCAGCAGCCAGACCTTATAAGTGACAGTAATATTGATGATGGATGCTCTCTTAGCAGGCCTGAAGTCTTCTCTTTTCAGGGAATACCTGTTGTCTGCTCCCCCCAGTGCATGTCTGAGAGCAGGAGGTGCATGAGACTCCTGAAAACATGTCTGGGCAGGCAAGGGTAGGAGAAGGAGGAGCTTCCCACCAAAATAGGCTCAGACTGGCAGGGAACAGACACTGATGGATACCTTTTTAACAGATGTTTTGGGAACTGCCAATAATTTTAACAGCGAGCACTACCAAACCTGAGTGAACAACCTTCAGCCTAGCTGTGTTTCATATCCAAAACTTCATAGAGAGATTTCATGGCCCATCGTTCCTTGTTAGCAGGAAGAGAATGAAGTTCTTTAAAGGGGGAGATGGACAAATTTGTGAACTCATGCAGTCCAACAAGGCCAAGTGCAAGGTCCTGCACTTGGGTTGGGGCAATTCTAAGCATGGATACAGGCTGGGCAATGGGTGGAATGAGAGCAGCCTTGCAGAGAAGGACTTGGGGGTATCGGTGGATGAAAAACTGAATATAAGCTGGCAATGGGCACTCGTAGCCCAGAAGGCCAACTGTATTGTGGGCTGCATCCCCAGCAGGGCCTCCTTTGGGAGGGGATTCTTCCCCTCTGGTTCGCTCTGGTGAGACCCCACCTGCAGTGCTGCATCCAGCTCTGGGGTCTCCAACACAAAAAAGACATGGACCTGTTGGAGTGGGTCCAGAGGAGGGCCATGAAGATGATCAGGGTGCTGGAGCACCTCGCCTATGAGGACAGGCTGAGAGAGTTGGGCTTGTTTAGCCCAGCAAAGAGAAGGCTCTTCTTAGAGATGCCTTCTAGCACGTAAAGGGGGCCTACAGGAAAGACGGGGAGGGACTCCTTATCAGGGAGTGTAGTGATAGGACGAGGGGTAACAGTTTTAAACTGTAAGAGGGTAGAATTAGATTAGATTAGATATTAGGAAGAAATTCTTTACTGTGAGGGCGGTGAGACAGTGGCACAGGTTGCCCAGAGAAGCTGTGGATACCCCATCATTTGAAGTGCTCAAGGTCAGGTTGGACGGGGCTTTGAGCAACCTGATCTAGTGCAAGATGTTCCTGCCTGTGGCAGGAGGTTGGAACTAGATGATCTTTAACGGTCCGTTCCAACCGAAACCATTCTGTGATTCTATGATTCTAAATACCTCTTCACTCCCACTGCAAGGCCATGCCTCTGCCATGTATGGGTTGCAGGAGAGAACAAATACTGCACGTACCCTTAGTCACAGAATCACAGAATCACAGAATCACAGAATCACAGAATCACAGAATCACAGAATCACAGAATGGTGAGGGATGGAAGGGACCTCATTGGCTTTTGCAAGGGATGAGGTCAAAGACATTTCTAATTACATTAACTGCAAGTGCCTGTCCTGTTGTATACAGGCACAGAACCACTGTGTTAACAAATTGAAATAAAATCCCAAGACAATAGGCAGGCTATAATAGACATGCAACAAGTCCCAGGTCTGTTACCACAGAGATCTCTCTTTTTCATTTGACATGATCTGAATGTCACCGCATCACCATCCCGGCTCAGGCCAATTTGGAAAAGACAGGTTTTAATTTGCACCACAGAGCGAATGCAAGCTCCGCACGTCACCTATACCTGATAAGGGCTCACTCTCCAAGACTGGCAAATCCAGCTCTTTCTGTGACTCCTCTTCTTCATCTTCATCTTCTTCCTTTTATATTGCATTTCCCAAGAGAAAGCAGAAAAGAAGAAAGAAAATGCAAATCATTAAACTGTTTGTCAAAAAGAGACAGAAAATGTTGAATGGTACTAATACCAAATAGAAACATGAATTACCTCAAAAAAATATTTCATCAAACAGCCTTGTAATTCATGCCTAGCATGAAAGCAAGCCACCTGACAAGCTTGTATCAGACATCACTTTCCCATAATGCCACTTGTACAGATGGAAGCTCAGAAATCATGTGGAATCTCACAAAATCCACCCAGCATTGGAATGGTAGAACTGGCTGGAGATGAAAATCCAAGATTTAATCTTGACATTAAAATCCAGTGTTGATTGTCTCATGGTCCAGCTGAAGACGTTAAGCTTCTCTGTCCATTTCAGAAGAGAAATAAAGTTTTACTAGAATTATTCAACTTTTCCTTATTAAAATACTAACTCCATTCATTTGAAAATCCCATTGATGCCAAATGCAGAACAAAGCAAAAGGTTTCTGAGACTTTGCCCCTTGGGAAGTGAATGCCTTCAGCATTCAGAGGAAAGATCTGGTCACAGATAAACTTCTGATGCATTAGCTCCCAGAGTTGGGAGTTGGGAAGCAACCAGGTATTTTCAATAAATGGCTTTATAGAGGTAATGGGGTAACCTGATGGCCTTTGATGCTGTCTGTGCAGTACACATACAGCTGCATTTGATAGCATGGAAATAGCTTTGTTATTGCATTTTGCAGAACAAGGGGAAGGTGGGACTGGCAATGGAGGATCACCATAGGAATGTGGAGGTGACAATCCAAGTCCCTGACTCCACATCAGCCTTCTTACAAGTTTTGGGCAAGTTGGCCCAAGAGAGATCCCTTTCTCCTCAGTTTTACCTGCCTCAAGTCTACTCTAGGTTTGCCCTGTGGGCTCTAGAGACAGGCACCTCCAGCTGCTGACCCATCCCATATAAGAGACTCACCTAAGGTAGGTGAGGTGAGTCTGGAGACAGTTTAGGATGAACACCAGAGACTATCCTGGGACAGACACACAGCTGTCAGATGTCCTGAGCAAGATCAGATGGGCCCTGCCACCTACCATGACATAAATCAGTGCTGGGCACTGAACAGACGCTACATGGATGGAGCTTTGCAACTTTTCAAGACCGCGGCCAGGTACAGTGAACACTAGTCTGCAGTTACCGAAGTGAGGTGTAATTGAAAACGAGCAGAAATCACCATTTTCTCTCTCAGAACTTCCAAGTCTCTTGGGGTAAGGCCCTGTCAGAAGCATCCATATGATGTAAAAAGGGAAAAGGAGAGACGTGTTTGAGAGATCTGGATGGAGGTTTGGGTGCGTGATGGAAGCATGTTTCATGGTGCCAGGCTGGAAGATGAACATTGTTCTGGGGAACTCGGAGCAGCTTTGATAACACAGACCATAACTCTTCCTTGATCTAAATCTCTTTCTTGTATTTAAAATACCAAGTGCCTTTTTTGCTTTATTTTGCCTCATTCCAGCCAGTGACACAGACGGCTTGGCCTTGTGCAGCAAGTAGAGCCAAGCAGATATTCAGCCGGAAACCCAAAAAGGTGTGTTTTCATCTGACCTATCAAGATGGCCAAAAATACCATCAGCAGAGCTTTCTCAGCAGCAACGGCAAAAGAATATAGCGTGGATCACACATTGCATCAGTGTGTTTTGCTCACCAGGGCACGGCCCAGCGGTCAGCCTGCAGGCCAGGTTTCACCTCCTCCTGTTCACACGCTCCCATCTCTCCATGCCTCGGTTTTCCATCTGCGAGCAAAAGACCCAACAGCCTTCCTGCAGGCTCTACACCGTGCATATTCGGGGTATTTGGCAGTAAGCTGGCCATGGACATGAGTGTGAGTGATGTAGCCTGGAGGACTCGACGCTGGCAATGACAAGGTGTCACCCAGCTGCTGGCAAGCGAGGTGGGAGCTGCCGGTGCATAAAGCAGGCAGGAGATCATATTCGTCTTCCAGAGTAGTATTTCCAGATTAATTATAAGAGGGAAGCTCAGCGAGGTCAGAGGCTGAGACTGACTTTCAGAACGATGCCTTTGACGTCCAAAGAGGGAAGACAGGCTTATTAAAAATGCAGTGTGGATTGCAAATCTGTCACACACCCAAGCCACCACGTGGAGCAGGAGGATGAATGCGGTGGTTATGGAGAACCTGTTGACAACAACAGCCTCTCGAGTGACAGGTCGGTGAATAGTTTGCTGCTATTCAGCATTGTTTTGACAGAAACTACACGAAGCAACTGCATGGGGGGCAAGGACCGAATGTTCACATCCGCTTGGAGGTTTGTTTATAATCTTGTGGTGGGGAAATATGACCGTGAATGAGAATTAAGCCCTGTATTTGCTTAGGAAAAACAGTTTAGTGAGGCAGAACAGGGAGGGGAGAGAATGAGGAGGGGGAATCATGGGGGTGGAGGTGAGAAGATGGCAACAGCAATGAGGTAGGGGAAGAGCAGGTGATGCCACTGGGACATGGGGGGTGAAGGGTCCACCAGCTTCTGCTGTCTCCCTGGCTTTCCACTGCTGTGTCTGCTCTGGAGCACACTGAATTTCACCTGCTGTACCATTTTTTGGCCACAGTGACTTTAATAGGCGAAAGCTGATGGTGTCCAGCACCAGGGCAAATGAGAGGCAGGGCACCTCGCTGCCTGCAGGTGAAGGTCTTTCGTGCCACCCACCATTTCACTCCCCCCCATCTTTCATCGCCTGAGCAGCTGCCTGGTAGCTGTCTCACCTCCTCGTTGACAACACCATTGACTTGCTGCAATTTGAACCTTCCCCATAGAAAAATCCTCAATCGAAAATTCTTCATGTTTGGTGAAAATTAAAAAAAAACAAAACAAACAAACAGTATTCATCAGACATTGAAGGTGGCGGCAGAAATGTTGCCGAGATGCCTCATGGGCATTTAGCTTGGGTTTGAGATTATAGATGAGTGGGTTATACTAGAAGTGCTCCGTTCTCATCTTATAAGTGACACTCCATCTCTAAAATCATCTCCTTCTTTCAGGAAGTGGAAATTTCAGGCAGTGAAACACCCAGGGAGACAGAGGCCAGATATCCTGGAAGATAGAGATCAGGATGCAGTGAGGATCTGAGATAAGGGAATTACATTCCATGAGTCTTCACTGCAGCTTACCAATATTTTTGGGTAAGGGAGGCATTTTTTGTGGTTTCAAGGTGTAACATCAAAGTTACAAGTAGATGTAACATCAAGACAACCAAACAAATGTGGCTTACCACTAAGTAGGACCACCACTTTCTCCTGGCAAAGTTTAATCAGATTTACCTATCTCAGACTGATGGAGCGTTTCCTCTCTATGAGGGAACTGAAGGACTTTTCCATTTTACATGCGTATAACAGGACTGGGAAAGGTTCAGAGAAGGGCAATAGGATGGATACAAAGGATGGGTGGCTTCATGCAGGGCAGCTACACAGGAGAGAAGCCCATCTGAATATGCAGAAACCGCCTCCAGGTCAGACCATCCCCAAGCCAACTGCAGGATGTGGGGATGCATCATCTGCCTGTTCCCACTGGGAGTAAGTAAAAAATTCAACTTACACTGCACCAAAGTAATATTATCTGCTTGGAGCCAGATGCAGTGTCCAGCAATGAAGTGTTTAAAACAGAGCAGTGATGAGTATTATTTACCATTCCTGTTATTTACCCATTAGAATTAGCACTTTGTACCTGCCGTGCACTAGCACTGGTGCTGCACCAGACACAAGCCTCAGTAAATACACTGCCTGCTTTCACCGGGCCATCCCAGGGAAAGAAGATCCTCTCTCTAGGTTGCACCTAGGATCATTAAGAGCATGCCATCACGGTAGCTTGCAGCAAATCTCTACTCTGCCCTGGTGAGACGCCACCTGGAGTACTGTGTCCAGTTCTGGGCTCCCCAGTTCAAGAAAGATGAGAAACTCCTAGAGAGAGTCCAGAGGAGGGCAACGAGGATGATAAAGGGTCTGGAGCATCTCCCCTACGAGGAAAGGCTGCGAGAGTTGGGCTTGTTCAGCCTGAAGAAGAGGAGACTGAGAGGGGATCTCATCAACACCTACAAATATCTTAAGGGCGGAAGTCAAGAGGATGGAAGCAGTCTGTTTGCAGTGGTGTCCAGCGACAGGACTAGGGGCAACGGGTGCAAACTGAAACATAAGAGGTTTCAGTTGAATATGAGGAAGAACTTCTTTACTCTAAGGGTGACAGAGCACTGGCACAGGCTGCCCAGGGAGGTTGTGGAGTCTCCTTCTCTGGAGATATTCAAAGCCTGCCTGGACGAAGTCCTGTGTAACCTGCTCTAGGAGAGCCTGCTTTAGCAGGGGGGTTGGACTGGATGATCTCCCGAGGTCCCTTCCAACCCTTGCAATTCTGTGATTCTGTGATTCTGTGAAACCAAAAAGCTATCGTGAGATCTTTTTAGGACTCAGCAGCCCGGTCTTGCACGGCTTTCTCCATGCACCTCCTGGGATCGCAGGGCAGAGTGACCCAGCCCCAGTGCGCTCGCTGCTCAGCTGGGAAAACCTTTTCCCCTCCTTATTTTCTATGGTTGCTTCACATGTCATTTGTCTTCCACCGTCAGTGGGATCACGGTGCTGGTGAGAGTTAAGAGCAATGCAGAACTTATTAGTCAGGGCGGATCCGAGCGGAGGCTGTCACTTTTATGATTTTTGCAGAATAAATGCATTTTCCCATCTATCAGAAAAGCAGCAGCCACCTCAGGCAGGAAAGGGAAGCTAGGAGAGAAGCTACATGGAGTAAGATGCTCCCTGTCAAGTAAGTGCTGTGAATGTCTTCTCAGTGCCAGCTACGGGTCTGGTCCAAGGACCCTTCAGAAAGAGAGGAGGATGCTCATGACCCTGGTGCTTATGCCGAGTAAAAGTTTAGCCTGGCTTGGGTCCTAGATAAACTTTTCCAGCAAAGCAAAAGCTCTGCAGGCTGCAAGCCCCGTATCTCACCTTGCAGAGAGGGTCAAGCGTCCAACCCAAACTAGGGGTCCCGCACCCAACCCAAATGGATTGGAAAACAAAGGGGGACAAGCAGTGCACGAGTGCTCCTCCCCGTTAGGAGTGGGCTGATAAGGAAGGGGCGGCATGGTTAATGACATGCCAAGGGGATGAAATAATGTCTTGAATGAAAGCATGGTGATAGGCAAGAGCCACATTTATGGGTGTACGGGGCAAGTAACATTTCATACATATTTCAGCACTTCCAAGATAAAAAGAAAAGGTTTTCTTATGGGCCTTCTGGGATAGATAAGAGGATTTATAATAGCTACATTTCTGGTCCATAATCCTTAGAAATGTGTGTATTTGCTTCGCATGCCAACTATGACATAGAGACGAGCTACATGATCAGCTTATTCCATTGTGTAATTTGGGCTCTAATAGTTACGGCTGATCTTTCTGTGTTTCTCCCCGGCCCAGCGGAGCATGTGGCTGTACCACCCCACGGAGAAGTCATCGTACGGCTGAGAGTGGACTGTGCTTCTGGCAGTGGGGTGCACATCTCTCACGCCAGGACTTGGCCGTTCAGCTCTCCCCTCTCCCCTCCTGTCCCACCTCCTCTAATAAGCCACTTCAGGCTTACCAACACCACAACTGGTTTAAATTCAGTGGCACCCTTCTCATATGAGAGTTATTTGGGGGTCTGTCCAACAGGCACTCATCATCTCCATCCCTCTCCTTCAGCACAGCTGCAACTCATTGCAAATTTGGGCAGAGGTTTGACACAAGGGGAGAGCCCTGGGAGCAGAGCCCTCTGCCCCCCTCGAGCTGGCCCCACAGAGAGAGGCTGGAAGTGCTCTGCTTGGGGAAGAAACATCTTGAGCTCCCTCTTATAACTATAGGTTAAGCCCAAACCTGAGGTTGAGGGAGACCTTCTAGCGACAGACCCAGGATGATGCCTGGACAGAGGGCTTCCTTCGCTTTGGCTATCATCAACAGCTTATTTGAGCCCGAGACATGAGTTAGATGCTCCCTTCCCTGTGCATTAGCGTGGGTGCGTTGTGTCGGTATGCAGCACGGAGCTATAAGAGGCCATAGGGTAAATGATCCTTCCCTCGGCTCTCCTGCTTTGGACCTGCTGGAGCCCGTGCGATGCACACAGCAGGACAGCTGCAAGGTTGCACACTGAAACATGTAGAGGAACGTGCTCTGGTTTTTCAGAAGCAAAACAAAATCTTGCCTTAGCACCTCTGGGAAAAGCAGCCAGGCAACATGCCTTGCCTGGCAACACTGGAGTCTTTAAAACAGCAGCTGGGGGGTCAGCTCAGCAGCATTGGCAAAGCCTGCCTTGAAGACTTCAGCCAAGCAATGCTGAGGAAAATGAGCATCTCATCCTGAGCTGCACACACCATGCAGGGGCTGATGGGGTCTGTAGATTTACAGGAATGAGCAATAGAGAAAGGGAAGTGGTGCTGCCCCTGCACACCGTATTTCTAAGATGACCCTTAGAGTCATCCTGTCCTAGGTCTTTCTGTTCCTACCTGTCAAGAAGGATGTGAGAAAAAAAGGGTTAAGAAAGTGTTCTGGAAACAAGATGTGGTGTGTAAAACTTAAGCTGTTCGGTTCAGTCTAATGAAAAGTTGGAGAGGAGACTGGTCAGAGAGACAAATGCTGGGAAAAATATGGCTTGCACAGGGTTTACTGGGTGGGGAGCATTAGAAAGGTTTAATTCTCTTGCCAAGTCATTCCCTTGCTCCATTGGGGTTGCTCCTTGGCCCTGTGGGATGTGCTAACAACATCCACTCTTCCCCCCATGGGATGAGGGCTGTGCCACTCTACCCAGATCAGATTTGGGAATGCTTCAGTCTCATGGACAAAGACCCAATAAGATTCAGAGGCTGGCAGCTGGGGCTGGATAAATTCAGCCTTGCAGTCACACCTCATGTGTGGCCCCTGGTGGCCCCTGGACATCTCCCTAGGACACAGGTCTCCATTTTGTATGCCAGGGCATGCGTGTCCAGTGGGTTCCTAAGAAAGACATTGTCCAACCCTGGAAGGGACACCCAGGTCACACATGTTGAAAAGGGAGCCCAAGGATGTGGTAAGTGGTAGATGAGTCGCCATCCATGAAGCTCAAACTAAGGATCACTAAACCTTCCTAGGTCACCTCTCCAAGCCCGTGGCAAGGGGAAGCAGACAGATGATATGAGGACTATGGCTCTGTCCAGACTTCCAGATTCTATCACCACCTCTTTCTGAGGTGCTACTGCTGCTCAGAGACAGGCCACAGCATTTTCCCCTTGGCAGAAAATCTGCCTCCACGTCTCTCTGACACAGACTGTGTCTCTTGGGTCCCTTGACACAGAGCAAAACCCACCATTTCTCCAGGGATAAAAGTAAAGCTTGGAGAAAACTGTGAGAGCCTGAAAAAGCTGTTGATGCCCAGGAAGACTGGAGGATGGGTGTTCACATGCGTGCTGTCTGCCGTATCTTTTAACTGCCCACCAGGCTAGCAGTGAGCACTTGATCTGACAGATGGTTTTCTTCAGCCTGGACGAGCCACAGGGGACATCACACCCACCCACCACTTCCCAGCTTCCGCTCCCAGGCTCTCCTAAATCCCAGCAAAGAACCCCACTGCCCTTTCACACAAACTCCTGGAGATTAGTGGCTGCCCTCAAAATGACCACATCCTCCTCTGAGAACTGCCATACTTACTCGTCCTGAGGAGAAAAGACCTTCTGGTTTGTCCTGGGCAGAGCCCTGACACCTGACACAGACACAAGCTCCAAGTGTCTCCTTCGTGGTGTCCATGGTCTCCTCAAAGTGGCAGGAAGGTGCCACTGTGAAGGTCACTTTGGATCCCCTGTTTACAGCATGATCATCACCACACTGAGCTCCAAATAATTTAGAACAGTCTGGATTTCCCATGCAAACTTGAATTTGCTCACCAGGACCACGTGACAGGTGACAAAAGCCAAAGCAGTCTCCCTAATCCAGGACTGAGTAGGTGAGGCACAGCATCAGCCATTTACATTGGCTCCACACCATCTGAATAGTTCTCCACAAGGAATGGGAGGAAGGATGAAGAGATGGAAGGATGAAGAGATGGGTAGGAAGCCTACCTAACCAGATCTGTCCATCTGTCTGGATTTTCTGCATCATCTGGGTATTCTGGAGAACACTACAGTGAAGTGCTCAGCAGTGTCTCTGGAGCTGGGTTTCGTGACAGCCCACTGAACGGCTGGAACCACTGGATTGCCAAAATGCAGTCACACCACTGGAGTTCACTGTTAGTTGGTGTCGCTGTAGCTGAGCTTCAGGGCCTTAAGGGCCAGCACCGAAAAGGACTTAACCTACCAATTTAATAGGAAATACGTAGAAACCTGTGGGAATGTGCTGCTCAGGGTGACACAGACTAACAAAAGTTGCAGGAACAGTCTCATTCTGGATGTCAGATGTGATCTCCTACCTTCAAAACGGTGGAGAGTTGAGTATCTCTAATCCATCCAGACTGGCACTGTTTGTATGGTTGACCTTGATAAACTCATATGTAAGAACTTCATTTGATCAGGGCTACAACTGGCGTTAGTGGGTTCCCCAAAAATATTTGTTTCTACACATATAAAACTTGATATAAACTAAAAAAAAAAAAAAAAATCCCATCTTATTCCTTTACAAAAGTCCTGTAAATTTTTAGGAAATACTCTTCTCTTTGACCAGGGAAACTAATCATAGACTCATAGAATGTTTTAGGTTGGAAGGGACCCCTAGAGGTCATCTAGCCCAACCCCCATGCAGGGAGCAGGGACACCTTTAACCAGATCAGGTTGCTCAGAGCCCCGTCCAACCTGGCCTTGAATGTTTCCAGGGATGGGGCCTCTCTGGGCAACCTGTTCCAGTGTTTCACCACCCTAATGAGCCTGGACAAATGAGTTGAACAAAACTCTAAAATATGCAGAAATCAGGGGGGCAAAAATGTGTTAAAAAGAGGAGATACACCATGACTGTTGCTTTACTCATTAGCTTATAAGAAGTTAACAGCACCAGTACGCTTACACGTTAGCCACTGCTGCAGCGTTTTGTACCCCTTCATAGTAACTGAGGACTGGGCTAAAGACTAACCAAAAAATGAAGCTCATATAATTAACAATGGTCTTAATGGTTGCTAAATGAACCTGACTTTAGAAGTGCTGAGACACTGGTTTTGTCTCCCAGACATGTCAGCTAGCTCCTTACCTTCTTTCCTGAAGTGCGTAAGGACTGCACACAGACTTGTCCTGATACTCACCAAAGACCACTGAAACCACCGCCTCAATCAAGAATAGGTCCTGGTTTACCTGGTCACCCACCTCCTACTCTTGAAGGTCTCTAGTCCATTTTGGAGTAGTAGAAATCCCACAGTATCGCTTGACTTTGCCTTTTCTGCAGAAGCAGTTGGTGCCAGCAGCGACACCTCCTCACACCTCTGTTTTTAAGGGACACTTTGTCCCACCATCTAGGACCCACATGGCCACCTTGATCTTTACATTCAGCCTTCGTACGCTGCCGACCATGCAGTTTCACGGTGCGACAAATTGCTCTGAAGGCACGATGTAGGCAGTGTGCCACCAACGCTGACTCCCATGTGTTGTCCTCTCCAAAGGCTCCAGCCTCACCTCAGGGTCAGAAAACAGCAACTGGGCCACACGGCCATCCGTCCCTCACCCAGGCTAGAGGTCCTTGAGAAGAAGAGATTCCCCTCATCTTTCATATAGGGTGCAGGTCTAAGGCAGGCACATTTTCCTTTAAATAATGCAAGTCACACAGCCCAAATGCATGTGGGAGCCAGAGGCTGTTCTTGGCTGAGGGTTTTCAGCTCTAGGAGAAGCTTCCAGATGTGTTATGGGTTGTGCGTATGCTGCCCATCGCTGTGGGGTCTGAGCTCTTTCTGCATAAAATCGATAGCAGGTCACTGGGGAATTTCCTGCACTCTTGTCTGCTTCTCTGTGCTTTCTTTAATATACAAATATGTGTATAGAAATAAATAGTATTTCTCAAAATTATATTTGGAGAAAGTTTTTTGATTTTGAGAGCATTCTCTCCTCACCTCATTTATTTTTTAACCGGTAGAGTTTCGAGGGTAGCAGCAATGCCAGCATTGCAAAGTGTCATCTTTATGGTCGAAAGGCTTTTACAGAGAGGGGAGGCGTTTTGGGGGGGTTCAAAGCCGGTCAGACTGGCTTCACTTCATCCCTTCCTGTCGTTCGCTCCCTCTTGCTGGTTTTCCTCAAGCAAGAATGCTTTGTCACAAGCTCTCTCCAGCCTTGCCCTGGGCTTCGTGACCAAATGCTGAAGCCCATATAAACAGCTTTTGTACTTTCTGCCTGGAAAACGTCTTTGTCTCCTTACAGAAGCATTTTCTCACAATTTCTTTGGGCAGAAACCACTTTCCAGTTGAAATAAAAGCCTCATTTTGGCTGTCTCTAGGCCTCTTGATTGTATTAAAATGCACTGGATGCATCAACAAACTGTAATTCCACCTCAAGATAAAAAAGGCCACTCAAACACTTAACTCTAATGGCTCATCTTGGGATCATGTTCAAGTCTCCATCATTTTTGTCAAAACCAGAAAGTCAGTCCCAGTCTTCCACCCTGTAGGTCTCAAAGGCAGCTCCGAGAGTCAGCAGGGTCTGCAATTTTTATGTATTTCTAAACCGAGAAAGAGTTTGCAGATCCGCAGTGAATGAAGGGGAGGAAGAAAGATGTCTGATCTTATAATAAATACAGAAAAAAAGTGCAAAACCTTGCCGGGGACTTGGCATTTTACAGGTTTCTTGCAGGATGCAGGATGTTCGGGGAAAATTTTGAAAGCTCTTGCTTTTGGACCAGTTTGGGTCAAAATCAAACTTTGTTTCTTTTTATTTCCCAGGAAAAGATTACCCACCAGAAAGACTGTGGTTTTCAGGCAGCTTATCTACACCCAGCTCACTGCTACGACACAGTGCATTCCCTGGCTCAGTTTGCTCATTTCTATGTTTTTTACTACCCTGGTTTCTGCCTTTCCTACAAGATTTGCTTCTGCACTTGCAAAAAGGCACACACAGACTCCTGGCTATGGGCTGATCCCACTCCCCAAAGACACAGTTTACTGACAATCACCTGGAAAAGCCACATTTTTAATAATGCCAGAATGGCCAAAGCCGCGAAGAGAGTAGAAGGAGCCGGAGAGATTAAAGCTGTGTGCCACTAATTTGGGAAGTTAAGGAGACAGGAGGCTGCGATGGAAAGTGTTGCTTAATACTTGTGCAAAAGCGAAATCCCTCTATATCCCTTCTCTAAGCCATTTACAGCATTGTGATGAATTTTCCCCAAATCAGAAAGCGAGGATAAAGTGACTTTAAAAATTAACAGTGAGTCAGTCCAGTGCCAAAGAGGAGACGGCAGCCCCCGGTGCTGCCCGGGGCAGACAGCTCAAGCAAAAGGAGGCTGTGAGATTTGGCTGGGTATTTCTCACCGAGGAGCCTTGTAAAAGCTTCCTCTGCATAAAGGAGCGGGGCAGAGGCAGGGCAGAGGAGATCCATCCAAAAACTGGCAGCAAAATGTCAATGCAGCAGATGATACACTGGGGTTTCTGGGCAGAGGGAAGGGGGAATTTAAGGTGGGAGCTGGACATAGGCGGGGGGATGAGCTAGGTCTCCCTACCCATGCATAGCAGATACACATATACTTTTCTATATAGAAGACACAAAAATATATCATGTTTTTTGCAATAACAGTATTTGCGGGTTTTTTCACAAAGAAAAAATCATGCAGGTTTCCCTCCACGTCCCCAGGCACTTATTCCCACTTCACATTAAATAAGCTTACAGATAGCCACTATAAGTTGATTTATCTTCTTAGAAACATGTTTTCTACCCCCGAATGGTTACACTTCTCTGCTTGGAGAGAAGATAAATTAATCTTTTTAGGAAACACACTGAGGGTCATTGCAAAGTGTTTGAACATAAATTGCCAGTTCAAACACATTATCTTTTCCCATCCATGCCAAAGGAGCACCCCAGGGTTGGTCGACTCTTGTCCTTCTGCTGAATAGACCTTCACTGGTGGCTTGGTGGGGCTCCACAGCCTACGTCAGCCACTTGCCCAAATTAGCGTAGAAAAGGCGTCACGGACCAAGGGACGTGATCCTCAGCAAGACGTTTTGTAAGGAATAAACTTTTCAGCCATAGCAGCCGGACCTGGTTTAACCACAGCTTGACCATGAGGCAGCAAAGCTGGCACGGCTGCTTGCCACGGGTGGTTTGGTGGAGCTCTGCCCCAGGAAGGAGAGCACTGGAGAGGGTTCTGCTCTCTAAGGTTAAACTACGGCACAAGCCGAGCTTCCCACCTACAGCTGTGTGAAGATCATAGAATCACAGAATCATAGAATGTTTTGGGTTGGAAGGGACCCCTAGAGGTCATCTAGTCCAACCCCCCTGCAGGGAGCAGGGACACCTTTAACCAGATCAGGTTGCTCAGAGCCCCGTCCAACCTGGCCTTGAATGTTCCCAGGGATGGGGCCTCCACCACCTCTCTGGGCAACCTGTTCCAGTGTTTCACCACCCTCATTGTAAAGAATTTCTTCATTATATCTAGCCTAAACCTACCCTGTTTTAGTTTAAAACCATTACCGCTTGTCCTAACACAGCTGGCCCTGCTAAAAAGATTTTCCCCATCTTTCCTATAGGCCCCCTTTAGGTATTGAAAGGCCACAATCAGGTCTCCCCGCAGCCTTCTCTTCTCCAGACTGAACAAGCCCAACTCTCTCAGCCTGTCCTCATAGGAGAGGGGCTCCAGCCCTCGGATCATTTTTGTAGCCCTCCTCTGGACCCGCTCCAACAGGTCCATGTCCCTCTTGTGCTGAGCTGGACGCAGTACACTAGGTGAGGTCTCACCAGAGCTGAGTAGAGGGGCAGATCATTATAGCCTCCGAAGAATGACAAGTTTCATCACTAATGGGCTGGCTATCTGCTAGTGTTTCTCTGACTCAGAATGCAAAATTTAAAATATTATGTTTTTTTCCTTTAAATATATGTGTCTCGTTCAATATTTGCATTGCATTTTTCTGTACTTTCACTGAAATTTGCTTAAGTCTTATCCTTGGGAAGTTTAGTTTCTGGGGACAGTTTCCTTTAACTTCCATTGCATCCCACATCACTTCCGGTGATCCTGCCAGAGTGTAGCTATATTTGAGAGACTGGATAGCCTAGAACATCATTTCCTTGAATAAATATATTCCCCCCATCTCCTCACCCTTGCTGCATGTTAATGGCCTCAGCTTTGGTGCCCAGGGAAGATGCTGCTGGATGCAGCTCTGCTTGGAACAGGCCCCCCCCCCCCCCGCTGAGACCACCTTTCGCTGCCTCCCCACGTTCATATCCTTCATATATTTGCAGTTGGGGTAATCTCAAATGGAAGGGCCAAGGCACAAGAAACTGTTCCCATGCTGGCATCCCACACATGTCAAGATTTACATCACCCATGGAACTGGATTTGCTGGATGTACTTGGACACTGACTGCGTCGGGAGAGCTCACAGACTTCAGGGGTGAAGAAGCTTACAAAAAGCCTTCAATTCTGCACCAACATAAAATGAAATTCAGCCTCATTCACAGAAAATGATCATGCTAGCCTAAGGAGGACAGGTTGTCATCGTACCTGCTGCAGTTAAAGGACACCACTATGTCCCATAGCTAGCCAAGACAGGCAAGCGAGTTTACCTAAAGTGAGCAACAGAGTTGAACGTAAAGGGGGAAGAGGAAGAGGGAAAGAACAGAAACGCTCATCAAATCCCCTTTTATATATTGCACTTCATGCAGCAATACTGCCAGATGACTGAGACATGAGGCCAAGTTGTGCAATCCTGCAAAGGGCTTTGCAATGAAAATTGAGAAAGCAGAAGCTGCTCGTTTCTGGGGTTAAAGGCAGCTGCCAAGCACCCAGGACTGCAAAAGGGTCATCAGGGCCATGCCTGCCTAATCTCAGGCCTCTCACACCCCGGCACAGATTGCAGGTGATTCTCCAAACTGGCAGGAGAGACCCACAGCGAGGAGCCTTCAGGGACCCTCCCTCTTCCCTGGGAGCGGGTTGAGTTCTGGAGCCACCCCGTGCCCCCATGGACACCCCCAGACCCACTCACGCCTCCGGTTCCTCTCCCTTCTCTAAAAGCCCCCTTTGCCCACGCTGCTGCCCTTGGGCTTTCGCAGGGGTCAGAGTCCCTGTATCAGCTGCAAACTAGAGATCCCACCATGTTAACCTCACCGGAGGAGCAGAGGAACAGGAAAGATGCAGAAACAGAGGGATGCAGGCTCTGTATCGACACCACGATGCTCCTGCGCTTGATGCGGGAAGCACCGGGGATGCACGGCGCAGCTGCCAGGCGGGGGCAACGCCAGGATCCGGACTGACCGCCCACGGGCAGCAAACGGCCGTCACCCCGCTTGTGCAAGCAGGTTTAGGCTAGACATTAGGAAAAAATTCTTCACCGAAAGGGTTGTCAGGCTCTGGAATGGGCTGCCCAGGGAGGTGGTCGAGTCCTCATCCCTGGAGGTATTTAAAAGAAGGATGGATGAGGTGCTTAGGGACAGGGTTTAGTGGTGGGATGGCAGGGTTAGGTTAAAGGTTGGACTTGATGATCTTAAAGGTCTTCTCCAACCAAAGTGATTCTATGATTCTATGATTTACTGGATTAGCAGAGCTTGGGTTTTTGGGCAAGAGGGGTCCCTTCCAGCAGAGCTGGTAGGGACAGGGGAAGGGAGAGCAGCAACGCTGCAGTTCTCTAATTTCTTAATTGGAGTTTATTTTAGAAGCAAACAAGTGTTTGCTCAAACATTTTCCCTTCTCCTTTTGTCCCTCCATGTTGCTATTAAAAGGGAGAAAATGGGGCTGGGGGAGAACAACGTTTCACTTCTCACTTTGATGGAGAACTTGGAGGCTTCAGAGAATTACAGGTGAGCGTGGGGGGAAACTGCTTCAAAAAATGTGGGGGGTTTTGTTAGAAAAGTCAAACCAGTTGTTTTCCCATTGCCAGGAATTAAGACCTTAGAGGACCTCCTGACCTACAGGTCACCCACGGACAATGTCCATCCCCCGGTCAGGTGGGTGTGCGTGGATGGCACAGCACAGGTATGGGGCTTGTGTTGCTTTGCTAGAGAAATCCTGCAGATAAACAGATTATAAAAGCAAAGCCTGAAGCCTGCAGCACTGTCCTTCCCCCTAACTGCCTCATGATGGCTTTTAAAGTGCCGGGGAATGTTTATCATTTCCTAGTAAGTCCTTTTCCAGAAGGTAGGAGCTAAACCCCCTCACAGCTGTTCCCGTGCTCCCGCACAGCAGGGGAACAGCTGAGAGATTTTTTTTTTTCTTCTCATTTTTCCCTTTGTAACACTCAGCTGATCTCCCTGGGGCTACAGCAGCGGAAGGAAACAGCGTCGCTCCGGGATGGCAGAGGATGCTCCGTGCACATGTCCTGCGAGCGGAGATGCGAAGGGGCAGGGGGGCTCGGTGGCTTTGGGTCCCCACACGCCGTCACCCAGCCTCGCGTGCCCCGGGAGGCCTCTGTGCCAGTGTGGCAGCCAGGACGTGGGATGTCCCCTCGTGCCCTGGCACCTTCCATCCCACGGGGTGGGAAGGACGCTGACAGCATCGCCTGGGATTTGTGAGGGATCGATGCCGCTCCCAAGGGAAATCAGAGCAGCACAAAGGCTCATCTAGATCCACCTTAACCACACACTGGATGTGAGTGTGGGTACGCATTGCCTGGCAGGTTGTGAAGAGAAGGAGAAGCCCATCCCACAAATATAGGAGCACTACGGAGCAACGTAAGGGCAAAAGTAGATGTCACAGCCAACTTCACTGGAGAATGCTTCCAGCCTGAATCTTCACTATTTTCTGGACTTTTCACCCAGACATGTGGCACGCTAAAGGCCTCAAGTGACACCACAATCCAGATGTCACTCGGATGGCATCGCAGTGACATCAGCAGTACACCACAGGACCTGAGCTTCTTGAGATCCCTTGTTTTGCCCTACACGTGTGCAGATACCACAAGCGCTCACCAAGCAGATCTTCCTGTTTAGAAATGTGTTCTCCAGTGACTTCTGGGCTTTCCTGAGTAAACTTGGATGGAGCAGAAGCTGGGAAGTGGACATCCCTGCCCAGCCTTGCCATGTGGGTTACAGTGCCCGGTCCTGCTTTGCGTTTCCCATGTGATATTCAAATGTACCACGCGTACAAGCCCACTGGCCTCCCTCATGGCTGTTGCCTTCAATTCCCTTTTTCCAGGTTTCCCAACAGCTTTGCTCAGGCAGTCACACAACACCCCTCCTGCGTTAGCATCTGGGGTCTTGGCTGTAACACTCAAAGCAAAACCATCTTTGCCTCCTGCTCCTCACACCTTTACAGCACCCCATCTTCCTCTTCTCCAACACAAAACTCCCCCGTTAGGGTCCCCTCACAGACACCTCCTCTTTGGCCCTGGGGACACGCTGGGTCTCTTTTACATGGTCCTCAATGGGTTTCTCGATGCCCATACCCTAGTTTCAAGTGTATCCCTTCCCCACTTCCAGGCTCCCAGAGAACCTCTGCCATCCAACTGTCCCAGCCCTATGCATCCAGTGATGTCTATTTTTAGAATAATTTTTTAAAAGCAGAGCAAGAGACATAGCCACCAGAATCAACCTGAAAAAGTCTCCGGATACTTTTGTCTCAGAGTCCAGTGATTCAGATTCTTCTGCATCTCGCATAACTATCTGTGAGCTAAAAATAGGTGACCTCTACAAGGGGAAATACATAAATCTGTCTGGCCTCCACAAGTCACCAAACTTGCAGGGTAAAGAGCGTTCTGCAGTCTCTGGTTTATTTTTCAACTTCACTTCTGCAATCATAAATGTCTATTAGTGCTGAAAATCTGGAAACGAACTGCACTTTGGAAAAAGTGCGGTGTGACCTAAACTAGACTCAGATTAATGTATACGTTGGTCTGCACAAAAATGCGAATTATTCATGCAACATTAAAATGTTCAGATAAATGTCTCAGAAAGGCAAGTATCATTCTTTCATGACTGGAACTTGGCTATTAATAAATTAATCAGTGTAATAACTATGGTTCTTGGCTATTGATGAGTCACTGAGGTAGGGGTCCTCTACCCTTGTCCTGAAAGCAATTTGCTTTAAATCTGTTATAATCTTAAGGATTAAGACCTCTCCAATCTGCTTTGCTCTTGTTGTAAGAGTTTGGCTGCTACCACATCAAAGCCACCTTAGTAAGTGTCCCTCTTTCCCTACCGAGCGCACCCTCCACTGCGAGCTCTGGCTGCTGACCAAGCACAGAAGATACACAGAGGTCCATGGGTACCCAAGCCTGCAGAGCCTGACAAAGCCCAGCTCAGCCTTGGTCATGGAGAGTGCTGTGAGATGTCAGCCCTGTGGAAAACCCCAATCATTTCCCAAAAGCTGGAAGGAACGGGCTGGTGATCTTGCATATCACAGAATCACAGAATCACAGAATCGCAAGGGTTGGAAGGGACCTCGGGAGATCATCCAGTCCAACCCCCCTGCTAAAGCAGGCTCTCCTAGAGCATGCTACACAGGACTTCGTCCAGGCGGGCTTTGAATATCTCCAGAGAAGGAGACTCCACAACCCCCCTGGGCAGCCCGTTCCAGTGCTCAGTCACCCTTAGAGTAAAGAAGTTCCTCCTCATATTCAACTGAAACCTCTTATGTTTCAGTTTGCACCCGTTGCCCCTAGTCCTGTCACTGGACACCACTGTAAACAGGCTCCTCCCGTCCTCTTGACTTCTGCCCTTAAGATATTTGTAGGTGTTGATGAGATCCCCTCTCAGTCTCCTCTTCTTCAGGCTGAACAAGCCCAACTCTCTCAGCCTTTCCTCGTAGGGGAGATGCTCCAGACCCTTTATCATCCTCGTTGCCCTCCTCTGGACTCTCTCTAGGAGTTCCTCGTCTTTCTTGAACTGGGGAGCCCAGAACTGGACACAGTACTCCAGGTGGGGTCTCACCAGGGCAGAGTAGAGGGGGAGGAGAACCTCCCTCGACCTGCTGGCCACACTCCTCCTAATACACCCCAGGATTCCATTGGCCTTCTTGGCAACAAGGGCACCCTGCTGGCTCATGGTCAGCTTGTCGTCTACCATGACTCCCAGGTCCCTCTCGGCAGAGCTGCTTAGTCAGAGGTGGGCTGATGAGAGACCTGCCAGACCAAGTCCCTGCAGGTGGCAGTGGCATGTGGGTATGTCAGGCTGAAAGACCCTCCTGAGTGGTGAAGCAATCACCCCCAAACCCCCTCCTGCAACCCTATGCTAAGGGATGGGCCAGCCAGCAGCGAAACAGCAGCAGTCTCTATGCTCTTATTTCTGCTGGAGACTGGTAGAGCTTTAGGGGTGAGGAGGGATGAGATCTTTATCAGCAAAGTAGCTTTAGCAATTCTAACAATAAATGTGTTATCTAGCAGGAAAGTCCTATGGGAAGTATGCACTAGAGCCTTTTGAACAGGATAGGGAAAAACCGATGGGGAGTCCGATCTGAACGAGTTTTGGGTTGGATTCAGAAGAATAATAAGAAGTGCATGGGATGGGTCTGAACCTGCTTGCTAGGAACTTGGACTGCCATAATTTTTCTGCCAAGAAGTGGAGTCTTCTAAGCAGTGTTCAACATAAAAGCATTGAAATGGGCTGCCGTGGTGTGCCTTACTGCTTAGACTATTGCTCATCCTCTCCCCACGAGCAGATGGAGGTGCCCAGTAAATGTGGTCAGGCCACTCGGCCGGAGAGCTGCGGACAGCCAAGAGCAGTGCGGCGCCTGTGGTGCAGCACAGCACGAGGCAAGGACAACATCTGGGTCCTGCATGGTCTGGTGATCCGCAAAACAGCGATCCTCACAACCTGGAGGGAGAGGGAGAGCTCCAGAGAGGGATGGCTTAGACACAGGATGGATGTGGCCTAAATCAGCACCAGCACTGACAGCCACAAGGTGAGGAGCAAACCGGGTTGGGGCAAAGCTTTTCTCCATCGGGGTTGGAGTGTCAGCATTGCAACCCTCTAACAGTTCCCCATCCCTGGTGCATGTACCAGTCTTCATGCTGGCACAGGGACAGCAATGTGGGGCCAGGAAGGGGGAGAAACTGCCCTTTTTGGTGCCACACTGGTCTGTAACAATCAATGTGATCTTGAATTCATGCTCTGGGAGCCTTGTTCTCAGCCTCAACCACTCTGCCTGCTCCCTTGCCGCCTTGCAGCCCTGTCCCTAGAGCTCTGGCCAGCCCAGGATTAGGGCTCCCATATTTTTAGCTGGGATTTGCCAAGTGGAAAGCTCCCCGTGATGGTTTGGGAACTATCTGATGGCACATGCATGGTGCAAGGAGGACGGGCAGCTGTGGTAGTGGTGGCTTGGCCTCCCTGGACACCCAGCACACAGATCTGGGTGCTGGCATTAGACACACCAGGCTGCTGGCATTAGACAATAAAATGAGGCAAAGAGCCTTGAAAAACTCTTTCATCTTTAATCATCAGCAGTGTTGGTAGAAATATGATCTAAAAATGTTCAGCTTTCACACAGTGCAAACAACATGCACAGCCCTAAGATGTCTCAGTGCAGGGGTTTGTCACGTCCCCCCTTTTCGGGCACGTTCCTTCTCAGAGATTTATTCCCAACTTTGCTCCAACCCCCTTCTGTGCAGGTGGCACGTGGGGGGGCTGAGCCGTACGTCAGCCACGGAGCTGGAGGCCGAGAACAGCATGCATCACAGTATGAAGCATGCAAAAATGCAGACCACAGAAACGATATCTGGAGAAAGACATCCCCACGCTGAGCTTCTATTAAAGCCTGTGAGCCAGGAACAGCCCATATAATGTGCATGTTGGGGGAAGACACAGCTGCAGTGGGAACAGAACCGGTAACGTTGCGTGACTCATTAAATGCATGTTACACTGGGTAGTAGCAATGGGGAGAGGGTTACCCCCTCTTCTACCACCCCAGAAAATCCGTCTTTTCTACCCATGTGCAGGAGTACAGGGAGTTCATGAGAAGAAAAGGGTTGAGGACTCCCTGTGTCCCTTCCTGCAAACACATCACTACCTGCCCATGGGAGAGAGACACCACCACCACCACCACCTCTTGCACGGGCTGTCATGTGCATTTACAACTTTATAAGCAGCATGAGTGCAAAGGGTTAGGATTTCCTACACTAGCTCCTGACCATGACAAGCCTTGGAAGAGTAGAGATGATGATGTGCTCCCATGCTTGGGCGCTGGCCGGACTGCTGGGTTTGGGTCCCATCACACTCAACCCATGCGATCCATTGTCGTGGTTTAACCCCGGCTGGCAGCTAAGCCCCACGCAGCCGCTTGCTCAATCCCCTCGGTGGGATGGGGGAGAGAACCAGAAGGATAAAAATGAGAAAACTCATGGGTTGAGATTAAGACAGCTTAATAGGGAAAGCAAAAGCCATGCACACAAGCAAAGCAAAGCAAGGAATTCATTCCCTGCTTCCCATGGGCAGGCAGGTGCTCAGCCATCCCCAGGACAGCAGGGCTCCATCACGTGTAATGGTGACTTGGGCAGACAAACGCCATCACTCCAAACATCCTCCCCTTCCTTCTTCTTCCCCCAGCTTTATATATGGTGTGGGATACCCCTTTGGTCAGTTGGGGTCAACTGTCCTGGCTGTGCCCCCTCCCAACTTCTTGTGCCCCCCCAGCCTCCTCAGCAGTGAGGAGCAGAAAAGGCCTTGGCTCTGTGTCAGCCCTGCTCAGCAATAACAAAAACATCCCTGTGTTACTAACACTGTTTCCAGCACAAATCCAAACCATAGCCCCATACCAGCTACTATGAAGAAAATTAACTCTATCCCAGCCAAAACCAGCACATCCATGCACTGATTGCAGTTAACATCAGTCTTTCTCTTGACCTTGGTCAAGAGATTTTCTGGTCTCTGCTTATAAAAGCGGGGCCAGACGAACACTGGTATGTCCCTTCAGCTACACCCATGGTTCACAATCAGTTTAAGCCAATCTAAGGCCATGTTGTCACCCAAAGGTGTGGTCCTGCCTACTCCCTGCCTTGGCCACAAGTTCTTGCTTGCTCCCTTGTGTCAGCACAACTCGTCGTGCAGCTACCAGCGAGTTGGATCAGTTTGGTGGGTTATTTTTCAGCCTGATTAACAGGCTGACTGGCCTCACCTTGTGGTTTCACAACTGCTATCCTGGCCCAGTGCTGGTGGCAGGAATGCACGGCTGGGGTTGGGGTGGGGTGGGATGGGGCAGGGTGGGCAAAAGATGAGGAAGCACCACTGCTCCTTTTGGCAGCCAGGCAGAGCTGGATTGGCTTGATCTACTCATGAAGACCCACTTTTATTTTTCCCTTTGGTAAATAAGAATAATTCTCTTTTAATGAGGAAGTTGTGAGGCTCCATTGTGTTTCGGAGGCACTCCAACCACAGCATCTTTCTGCAGATCATAACCAAGTTAAGTACATTGAGCAAATAATATTTCAGCTGCTAACAGTTGAGTCAACAGCAGGGTGATCACAATTTAATCTTCTATTTCACAGGGGGAGACCACACTGCTATTTTCCAAAGCCTTTTTCATCACAACAGGATTCCCTGAATCAAAGGCTCATAGGTGTGACTTTTTGGCTGGGAACACACAGTTGCATTCCTATCAAACGTATTCTGCTTTCCAAGCACAAATAGCCTTCAACTCCTTGCCGTTCAAGAGAATTGCTTTGCAGAAAAGGAAGGTGTTGCTTTCCTGTGAGTTCAAAAGCTCATCAGGAATGTGGTGGTTAGGATGCCACTAACAAAGCATCCTTCATTACGAAGGAACAATTCCTAGTAGTTAACAGAGCAAAAATGCCCACAGGAGGCTAAAACCAGCAGAATTTGGAGAAGGAAGAAAAGTAAATCCAGCCATCAGCAGTGAAAAGAAGGCTGCTTCTCCTTTTCTTTTTTTTTGCAGTAGCTGAATCAAAAAACCTCACGTTTCTTAGCTCTAAGCAATGCCCCTTTCAAACCCGATGGAGTAAAACGGACATCTCTTTCAAAGACAAGCTGAAATGCTGCTGGATTTTCTTGTTGATCTTTGCAGGGCTATTACTATATAATAGTCAATGGCTATGCTCTTTGGGAGGTTAGATGAGATGCGCATAAAGATCCTTTCTGCCCTTTCAGGCTATTCATTTTGTCATATGGATTTCTTTCAGAGTGCCGCCTTTTTATTACATCAAAATTCTGAAGAGAGGCAGTGATTTCTAATTCTCTAAAGGACTTTACATGGCCATACCAGCAGAAATGAGCAATTTTGTCCTGCAGGGATGCAGGAGTGCCATAAACGAGAGGCTCCCGATGTGCAAGATGTAAAGGAAGGCAGTTCCCTTCCCAGGAAAGTGAAGAGGGCAAACATTTAACAGTCAGCTACCGTCTGATTTCAAATATCTCATGAGAGATCAAAGGGATTTGCTGCAAATTCATTTCTTGGGTGCTTTAATGTTGACAGACTTCCTTGCAGAATTTATGCGAGCAGTGGATTGAGGCCAACAGATCACCTAAGCCTGCAGACCGCCTGCCGGGGCATATCCTGGATTAAGGCAGGAAGGTGGAAGGGTAGAACGGCCCTCCCATGTGGGTGGGATTCATCCATATCTCACCAGTAATGCAATGTCGCTCTGGAGGCTCATTTGCCCCAACTCTTTTAAGACACCTTCTTATCCTTCGGGTATGCTGGGGATGCCCTTAAGAGACACAAGGTTGAGAGCAGGGGACTGAGTGGGGCACGGAGCCTGTACCTTGTCACCTGCTGCTCTCAGAGAACCTCAGTGTTTGCACAGAGCAGAGCCCTGTTGCAATGCTGGTGCTGGCTGTTGGGGTTATTGCAGTGGGACTGCTCCCTGCCTCACCCAAACCTGCTCCAAACCTCTTTGATCCCATACTGTGCCAGGGAATCTGAGATATGGGGAGCAGAGTGGACAAATTGAGAGGGCAGAAGTTCAGGTAGGGGCAAGGTCAAGCCATGTGTCAACTTACAGGCCAAAGCTGGGAGGAGAAAACAGTCCTCCCCCTGCAGCAGAAGGTTCTGGAGGGGAGGAAGGCTCTACTGGGGAGATGGGGAGGTGAGGATCCCTTACACAAATATGAAGCATGTGCTGTTTGCGTATCACAGAATCATAGAATAGTTTGGGTTGGACATCTAGTCCAACCCCCCTGCAATGAGCAGGGACATCTTCAGCTAGATCAGGTTCTCAGAGCCCCATCCAAACAAACCTTGAATGTTTCCAGGGATGGAGCATCTACAGCCTCTCTGGGCAACCTGTTCCAGTGTTTTACCACCCTCATCGTACAATATTTCCTCCTTATATCCAGTCTAAACCTATCCTCTTTTAGTTTAAACCCATTACCCCACATCCTATCTCAACGGGCCCTGCTAAAAAATCTCTCTCCATCTTTCTTATAAGCCCAAGGCCCTGAAGTCTCTTTTGATTGCCCTTGGATTATGCATTGCAGCTTCATTGCCACCTACATGGAAGAGCAGTAACGGGTAATAGTTCAAGGGCTGTACCAGGCCAGGAAGTTTCCTCGTGATGTCGATATGCTGTTAGTGATGCTGATATGCTGAGAGTGATGTGATATGCTGTTTTGCGAAACCTGGGTTAAAAAAGGAGCCTGTGCAAAACTGGAAGAAGGTATCTCCTTGTAATAAACATGCAGTCTAGGTTGACTATCCCAGAAGGAACGGTCTCACTCATCTTCAGCAGTACCTGGCAAGCTTGGGGTACCAAGGTTGCCGAGTCTTCTCTGTAGAAGACTTTTTTGCACATACAAGGCAGGAGATTTTGTCTGTAGGGATGTCTCTGAAGTAAGAAGAAGGAAAGTCTGCTCAGGAGGTGCTCAATGAGTTGAAAACATACCACAGTGCTCTGTACTGCATGTTCTTTGCTTAGAGAGCAGAAGAAACAGAACAGGAACCACTACCAGAGCTGTAGCAATTTGGGGGTGCAGCTAGCAGCGCCGCCACATAAAGCACCTTGATATAGTGGGAAGGGGGACGAAGGAGGGGAAGGGGAAAGGGAAATGAGCTGCAGGGAGGGGGAAGCCACCATGATTTGCTTCCCTCAGCAAGGCAGGGCTTAATGCTTTCTGCAGGCAAGGAAACAGCCCCTTCCCAGCCCACGCTCACGGCGGGGTAATAAATCTGTCAGTCCCTCAGTGGAGAGATGCCTCCCCTCCACATTCCTGTGTGAACCTGCAAAAGATTATTAGCTAAATATCTCCCTTTGAAATCAAAGCTAAACTTCCAGAGCTCCTAATCTGACCCTGGCAGTGTATCAGGTCGTAGAGCCGCACAAATCTCTGGGTAATAATACATATGATATGATATCATTCACATTAAAGAAAAATCTGCATCAGATCCCTCCATCCCAACTACCTGGGGGATTCCTTCCCAAACAACCCCACACTTGTTTTCAAGCCAGCCGAAGGACAAGGGTAAAAAAGAGATTAAAAACTAAAGTGGAGTAGCTCACCTCTAATTTATTCCTGAAAAATAAAGTTTACCTTGCCATATTAGATTACCCGTGGCCCCTGAAAGACCCAGAACATTAATCACACATGTTCACCACACTCCCCTTAGGTAAGAAGAAAGCCAACTGGATGCCAAATTCCTGTATCAGTTCAGTAACTCTGCTAAGCTGCTCCTTACTATTCCACTTACAGCCCTGGTGGGCGATGTAACTGTTCTGGGCATTTGCCCACCAGCTCCACCTGCACAGAGCAACCTGGCAGGAGGAGTGAAGCACAGCACGGGAAAATATATAGGCATTAGCTTATTGTCCTTCGCCATCACCAGAAATCCATGATGATGGAGGTATCACGGGTATTCCTACCGGTTAGCAGGCGTCGCGCTGCTGTGATGCATTTTATGATACCGCCAGGAAAGACGTAAGAGCAGAGTTGAAATATCCACGCTGCTACCAAACACTGATACTTTAAGAAGCTGTATTATGAAGCTAGAGTTTTCGGATGTACAGCCATGGTGAATATTAATAAACTTATTAGACCTGATCCAAGTTTTCCGTCTTGGCTTTTTGCTTTGCTTTTTGCCAAACAACAACAACAAAAATTCTTTTAGCAGAAACAGAAATAATTTCAGGCACGATGTATGCTTGTGCTTGAAGAAAATTAATAAAGAAATGAGTAAAAACTGAAACTGCAAAATACATGTTCAGGTCTGTGTGCTGCTCCTGTTCAAACCAGACTGCCTTTGAGAGGAACAGCAGAGGAAGCAGGATTGGGATGGGTTTCGGTAGTCTCCCCAAACTTGCCTCACTTCCAGTTTTTCAGCATTAAGGGAGTTTCTCTCTCCATCCCACCTCTGCCTTCCTGCTGGCCATGCTCTGGGGCCTCAATTTCGTGGGGGACAGGCTGGGTTAGGGACTCGCATCCCTCTGCATTTACCTCTCAGCCCTTCCCTTCCTACAAGAATCCACCACTCCTGCGCTTGAGCTTCAGCCAACCACGCTGGGTCTAAAGCCGTGAGCAAAAGCAAATCACAGAGCTCATCAGCCCAAACCCCTACATTTTTTGGTTTATTTTGGAAGGAGCAGGAAGGAGGGAGGGGAGTAGCACCCTCCAGATCCCATGTCTAGCATTTCTTGTTATCTATTACACAGGTTTGCTAAGGCATTTCGAAGGCCAGGTTAGGGTTTACAACTATTATGAAGCAAATGCACTTAAGGGAGAAACACTAAGAAATAAAAAACGAAAGGCAGGCTCAGAGGAGAGGAAGGCAAGGCATGTGGGAAAGGACCGAGGGGCCAGACCCATGTACTGCCACAGCTATCAGAGCAGTGGTTAAAATCACAGTGACACTGTATTTTAGAAAAGAAATCCATCATGAAAAACCCATCATATTACCTCATATAAGCTTCTTTCCTCTAATGTCTTGGCGCATCCCAGAGAGCAGCATGGTGTCTTTAAATACCCTACATGATTTACGTGGTCCTGCAGGTTAGGAAGAGCATCCAGGATATGCAAAAGCTCAGCCTGGGTTCCCATATTCTCCTTCCTGTGCTGGAGCGTGGTTGTGCACGCACCAAGGGCGGGTACAAACGGTGGTTGCTCTTGGTGCATTCACCTCCAGGGGAAGGAGACGATGGGGGAGCCCAGTGCGAGTCCCCCAGCATTTCCCCCTGTAAAAATGCCGTGTGGCAGCACATCTCGTTGGTCTCTTCTCCCAGGTAATGGGTGATAGGATGAAGGGAAACGGCCTCCAGTTGCGCCAGGGCAGGTTTAGGTTGGACATTAGGAAAAATTTCTTCACCGAAAGGGTTGTCAAGCACTGGAAGGGGCTGCCCAGGGGAGTGGTCGAGTCCCCATCCCTGGGGCTATTTAAAAGCCGGGCAGATGAGGTGCTTAGGGACAGGGTTTAGTGGTAGGATGGTAGGGTTAGGGTAATGGTTGGGCTTGATGATCTTAAAGGTCTTTTCCAACCTAAATGATTCCATGATTCTGTGATCTTCTCTGGTTCCCTGGGGCTGAGTGAGACACCACCTCAGCATATCAGTTTAAACTACTAAAATGATCATAGCTTTGTCTAGCACCCAAAGTAGTCTCCTAGGAACAGCGTTAAAACAAGCTGGGCTCCAGATGCTTCTTTATATCTGAATATATGCGTTCCTCCCTCTTGGGGTTTAAGACCTAACTAAGCTTTGCAATTGGTTCACAAGAGCTACCCCTTCTCGCTGTCCTTGCAAAAAATGATGAACCTCTCAAATGAAACAGCACAGCATTTGCACATTGGAGGGCAACATAATAACCAACACACTCATTCCATGCTTTCTTATTTATCTGTCTGCTCTTCAGAGCTGAACAAAGTGTGAGCTCATACCTTGTCAGGCCTGAGCAGCTAGTCCTAGGATATTCCACTTGGGGTGTTTATTTTATTCCTTCAGATGGCAATCAGGGCTGCTAATGAACCAACACGTGGGTAAAAAGAGAGGCAGAGATGCTGACTGGGGGGCAGGGGAGGTCTCCCCCAACCTCCCCACATCCCTGCGCTCCCCTCCTCCAGGTCTCTGCTGCTGCAATGCCACCAATTTCCAAGTCTCCCACCTCAGTCTCCTACAGACAGTACCTGTTTTTTTGTTATTTTTAAAATTTTATAGACAAATAATGCCTCTAGCCAGGCAGATCTTAGTGAGATATTATGCCCGTCCTCTGCATGTGCAATTCTGCTGATTTTGTTGGAAAATCAAGCTCCTTCCTGTTCCTGGTAACATTTTTTCTTAGGCTGAGAAATGATGGCTGAAGGGAACTGAAACAATAGGAGTCAACGAGCATTTGCATCCAGGGGGGTTTCTCTCCAATGTAATTCCACAAGCAAAACTAATGATGATGAAAAATGACGCAAGTGTTAATATTATCTCTGAGAAGAAGTTAAATTACACTAGCCTGGGGAGCTAAAAGAATGGTTTAATTAAAATCTGCTTGTGTCAGCTGCCTTCCCTACGCGTACAAGCAAAGCCCGCCGGGAAAATCCTCCTACAGAAAAGACAAATCCCTCCAAAAACTGGAGAGCTCCCAAAAATCAAAGCCGTAAGAGCAAGCTCTTGGTGGGTAGTTGCTCAAGGCCACAAGCTTCAGCCAAGCCCAATAACTGGGTCCAGCCGCTGCTGGGGCAGGGGCAGCAGGCGCCTTCGCAGCCCTCTTTGGGGGCTCCCCTCTCCCCTTCTTGGGGGGGGGTCAGGATACCAAAATATCACCTCCTTCCCTTCCTGGGAAGCCTTTAAACGCTGCTCTCCGTGTGTGCATGCATGTGTGCATGACTCCAGGGATGCTCAACTCAAAAGCCAGGCATGCTCAGAATAATGACGTTTACTTTGATACTAAAGCACTGTTAATTTTATTTGCCTTTTGCGCCTCTAGGGTGTTCCTGCTTTTCTCAGCGTTCTTGAGGACTCAGAACATGGTCTGGTTTTTAAAAGACAGCAGGGAATATCATCTAACATTGGCTGAACGTCAGGCATGACCACCATCTGCAAACCATCTTGGATGAGGTGGGGAGGGAAGAGGCAGGGCACGTGCCTGGAAGAAAACCTGCAGAGATGGGGGTGAAGGAAGGCAGAGCGGGCCTGCCATGTCTTGCACCAAGAGGTATCAGCCCTTATTGAACAAGCTGCGGTGCGTGGAGGGAGAGCAGATGAGCTCTGAGGTGCACAAGCCCTCTCCTGTGCCTACCAGTCATGGTTGCAGCTCTGGTTTCAGAGGACAGGCTGGAGAAAAGCACCAGAAAGTGGTGACCAGGAACCAAAGAGGTACTCCTGAAACCTGGTCAGTTCCATCTATTGAAAATTATTTCCACCTATGATTATTCCCTCTGGGCCAAGAAATGCTAAAATAATGTAAGGAAAAAACCAATCCCAACATAAAGGTGAGCAGCAGAAGAGGTTATGGGAGCAACTAGTTGTTCTCAGGCAGTCTCCAAGAAGCCACCAGCAAGAGGGGCCCAGCCCAGCTCAGCCTCTGCCTGGGGCCTGGAGGAGCATAGACCCCAACGATATGAAAGCTCAAAGCTGCAAAGATGAACCTGAAAGGCTGTGGCATCCACGAGGTGATTGCTTGAACCTCTATAAGCTTTTGAGCAGGAACAGTTTAATTTGATCGGGGAGACTGGGAAGGCCACAGCTATCTAAGTAAAGAGTCTGAGAAATGTCCCAACACATCATGACAGTGGGTGACTTCAGTTGTTGAGTTTGGACCAGCTAAACCTTGTCAAGGTGAGAACCAAGGGAAGGAGAAGACTTCCAAGGTGACACTGCTTGGGTTTGTACCCCTGGGCTAGGCTAGAGCAAGATGCCAGGCAATGCCCATCTCCAGCAAACAGGAGTCATGTCAAGAGGTATATTGGCAGTCACTGTGGCTTTCAGAGGTGATCTTGTAGACACAGAAATTCTCTTCTCCTCCTGCTCTTCTACTTCACCTATACATCTACCGTTATGTATCATCTCATGGCCATTTTTGGACCTTAAATATTTCTCCTTTTCACTATTCTGAGTTACACAGAAAAAGACTCCATCCTGCGAGTGAGATTCTTCTGCCAATGGATGATGACTCAGTATAAATTTTCATTTACTGCTTCATTTTATTGTTTGAACTTCCTGAGAGATGGGACTGCCACTCTTTCCTTTCAGAAGCTGTGCATGATTTCAGACCAGAAGATCTCAAGATCTAGGACTTGATTTCACACACTTTTTTGTTAAACAAAGTTACAGCACAATGTCTTTCTTGTGTTTGCATGGCAAGGTTTTGGCAGGAGGGGGGCTACAGGGTTGGCTTATGCAAGAAGCTGCCAGAAGCTTCCCCCATGTCCCATGGAAAAGATGCCAGCCAGCTCCAGGACGGACCCACCTCGAGCCATGGCCAAGCCCATCAGCAACAGTGGTAGTGCCTCTGGGATAACGTATTTAAGAAGGGGGAAAAAAAACCTGTGCAGTTGCAGCCAGAGAGAGAAGTGTGAGGATGTGAGAGGAGCAGCCCAGGCCAGTGCAGCAGGAGGGGCAGGAGGAGCTCCAGGCACCGGAGCAGCCCCTGGGGCAGCCCATGGTGGGGCAGGCTGTGCCCCTGCAGCCCAGGGAGGCCCACGGGGGAGCAGATCCCCACCTGCAGCCCGGGGAGGACCCCACACCAGAGCAGGGGGTGCCCAAAGGAGGCTGTGACCCCGTGGGAAGCCTGGGCTGGAGCAGGCTCCTGGCGGGACCTGTGGCCCCATGGGGAGAGGAACCCAGGCTGGAGCAGGTTTGCTGGCCAGGCTGGTGACCCCTTGGGGACCCACACTGGAGCCGTCTGCTCCTGAAGGAGACTGCACCCCATGGGAGGGATGGACCCATGCTGGAGCAGTTCATGAAGAACTGTACCTCCTGGGAAGGACTTGCATTGGAGAAGTTCATGGAGGACTGTCTGCCGTGGGGGGACCCCAGGCTGGAGCAGTTCGTGGAGGCAGAGGCAGCATGTGATGAACTGACCCCAACCCCTATTCCCCGACCCTCTGCACTGCGCAAGGGGGAGGAGGTAGAGAATTCAGGGGTAAAGTTAAGCCTGGGAAGAAGGGAGGAGTGGGGAAAAGGTGCTTTAAAATTTAGGTTTTATTTCTCATTATCCTACTCTGATTTGATTGGCAATAAATTAAACTGATTTCCCCAAGTCGAGTCTGTTTTGCCCACGACTGCAATTGCTGAGTGATCCCTCCCTGTCCTTATCTCGACCCATCAGCTTTTCGTTATATTTTCTTTCCCCCATCCAGCCGAGGAGGGGAGTGATAGAGCGGCTTTGGTGGGCACCTGGCATCCAGCCAGGGTCAAACCCCCCACACCAGATGATATACTGCTGAGTCCTTGTGCAATGAAAACAGGCTTGTCTTGAAAATATGAGATTGCAAAATTTGAAATGATTTACATTATTATATTTGGCTGAAACAAGAAAGATGTCTTCTGTGGTTTTTTTTCATTGTTCATTTGCAAATGTCACAATTAAGAAAAGCTGCAAAGGGTGGAGGTTGTGTATAATGGGAATTGTATAGCAACAGCATAATGAATATGAGATGCTTCTGTCAAAGGATCATATCTGATTGAATAATAGCAGTGAAATTGGAAGAAAAGTTCTCCAGAGAGTGGAGAAAAACGCAACATGAAGGACTGAAGTCCACTCAGGTTTTGAAGCTGAATAAAGAGAAGCAGAATTGAAAGTGGTTTTTGTAGTATAGGACTTATATTTGCTTTTAACCCCCCTAAGGTCACATATCTTCTCAGCAGGGAGACAGCTAGTACCAAGAAGTTTTGGCATATAAAAGGAGTGGTCTGCTGAGGTCTGCCAGGTCTGCAGAGGAAACTGGCAGAAGATGGAGGAGGTTTTGGGCAGGTTTGTGGAAGCAGAGGAAGAGTTGGGCTTAACATTAGAAAAGGACCTGTCCACAGAGACATCCAGAAAAGCTGAACATGTGTTACTGTGGTCCTTATGGGGAAGAGGGAAAATTTTTCCTCATACAAGTAAATTTAAGCCTGAAAAATACCCCATTCTGGTGGGAGATGGGCTTCATCCCTTGCAGGTGTCGATGCCTATTTGGGTCACTTGACCACTCGCTCTTCCTAGTGAAGACACCAGTCAGTCAGCAAGAAATTGTATCAGCCACTTGAAATCTCACTGACCTGAAACCTGGACAGCAGAGTCACGCTGCGTTTAATTACTTTGTTCCTCAGAAAGGTCTAGATGACACAGCTGGGCTGTGGAAGATTTAGGGAGCAATAAAACCTAAACTCTGATTTTTAATAGGTGGTTCAGGAAGAAGATTTAGGTCTACAGCTGAAACAAGGTCCTCTAGTATTACTACTTTTTGATGCCCAGTTTTGGTCACCTGGGGTTGGTTCCTTCAGATGCCTAGTGAAAGGGCTGATGTTCCTTGGCAGTAAGAAATATCTGCCCAAGTTTCCCTTTAAGTACCTAAGAATGACTTTAATCTTTTGGCACCCAGCTACTGTTTTTCATGATACACCAAAGGACAGATGCCCAAATTTATCACCAAACAGATTAATTAGGTCTTTTTACCCATTCCCACCGTTACAATCTGAAATTGCAGAGCAAGGACCACATGTTTTATGGCATATGGGTCCAAATATTATTCAACAACTTATACCCACTGAATTATTTGTTGGCTCTGTTATATACCTTTGCTTAGCTTCTCTTCTCAGAGCCAGTACAACAGCAGGACCGGAGGCAGCTATGGATGTGTATAGGTGAAAAGACTATCCTTTCCCCAGAGAAGGCATCATCTTGTTAGCTATGGCATATGCTGCTTTGTGTCAGGACAGGAAAGCTAAGGGTCCCTTCTGCTACTGCTGTGGCATTCTCCTGCTTAATTAAAGAGTTACAAAAAAGCAGTAATTTAAACAGAACAGCTGGAGAGCCATGACTGCTGGTGTATGGAAAAGAGGGTGACAGAATAGGGCTGCATTCAAAATATATAGCTGGCCCCAAATTACAGGAACCTACCATTATTCTTGGAGGGATTTTAGTCTCTGTGTAGAGTCCTTGGCCAAAATAAAGCTCCGTGTGCGTGTTCTGAAGCCTGCAAAGCTCAAACAACAGCATTTTGCATCTGATGCTCGGGCACTGAAATCAATGACCGTCTCTCTTGGGATGAACTTGCCACATCAAACACTTAGATCTGGCTGTGCCCAGTTGTTCCATTAGGGGAACTAATGGCCCGGATGATTTGTTCTTTGCCACTGTTGGAACACTTATTTGTGGTCTAAATGCTTCCATTAAAAATAATCAAGAAATAAGACCTTTCTTCTTATGGTCTAGATATGACTCTTCTAAAGGTCAGTATTTAGGCATGTTGGTTGGAAAGAGGCTGAATGCTCCTATCATCGTATAGCTGGACTACTGCCAAAGCCATTGCCTTTCGGATATGTACTTTGTGTTACCACTTAGCCCCGGTGTCTTAGGTATGGCAGGGACATCTTGCACTAGGTCAGGTTGCTCAAAGCCCTGCCTAATCTGACCTCAAATATTTCCAGGGATGGGGCAGCCACAACTTCTCTGGGGCAAACTGTGCCAGTGTCCCACCATTGCCCCTTGTCCTGTCACTATAGGCCTACTAAAAAGTCTACCCTCATCTTTCCTATAATCCCCCTTTAAGTACTGAAAGGCCACGGTGAGGTCTCCTCAGAGCCTTCTCTTTTCCAGGCTGAACAACCCCAACTCTCTCAGCCTTTCCTCATGGGAGAGGTGTCCCAGCCCTCTGACCATTTTCCTGGCCCTCCTTTGGACCCACTCCAACAGTTCCATGTCTTTCCGTTACTGAGGTCTCCAGAGCTGGACGCAGGACTGCAGGTGAGGTCTCACCAGAGCAGAGCAGAGGGGCAGAATCCCCTCCCTCAACCTGCTGGCCACGCTGCTTATGATGCAGCCCAGCATATGGCTGGCTTTCTGGGCTGAGTGTACATTGCTGGCTCATGTCCAGCTTTTAATTTACAAACACACCCAAGTCCTTCTCTGTGGGGCTGCTCCCGATCCCTTCCTTCATCCCCTAGTCTGTATTGACACTGGGGATTGCCCTGACTCAGGTGAAGGACTTTGCACTTGGACGTGTTGAACTTTGTGAGATTCACACGGGCCCACTCCTCAAGCCTGCCAAGGTCCTTCTGGATGGCTCCCATCCCTCTAGTGTATCAGCTTGGCGTCACCTTCAAAATTCCTGAGGGTGCACTCAATCCCACTGTCTATGTCACTAATGAAGATTTAAATAATATTGGTCCCAATATGGACCCTTGAGATTTCCACTTGGACATTGATCCATTGACTCTAGCTCTTTGGATGTGGCCATGCAGGCAATTCCTTATCCATTTAACAGTCCATCCATCAAATCCATATTTCTCCAATTTAGAGGCAAGAATATTGTGGGGGACCACATCAAAGGCCTTCCAGAAGTCCAGGTAGATGACACCAGTAGTTCTTCCCTTGTCCACTGATGCAGTCACTCCATCATAGAAGACTACTTCTATGGCCACTTGGTCAGGCATGATTTGCCCTTGGTGAAGCCGTGTCAACCTTTCTTTTCTGCTTTTGCTGCTGGGGAGGGGGTGGCCATAGCTGTATAACATGGGAAGACTGCTCAGCAGCCAGGCCTGGATCAGTAAGAATACACAATATTGACAGAGTTTGCTTTATCGATGACATGAACACTGCTGAGCCACAAAAACACAGAGCCACGATGTGTCAAGTCATAAATAACTCATCATGAGGAAAGTGTGCACCATCTGGGCACGGAGCCATAGCATTCATCCTTAGATACGCATTCAAATCAGCTCCATTAGTATCATATTCTTCTGTAATTACTCCATTGAATCAAACTGCATCTTATCTCCCTGCCAAGAGCCGCAAACACCCTTTAATTTACTGAAAGGCAGAAGGAAGGAGAATGCTAACATAACATCCACGCTGCGTTCAGAGTAAGGCTATGGAGAGCATGCAAATGGGGCATGAAAGCCTATGAAGGCTGAACAGTCCCAATTCTGCAGGTGCTAAACTCAGCAAAAGCAAAAAACTGAAAGCTAATGGGATGCCAGTGTTTACTTACGTAGCAACATCCCAAGGACGCTTGTGCTCACCCTAGGAGTAGAAGGGGTATGAACTCCTCCGTGACCCTGGGCTGTTCTGTATTGGTGATGAAACCCAAAGCCTGTCAAGTTTCATGCGGTCTCCAATTTCCTAGAGGTTTCAAAGTGCTCTTGTTACAATATCTTTTTTTCAGAAGTACCTTTCATGAAACTTTACAAATTCTCCTCCTTAATCCCCTTTAAATGAGGGTCTCATGACTTCCAAGAACTTCCTGAAAGCTTTACTATTTCCATTATTATTGTTGGCACACAGGAGGTTCATTACTACCAAGAGCTGCTGGAAGAGGTTTCAGGGTGAGAGGGGGCATGAAAGAAGCTCTTAGGCTGTCCCTCATCACTCCGCTACACAGGACCTGCCGCAGAACAGCAGCTGAAAGCTGCATGACCCCTCTATGAAGGGGTAGGAGCTAGATTTAGAAAAATAAAATTAAAAAAAAAGAGCTTCTTGACAAATAGAGGAAACTGCACCGTTTTGGTCAGGGTCACATCTGGAGTAGTTATGTATGAACTAAAGCGACGCCATTGAACGATGAAAGGGGAGGTTGCTGGGTGGGAGATCCTGCAGGCAGGAGAGGGGTGGTGGTGCTCGTCGGTCTGTGCAGAGACATGCCAGCTTAGCACCAGCAACGCTGCTGTGCACCAGCCTGGGACTGGACGCGGGACAAACTCCTTGATCAGAGCTTGCTGCTTCTGCTAGCAGGATGGATTTTATTTTGCGTATGGGCAGGCCACGGGAAGCAAACGAGTTGTGCATTGGCCAGGATGAAAGGCCCTGTGCTGTGCAGTGCCATTACCTCTGTGTTTATGTGGGAGTGGAAAGCAAAGAAAAAAATGTCATGAGAAAGTCTGGTTTCACTTAGGTGCTGTTTACATTGAGAGTCAAGAACTCCTGGCCCACACGCACTCTCCCCAGACAGCTGCCAGCTAGAGAGTCGAGATTAAGAGGAGGAGATGAAGGGAAAACATTACAGTAGCGTACGCTACTAGCAGAGGGTTTGGTGGTAAAGCACAAGGAAGTGGAGTCAAAAAAATATGAATCCTGTCCAAGGACTCTCTCAAGCTTCTTGGAGAGCTCTGGCCGACTCACCAGGGCCATAATCTCCCAGCTGAATTTGCCAAAGTGTTAAAATGTAAATGTCATTTAAATAAATGACAACAGGGGTTTTTTTTTGAGGTGCTAAGCTCCTGCAAATGCTGGAGAAGGCAAGGTTGTTAATGTTTCTCTGGCAACCACCACACATAGTTGAGTGCCCAGTTTGAGCACTTTGAAGGGGTGGGTTTTACCCTCCGGATTTAATTTGCTTAAATTAAAACAAATTTGCACCAGAGTCAGTTTGGAGAAAATAAAGGTGTCCTTGGCTTGTTGTGCTGGAGAAAAGCCTGTCCCCGTGCAATTTCCACAGTCGCACTGATAAAATGCCCGCAATCCTGCTGAGGGGTGGGGGGAAACCTTTGCAAAGGTAAGCAAAGGAACCAGTTTGGTATCAACTAGCTGCCGTTCACCAACTAATGTTCTTCATTTCCTGCTGATTTTTAGCTGCTAACTAGTCATCAAAATACTTAACAACTCCCAAAGTATACTTGAAATGCTTCCTTCAGCAGTGTAGGGCTTCACCTAGACAGCTACTGGTACGCTTCCTCCATCTCAACTGTCCTTGTCTCTTGCAGTCCTGTATCTCCATGCAATGAGCACTTTCCCCTCCTGTAAACGTGTGACAAGTTGTGAACAGGTTCAGTTGGTCTGCATGGGTATAAACAATTGTGCAAAGTGTCAAGCAGGGAGGAATCAAGCTCTCAAGTCGCTGATGTAATGCGTTACTTGAACCCCTTAGATATAAAGCAAGCTACAAATTGGCCAAAGAGCCATAGAACAAAATGGGGGTGATAACAGAAATTTATCATCTTCTATGTGGGATATTCATGAGGTTTCTTTTCCATTTCCCAGACAGCTGCAATTGTATCTTTGAATTTGGGAGTCTGTCATCATTACCTTTTTGCTCAGATCAGTGCTGGTCCAAAGCTTGGTAAAGTCATTGCTAGTCAATATTGGTGTCCAGAAAATGAGCTTCATTGCATCAAATCTGCTCTCTAGCTTCTCTAGCCAAACAACTGACCTAGGTATCCAAAAGGTGCAGGTGAAAAAGAGACATATGCATTCAAGGTTTGAAGGTAGCCATGAAGTCCTCTAAAAAGGTCTATGTACCTGAAAGGTATGACTGATGCTTTATGTAGGAAATCATAGGTGAGACTGATTTCAGCGAGGCTCCCAGCTTATTTTACCAGACATATCATTCCCAAGATCTCTCATTTAAGGTCTCAGCTCCTGAGTTTCTGGTGTCCCAAACAGCTTGAAAGGGAAGAAATGGTTCCATGATGCACTGGATGATGTTTGGGTTTCTTTTGTTTTGGAAAAAAAACCCCAAGCTGAACTCAAAGGTCAACAGAGTTCAAGGCAGGTGAATGATATTGCTAGTTAGAAAGGGTCACTAATATGCTTTTGTCAACATGAAACATTTATTGGAGTCATAGCACAGTTGTTGGTTCAGAACAATAAGGCTTTCTCCTAAGTTTCCACCCCAGAGTTTATCAGTGGCTAAAACTGGACTTGGAAATAAAAGATGGGAAAATTTTTGATGCTGTAGCTGAAGTTGAAAGGCCAAGCAAGCAAATTTCAGTGTGTAGTTCTGGCAGCTTTGATTTATGGCCTTGTAAAGTCTGATAAAGACCCTCCAGGCAGCATGCAAAACACAAAAGAATTAATTCTTTACATGTCAGAATCAGGACAAAGATGCTAGACATAAAGAACTTCATTGACATTTAAACATGCTTTATTACTGAGGAAATCTCTAAATAGTAAAATGACAGTCAGTTATTTACAAGCACATTACTGCCACAGTAATTTGTGACCAAAAGAGTCTAACTCAATCTCTTTGGTAATTATATTCAAACCTAATTTTTGTTGGGAACATGTTTATATTGGATTTAAGGTTGGCTCCATCTGGAGCAGATGCAGACTTCTCACAAAAGGAATAAGTGATCAAATTCTGGATTTGGTTACACGCATGCAACTCCATTGTAATCCAAAATCTGGGACTACATGTCCCAGTGGGGAGGGTCAGCTGGAAGATCTCGTTAATTAGTATATTATGTGCTCAAATTAGAATTTTATGCTGCTGTTAGTTAAAAATGGACAGATCATCTGCTTGAAAAGGATTACGCTGATAGGTAGACAGCAGGTCTCTTGGTGCTGGAAGTTCTCAGCATATTTGTCGTTAGCCCCTTGCTGATGTCATTGCTGAGACAAAAGAGTGTGAGCATTTTTCCTGGCTTTACTTCAGCTTTTGTTAAAGAATTTGATGCAAGAACATGAATTAGAAGTCTCCCGAATAGGACTGTGAGATTCCCATGTTGACATAGCAGGTTTGCCTTTTGCCACTTAGCAGGTACTAATAATTTATAGATTTCAGCGTGATTGCATCGGAAAGAGGGCAAATTTTGTCTGGTTTATAGCTGGCAAAACTGGGATACAATGGGAATTTCAGATATGCCAAGGAGGATGGAAATTTGTGTCGTCTCCATTGGGCCTCACTGGCTCCTTCAGCGATGTCTGGATATTATTATTTTAGGACAGGCGTGAGCTCTGCTTCAGGGACTGAAATGCCTCCAGCCTCTGTTCTCAGGCAGCCCTCTCCTTTCCTCTCCACCCTCCCACCAAGGCCACCCACGCCCTGCTCAGGCAGACCCCGTGCTCCTCTTTCTCTCCTCATGGCCCACATTTTCCCTCAGCCCTCTGTTCCAGTCCCTTCCCTTAGATGCATACCAGATGTCCTCTGTGCTTCCCACCACCTTTTGTCTCCATCCTCTTCCTCCCTCTCACACCAGGAGCTGTGTGGGTGGTCCCCAGCCCATCACACACCATGACCATAACCTCCCTCTCTCTTCACTACAGGGCTGTTCCCCACTCTCTGCTGCAGTCCCATTGCTGGGACCCTCTTCTTCCTCTCCATATTTATCATGTTTCTTCCCCTGCTGTGGCAGAGAACCCAAATGCCCCAGTATCTCCATGTGCCATGCTTTCCTTCTCATCCCATCAGAGATGGTATACACTCTGCATTTATTCCACCCACTGCCCTTCTACTTCCAACCAGTGCACCACAGAGCCTCTCTGAATGCCCCTATCTTTCTTATTTATTTTCTTTTTGCCTGGAAAGGCAATCTTTGAGGGTATTACCATTTTAATACCAGTTGTGGTGATAGGCAGGGCTGAGAGGGAGGACCCTGTTATGCAGGAAGGCACCAAGAGCTGCCGCTAAGCAAGTCTCCGATGTGCAGACCCTCAGAAAAGCTGGAGGTAGATAGTCAGACACCAAGACATCTGTAGGTCTCCTGTTTCTCTCTGACATGTCACCAAAATTGGCTCAGCTCAGCCCATTGGCAGCAGAGTGCCCTGACAGCCTGGGACTGATCAGATGCAACACCTGGGCTGTGCATGTCATGGAGAGAGAAGTGCTCCTCATGTGTGTGGGACATCACGAGTGTCACCAACAAGACCCCACAGACCTTAGCAGGAAGGTCTCAAATGCTGAGGGGCAGCAGAAAGCCCAATTCCTAACCGTGACAAGGAGTTTCCTCACAGGTCTCCTCAGTGACAAGAAAATATCAAGGTACATAGGAGAAGATGCTCAGTGGGGACTTCAGGGCAGGACTACACATCATCCTGATGGATGTTTTTGTAGCTTGTTCTTAAAAAAAACCCAAATAACAGTGATGGACAATTTGATGTGGTGGCTTGGGTGATTGAGTAATTTGAATCACCCAGATTGTCCAGAGCAGTGAGGCCCATTCATGACTACTCCTCTGATTGGAGATTGCTATAAATTTGTACTCTTAAATTTGGCCACCTGTACTCCTAGAGAAACCCCTGGCACAGGTCAGTCAGCAGAATCCCTGTTCCACCGCCACAAAGGCATGGGAGCATCTTCGGATCAGTACAGTGTCAGCCCTTCAGCATTGCCCACTCCAACACCACTGACCTGTGGAGGTTGGAGACATTTGTGCCCAACACAGGGAACCTGTTCCTCTCCAGCAGACACTCGCGGGATGAGGTAGGTATTGGTAGGTATTGGCAGTGGCTTTGGTAGCACAGAGAAGAGCAGCAGGTGAGCAAAGGCAGAGTGAAGTGGTTGGAAGGGAGCAGGTAGGAGCAGAAGGAGGGGAGAAATTGTCACAAAGTATTGTAAAGCCAAGAGCACCACTGTCTGCATTGCTGTCTTGGTGACAGCAAAGAGATCCCTTGATCTGATCCCGTTGCCCCATGCTTGTAAGCAGCATACACGCATCAAAATCCATACATCACACAACCGCAGAGACATTGACTGGAAGGAGCCTCTTGAGGTCTCTTGTCCAACCTTCTTCTCAGAGCAGGACGGCTGCCAACACTACATCAGGTCAGCCGTGGCTTTGTCCAGCCAAGTCTTGAAATTCTCCAAGCACAGCACCCCCATCACTTCTGGGTGATCTCCTCCCATGCTGCTCTACCCTCCAGGTGAGAAACCCTTTCCTAACGTCCAACCTGAACCTCCCAAGCACAAAAAAAAAAAAAAAAAAAGCAAGGAAACCACAGAAATATGTTGGTGAGGGAGACCTTAATAGCATCTGGTTTGGCTCCTTGAATGACAGCTGGACTACATATGGTTACTCCATCCCCAGCTAACGGTCAGCTAGCTCATCTTCAAAATCTCCCATGAAAGAGAGATCCCAGCACCTCCACAGCCAGCCCTCCCTTTGACACCGAAGCAAATTACGGCGCTCAGGCAGCTCCACTTTTTCCTTATATTCTCCACATGGGCTGGGGTTGATGGCAACTGGACTGAAACAGCCACCTACAGAGCCCCCCGGCCTGGTAATAGCAGCACAGCCCACCTGGAAACCTTGATTCTGATAATTTTCTTAATTCCAGCAGCTATAGCTCATATTAAATCTTTTTCTAACACTCCTACAAGGGCAGAAATCTTTGCCGAACACCATATTACCCGACTGTGAAGAGGAAGCGAGGAGAGGCGCTCTGAATATGTGCCATTTGGCAGGGAAATTGGTAGAGGAATGGACTATTAAAGTAAAAGCTGTGGTATAAAAAAGTTGAGTCACACATGTGACTTCTATTCCTCAGTGTTTATCAGGGGAAAAAGAAAGCATGTGATCTCCAGTTACCTAACCAAGAGAAAATGAGAACAGTGCTGTTTGCCCATTACTATTCATTATTTTAGTAGCACCAATGGCAAAATACCCAACTTTGTGATCTTCTTATTCAGGCAAGAACAAATCGAATTCACCAAAACTGTACTTAAACCTTACTGTTGCCTCCAAGAATACGCAAGCTAAAAATAAGATGGAAAAAGGATTCTGCAGTCACTGGTGCCACAGCCTCGAGGCACCTGGCCGAGGAGGCAAAAATGCAGCCTACACTCAAGCCAGTGGGAGGAAAAAAAATGCCTGTTCCTTTCAAGGGATTTTGGATTGGGTCCAAAATAAGTGAGGATTACCAAAAGATAGGAAGATGACTGAATGAAACGGACTGTAAAAGTGTGCCCGGTATTATTACAAACATCCCCTAAGGCTCCTGATAATAGCGCAGGAAAGCAATAGCTGCCATATTGTATTATTTTAGCAAGAACGGCCATTAGTCCTTTCTTGACTGCGTGCCGATCAATACAAACCAAATGCTCCTATGGATTTTTCCTCCCCCCTTTTCATACTTCGTTAAAGTGAGCCAATTCTCTTACCTTGCTGCACAGCGACTTCTAGAGCACTCACCTTTGGCACGTGGATGATGGATGGTCTGGGGATGTGAGTACAGAGAGCAATAACATCGTGGCTTAGCTCAGTAGCAGCAAACACCGATGGCTCTGTGGTAGCAGACGCTGCCCGAGCAGCAGCACGATTGCTGGAATTGCTGCTTGCGTGCCTGTGTTTTTCAGAGCATCTGCTGGCTTTGAACATCTCCTCGCCGTCCTTCTCCCCGCCGCGTTTGGTGCCGCTGGCCACTATTGCAGATGGCTGCAGGCAGACGGCTGGGGTCCCCTCGCTCTTCTCCTCCTCCATGGCTAGAGGGCTTGTGTTGGGCTGGTCAAACGGACTGTTTTCGTGTGCGTTTCCAAAGCAGGTGAGCAGGGCTGAGCAAGGGAAAGGATGCATCTTGGATGTCAGGTTATCGGATCCACCTAACCTGCTTTCCACATCCGCATAATCAACAGGCTGCATTCACACCCAGAAGAGCGCCCAAAATGAAAGCCCGGGCATAATGTCATTCCAGCCTTCCAAAGAGAGAGCACCCGCTTTTCTGCTGTCGGGAGCATCCAGAAGTGGGGTACCACACCTCCCTCTCTGTCCTCTGCCGAAGTCAGCCCGTTACCTCCTCGCGGCCGCCCACTCCTGTTGTCTGCAAGCCAAAGAAGCGCAAGCACAATGAAAACGTTTGCAACCCTCGCATGCTCTTCCTCGGAGCTGTCAGCAGCTAAACAAAGCCCTCACAATAGCCCCATAACCCCGGCGGGCTACGGTTACAGGAGCGGACGCTACAGCACCAGGCGGTCCTCGATCAATAGTGCCGCAGCCTCAAGTTACCTGGTGAAAGAGGCAAAAAGATAATGTAGCCCGAGCTCACCAGCCATAGCGGCATCAACGCATGTATCGGTGTCATCATAACAATAGTATAACTGGCTCCGATTACGCCGCTCGGGTATTTATTAGTGGTAAAAACCCCCAAATCTATCACTGACTTAGATCAAAAATGTACTTTCAGGCTGTGGCTGGGCTGTTCGTCGTTAAGAAGGAAAAATGAGTGGCTGCTCTGGTCAGGGAGGAGAAGATGCTGTGTGGGCACCCCACGTCCCATCCAGCCCACGCTCCTAGGACCCGGGCAGGCAGGACCCGTCCCCGGGGCTCCTCCTCCGGCCGTGCGGCTGGCTCCCCACCACGCCACGCAGCAGCACCTCTCAAAGGCACCCTCCGCCCCCCAGGGAAAAGCGGGGAAGAATCCTCCTAAAAGTCATCTGCCGTCGGGCGGGCTGAAGGGAGATGTTTGGTTTTTCAGGCTTGACGCTGGCTGCTAAAACAAAAATATGTGGGAAGTGAGGGAAGGAGGGAGAGTTTGTGGTTAGAGCATCTGCCTCCAGAAAATCCCGGTTCCTCCCTTTTTGCGCTGCCGCAGGCTTCCTGTGCGATAATGATGTTATTTGATCTCTATCTCCATCTGCAAAAAGGAGGAGAGTAATCACTTCTTTTTTTCCACTCATTATACATATCCTGTCTCTTTATCAAAGGTTATAAACTCTTGAGGCTTGCACTTTTTTGCTTTTAAGCTGCTGACACAAAAGATCTCCAAATTCAAACGTGGTGCCTACCTGCTAAGAGCATCCAAAGAGGAATCTTGAGTTTCAGTCTTTCCCAACAAACCCATACTCTTCCATTTACTTTTCTAGCCTGGTTGCTGTTAGATGTTGTTAGATGTTTATCAGACACACCACCACCACCACCACCCCCCGTGCCTTTCACCTTACTGTAAGGCTTGACATTGAGCAAAAATGCGATATATTAAGAGAAACTCATGTTTCCAGTAGCTCATCAGGAACCCAAGTGCAGAAGGTTGGGGGTTAAATTCTCGCTGTGTCAATTGTCAGTGCCCAAAGTGAAACTATCTCAGGTCCCTCATCCCCCACTAACCTCACAGTTTGTACCCCTTCCTAACCGACATGTCTTGCACGTCAGCTTGTCTCAATGGCTGGTGTTGGGCTTTAGAAAGGCTCAAAGTAGCCTCCAGCTTGAGTAGCCATGCGTTTTGAGTGGCAGGGGCTCTTGCTGTCCTGTATTGTTGCCTGGCTTGTAAATACTACTAGGGTGGGGTGAAGACCATACGGCTCCTGGAGTGAGAAAGATGTACCTGGTGACCCAAAATAAAGCTTGAAAAATGTTAGAAGAGGATCTGATAGTGGGGAAAGCAAACTCAGAGGGAGAAAATGTGCTGAACACTTCTGTATCTGTATTATAGTCATGGAACAGGATGATTTTGGTTCAGGGTCCATCTTGCTTCACTTGTGAGGTGAAAGCAGCAGCACCGACCTCAGTGTTCCCCTTCAGCAAGTGCCAGGAGACAACAGACTGGGGGTGCTGGTATGCAGCAGCTTCCTCTTGCTTTGTATTCGTCAGGGTGGACATGGATCCCTCTGGAAGCAGATCCATTGCACCCACCTGGATGCCCTGTTCTTCTGCACACCACTGTGGGTGCCTGTCTGAAAGATTCAGGCTCTGAAAGATTCAGGCTCTGAAAGATTCAGGGCAGCAGGTAGATAAAAGTTCAGGTAGTTTATTTTCCTCTTAACTTTTAAATCACTTGAGTTCTTTACTGGATCTGACCTTGGATGCTTCTTTCCCTTGGTTTCTAATTTATCAAAGGTAGATAATAGCACTTCTCTGTCTCACGGATGTTAAACATTGTGAGTTGCTCCAGTATCATGGCACTGGAAGCCTGATAGGATCAATCTCTCAGATCAGGGAACTCCAGAAGCAGAGGCAGTACCCACAAGCCTGGGCATCTCTTTGAGTTTTACAAACCCATTGAGGATGTAGGGCTGGATCTGTGTCACAGAACAAGTTTTCCCATGGGATTTCTGGTGCCTCCATTCAGTCCTGGACAACAGACACAGGCAAAATATTTTCAAGAAACTACTGAAATTTTGAGTGTTTATATATTATCCCATGATTGGGCTAGATATGATACTGCTTGGGTAATTGATGTCTTAGCACATGAGAATATTGATAAAGTCATTTCACCATGTCTGTATTAAACAAGGAAGCTCAGGTGCTCTCAGCATGTCCAGAAAATCCTGGATATTGGTTGCAAAAAGGCTTTGTAGGCCATGGTGGCTGAGACTTCGGTTGTGGATAGACACCAGGTACAGACCCATGCACAGGGGCCAGCTGGGCGGTATAGATGGCACCGGGCACACACCAGACAGGTTTCATGGCTGTGAGAGGTCAGACCAAGAGGCAGATCAAAGAAATAACTGCTTTTATGTGGGTATGGTGTTTGGTGTTTAGTTGGGAACCGTAGTTTCAAAGTGATGCACAGCTAAGACTTTGGGCGATCTGACACATCTTTAATTACACAGTAAGGTGTCCTTGGAATTAAAATAATGATTTCAGCAAGTCAGTCAGCCAACAACCTCCATTCAATTCTTTCCAGGCCTTCAGTTGGCCATGCCAGCCTTTCTTCAGCTCTTCCTGAGATCCTTGTGAGTTTATAGGGATGCTAGTCTATGCAAAGACCAGCTGCATGAGCGAGTCATGATGACTTAAAGTCTCCGTGCAGCACAGATGCATGCCTGTGTGACAAGGGGTTGTTCTAAAAATCAGGTGTCTGCTTGTATTACCTCTGAGGAGGGAGGACATTCAGTGCCTGCTTGCTGTGGGAGCCACAGAGATGCTTTTTTAGTCAACAAAAAGGGCTAAATGGTCCATTGTGACTGTAAGAGAAGTGATCAGGACAAGGGTAATTAACCCATGAGTCTTGTCCTGAGATTAAAGACAACATGAGAAATCTTCACAAGCAGAGAATGTCCAAAATGAACTGCTGGTGACATCCAAGAGGTGACAGCCATGAGCCCCAGCAGTCAGACCTGGCCCCAATCTCCTCACAGCTTGGGGCTATTTGGTTTTGGCTTAAACCCATCACTCTAGCTAGCACTAAAGACACGATTCAAGGTTCATTTCCTTCAAGCAGATCTCCCTGCACCAATCAACCAAGCATGCTAATGACATTTTTATGTGTGATGAGATATTATTAGGACAAGTGACAAGAAGACTTGCTTTATTCTTCCTGAATTTGCTCATAATTTAATGATGAGCTGAAAAGTACTGGCTTAATGCCTCAGCAAGCTGGACATGTCGAGTAAATGGAGAAGGTGAATTTCAGCCAACTCTTGACCTGTCTTCAGTATTATTCCTTTGAGAGAAATTTTTCCTTCACGTGGACGATGCTATACTCTCTTCTCAGCAGGAGACATGGGGTCAGATTTAGCTCAGGTGCCCCATGCTTACAGCAGGGACTAAGTCTAGCTGATTATCTTACTTTGAAGGAGTCAGTTTTACCACATGTCATCCTAATTTTATGCTTCTATGTTGTCCCTTCTTTCCTCATCATCATGCCCCTACAGCAGCACTGATTCTCTAAACATCTCCCAAAGCCATGTGTCTGGTGGGGGTTGGCCATAGCTCGGCGTTTCCCAGCATCTCCCCTTCCCCATCCTGCCGTAAACCCCAGCCTGCATCTGCTGCCTCTGTGCTGCCTGCAGAAGGAATATGTACATTGCACCAAAGCCAGTTTTAGGTTAAATCTGAGCTGGTGATGATCAATAGAGCTCCACTGCCTTCAGATTATGGGTGTCTGAAAGGGTGATAAGAGGAATTAAATCCAGTCTCCTCCTATCCCCTCCACCTCCTTTCAGACTGCCCAAACTTCAGCTGAAAACCAGCTGAGCTTCTGGCTTTCCCCTACTTCATATATACTTTCTATATACACACAGTATACATGTTCTATAGAAAAAGATGAACAGAATGTGAAGAGAGTGTACCTAAACCATGAAATACAGCCAGAAGCAATGTAGCACTACTTAGATGGAGCTTAATGGAAGAGAGTTCAGAGAAGAGCAACACGGGTGGCAGAGGGACCAGCTCACAAGGGGAGGTTTAAAGAGCTCAGCTGGACATGCAACAAGAAACGAGTAAGCTAAGCAATGAGATAAGATGCTCTGTGTTCATCTGAGAAGCACAGGGATCAAAGTTAAAAAAGCAGCTGATACGGTATGCAAAACAGTCCCTAATAACTTCAGAGTTTCTTTCATCTTCTGTTGTACCTGCTATTAGGCATCACTGAGGGTAGGTGACTGGGTTAGAAGAACCTTTAGTCTCATCCAGTTATAGCAGAGCCTGTGATTCTAGACAGGAAAAAATTAGACTGATTAGCAAAATAGTTTACTTAATAGTAAACCAGTTTTTAAAAATGCACTGGAATCTCTTTGAGTTTTTTTTTTAAATTAATTTTCTGAAATTTCTAAATGTTTTGGCACTTTTAACACTTAATCACAATGTCTGATGCTCGAAGAATTCCAGCTAACTCTAAAGCTCAAGCATTCAACAAAAAATGTCACTTTTTTTTAAGAAAAAAATCAAAACATTCCATTGGAAATCTGAATTCTGAAGGTCTTGAGCGGGCCTGTTCAGTGAGTTCCAAAACCTTCCTCCTGGGAGGGTACAAAAATCTCCTGCCTTGAAACACCTAAAACCCAACAGGACTAAATGATCGGCTTGACGCTGAGTACGCCCCCCTCTCTCTTCCGAGGAAGGGCTGTCATTTGGGGGGCTGCGAAAATGCTTATCCCCTTCATGCTGGCCACTGAGTAGCTGGGAAAAAACACAGGTAAAAAGTAAACCCAGCTGGTGAGATTACGGGAGGCTGGAAATGAAGGGCTAAACGAAAGTCCTTTTCAACAAATTGTGCGGTCCTCCTGCAGAATTAAAATCAGGACGATTCCCAGAGTTGGATGGATGCACTCATGCACTCTCAATGTCAAAGAAAGTCACTGTTCAGGCTTTCTATTTTTGGCCATGCAAATAATATTCGTACCTAACCGAAGTCCTGGGCCTGGGTTCCAGACGTTTTTGTAAACCACGTCTTGATTCTGCTGCTGAGATGGGTACAACGGAGATGATGACGTTTACTTAGTTGTCTTCCAGCTGGCCAGGTTGCTTCCATCAGTGAAAGTGGGGAAAATCTGAAGCCTGCTTAATAAATGAGCTCATTTATAACAAGTGCTACTAGTTGCTGAGGTGGATTTAGAGCTTTGTTCTTATAGCTGGCTTAACAGCAATTGAAATAAAACTTCTGTCTGAGCACAAGTTGTCCTTGAGACAGGAGTAGAATCTCTTCTGTTTGCAGTTTAAAGGATTTGAGATTCAAAACCACATTATTGTTCTAAAATGTCCTTTCCTGTACTTATGACACTCGAAGCTTCTGAGCCAGAACATTCTAATATAATTGACACTTTTTAACTGATCAGCTTCATTTACTTTCTGCTCTTTTCTCAATTATACAACCAGCCCTCACGACTTTATACATTTATAGCAATTTTCCATGTTTTACTCTCACCCACTGATATTAGCATGGTGTGACTGGGAACATTATGTAAAACAAAAGAGCAATGACAAAATACTTTCTTAGCTTCAATAATTTTACTTCACTGACAGATTTCCCTTGAATGTACAAATACACACTCTAGCCTCCATGCAGCCCTTTTAAAATAACACCGACGTGCCCAATGGCTGATTTTCAGCAATCATCCCAAAAGGCAATTTCACCTTCAAGGAGTAAAAGGGGATTATCTTGTTTGTAACTCAGAATCATAGAATGGTTTGGCTTGGGAGAGACCTTCAAAGGCATCTAGCCCTGCAGGGAGCAGGGACACCTTTAACCAGATCAGGTTGCTCAGAGCCCCGTCCACCCTGGCCTTGAATGTTTCCAGGGATGGGGCCTCCACCACCTCTCTGGGCAACCTGTTCCCGTGTTTTACCACCCTCATCGTAAAAAATTTCTTCCTTATATCCAGTCTAAACCTACCCTGTTTCAGTTTAAACCCAATATCCCTTGTCCTATTGCAACAGGCCCTGCTAAAGTCTGTTCCCATCTGGAATGGGCTGCCCAGGGAGGTGGTTGAGTCCTCATCACTGGAGGTATTTAAAAGCTGGGCAGACGAGGTGCTTAGGGACATGGTTTAGTGGTGGGATGGCAGGGTTAGGTTAACGGTTGGACTTGATGATCTTAAAGGTCTTTTCCAACCTAAACAATTCTATGATTCTATAATCTTTCTTATAAGCCCCTTTTATATATTGAAAAGCCTTCCCTTCTCCAAGCCAAACAACCCCAAGTCTCTCAGCTTTTCCTCATAGGAGAGGTGCTCCATCCCTCTGATCATCTTCATGGCCCTTTTTTGGACCCACTCCAACGGGTCCATGTCTGTCTTGTACTGGGTTCCCCCAAGCTGGACACAGTGCTCCAGGTGGGGTCTTATGAGAGCAGAGTAGAGGGGAAGAATCCCCTCCCTCAACCTGCTGGCCATGCTTCTTCAGACTGGAAACATATCTCAGATGCAGTAGGTGCATCTCTAGACCCTCATGGCCTGATCCACTGCCCCGGCGCCATCCTCCATCCTCCCGGATGGTTGTGGGATGACTGCTCTGCTTGCACAGATTGGCATAGGGATGCAGCAGATTGCCAGATATCCTTTTGGAAATGGCTGAGCCAAGGGCCACTTTCACAGTGGGAATTTTCTCGAACAACTCCGATTTTTCCAGCTTCCGCATAACTGGCATGGGAAAGGGGGGGGTCTCAGCCTTTCTTTCACTGGTCTGCAGCTGTGTTACTGCTCCCCACAGCAACAGGCAGGCTCCACTCTGGTGTAAACAGAAATGCCGACCGAGCCTGGACTGGGGGAATTGTTCTCTGGCTGCCCCTTTCCTGCTCCGCTGGCTGAGCAAAGACCCCTTCCAGTTGCACACCACAGATGGCTAATTAGGATCATGGAGAGAGGAAATCTGCTCTGTGGCCTTCTGTGCTGGGAATGGGCTCTTCGTTATGCAGATGGGATCCAGTGCTGTGTAATTCTGCCTTTACAGCATGCAAACACGGGCAATAGGAGGGAGACAGTTGCAGCCGGAGGACGGCACAGCACCCACAGCTACAGCACAGTCCTGCCCTCAGGGACCAGGAATCTGATTTTGGGCATGGATAAAGCAGAGAAATGAGGCATGCAAAAGAAGGGAGATATATCTGGGAGCAGGAAAGGTGGGCTTCCAGGTTCTTTTCATCCCCAGTTATCTCTTCTTTGAACCCTCCCCATACCCACCTAAAAAATATCATTAGTGCTATTTAACTTCAAGGCACTGTCATTACTTCTTGCCCTTAAAACTGCCTTTTGCTGCTTGACTGCTAATTACAACGTGACGATTACCTCTCAGCATAAATTCACCCAATCCCTTTGACTCTGTGAGTCCTTAACTGACAAAGTCTCCGTGGCCATCAGAAGGCTCTGCAGATCTGAGAGCCAGGAGGAACTGTGCCAGGTACCCTGTGTCACATAGGGGCCACAAAATCTCGCTCTGAAATTTCTGATGCAGGGAGAAGTACTCGTATTTCCTTCTTCCCTCACAGAGGCTTGAAAATACATCATCATATAGGATTTCAGCCATATATTGTTCTTTGCATTCTATGTGCTTGCTGAACAAAACCTGGTCTTCATCTCAGCGCAGCAGTGATTTGCAAGTAATAAAACTAGGATCAATTTAAAAGGGCAACACAGTGAGATATTTTAAAAATGTGTAATTGCATTTCAGTTTGTATTTCCCTGTAAACCTTTGGGTGTTTTGTAGAAGCACTTCAAAAACATTAACATTTCATTTACATGAGAAAAAACTCCTCTTTTTTTTCTTTGTATAAAGAAGTCATCTTTCTTGCTAAGAACATTTTTATGGAAAACAAAAAAGAACTTACCAAAGAAATTATCATCCCACAAAATTATGACTTTGGTAAATGACCTTTCTTTTTTGGGAGCCTATTTTTACAAACTCTATATAAAACCTGCATTTATGATGGCCTTGACCAGAGCTAGGTGATTAATCCAAACAGGATCCTCAATCATTTTGCTTCTTTCAATTTAATTTTGGCTATGTCTGCACACCACTTGGCTTTGTTTACTTTGCAACATTCTTGCTTGACACTTGGGAAAATGGATAGTCGTGCCTGTGGCCCAGATCCTGTATTCAATCAAGGAACAAGATCACAGAATCGAAGAATGGTTGAGGTTGGAAGGGACCTCTGGAGGTCACCTGGGCCAACCCTCCTGCTCAAGCAGGGCCACCTCTAGCCAGTTGCCCAGGCAGCTCTTGAGTATCTCCAAGGATGGAGACTCCACAAGCTCCCTGGGTAACCTGTGCCAGTGCTCGGTCACCCTCACAGTTAAAAAGTGTTCAGAGGGAACCTCCTGTGTTTCAGTTTGTGCCCGTTGCCTCTGGTCCTGTCCCTGGGCACAACTCAAAAGAGCCTAGCTCTGTCCTCTTTGCACCCATCCTTTAGGTATTTATATACATTGGTAAGATCCACCCTGAGCCCTCTCTTCTCCAGGGTGAACAGTCCCAGCTTTCTCAGCCTTTCTTCATAGGAGAGATGCTTCAGACCCTTATTCATCTTCACAGTCTTTTGCTGGACTCTCTCCAGTATGTCCATGTCTCTTGTACTGGAGACCTCAGAACTGGACACAATACTCCAGGTGGGGTCTCATGAGAGTGGAGTAGAAGGGAAGGACCACCTCCCTCAAGCTGCTGGTAATACTTTGTCTAATGCAGCCCAGGATACCATTTGCTTTCTTTGCTGCAAGGGCACATTGCTGGCTCATGTTCAACTTGGTGTCCACCAAGATCCTTTTCTGCCAAGCTGCTTACCAGCTGGGTAGCCCCAGCATACACTGGTGCCTGGGGTTGTTCCTCCCTGTGCGCAAGACTTCACACTTCTCCTTGTTGAACTTCATGAGGTTCCTGTTGTCCCATTTCTCCAGCCTGTCGAGGTCTGGATGGCAGTATGATCCTTCGGCATATCAGCCACTCTTCCCAGTTTGGTGTCATCCAGTTTATGACTGCATAAAATCCATCTCAGGTAGAAGCATGTGACTTAAAATTCATGCACTGAGTCCAGGAACCAGAGCAATCAACTGTCAGATCGACAGGCTCAGGTCTGACAGCAGAAGTTGGGTACCGACTGCCTGACCTGGATCAGCATGGGCAGCTGGTGGAGGGGGCTGCCCTTCAGCGTCCTGTGCCTGCCTGCACGTGCAATACAGGCAGTTTCCGACCGACAGCCTGAAATACGTGTGTGTAATGATTCAGTGCACTCGTTTAATGTTTGCTTACAGTGCCTGAGCTAAACACAGATGGTAGAGTGTGCTACTGCCTCTGCACCGGGGCTCTGCAGGCATTTCCCTGCCTCAGCTCCTTGCTGAACCCTCACAGGCGACAATCCGAAGGCATCACTGTAATATCCTCAGAGCTAATTATCCAGAACTTCAGGCAGTGGGAATGGTAACCCAGCTACAGAAGTTTTAACGGAGGGTTGTCGTTTTTACAGACATTTGGAAATTTTCCTAAGCACAGATGGTTCCTCACCACGACATGCCGAGTCCTCTCTCAGCTGAGCCTGCAAGATGGTCCATGATGGAGCTATTCCCATTTAACCTCCACGCAGCTTCCACCCTTCAAGTTTCATTCGTTTGATCGAGTCTTTAAACTTCTTTTTTTTTTAATTCCCAGGCCCCACAACAGGCGCATACACAGCTCGCAGGTGCAGCTTTCCACCGCTTGTCTTGCCGGGGTTGGTTTTGCCGGTTGCAGCTGGCTGCCTGATTAAACAGGCAGGAATTCCCATCTCTGTGCCCACAATGCATCTAACAGCTGTCTTGCTCTCGTAGACTGCTCTGATTTCGATGAAAATGGTTTTAAATAGCTGCTTTCCCCTCATGCCCACCCTTCGACTCCACAGCGATATAATCAGGTCACGATAAACCACACCACGGGCGTGTTTCACTCTACGTTCAAGAACAAATATTTGGCAAGAACAGAAGTTGCAGGCGCATGCAAGGTGCTTCAGGCTTGGAAAATCTGCCCATTTAATTCACATGCCTCAAATGTGAAATTAACAGCCAAATTTAAGGAGCAACTTTGAAAACCTTACTGCAGTAAGATGTCTTCCAAAGATGGGAGGCAACGACAATCCAGAGTGTGATTTAGGTCTGAAAGAGCCAAGTCAAGCAGTTGTAGGATTGTTTAAGGCTGGATGAAGGAGTTGGTACTGCTGTGGTTAAAACTGCTGGTTCCCAGAGGCATGTGAAAATGCCAGAATTGCAGATTCCACTTTAAAAATATGTCTCTCAGCCCCTGGGCTTGTTAAAAGAGAGTCTGAAGATTTACCCTGGGAGCAATCAGTAATGCACTGACATGTGCCTATGGCCCTGTGCAGCTTCTAGAAGGGACGAGACAGCGAGTGCCCTTTAGCAGGGAGGGAACAGATCCTTCATCACTGCACAGCACCGTGCTATCAGGCCAGCGTCCCACACTGCACCCCTTGTCTGCTCTGTACCCCCCACAGCAGACAGAGAGGATCACCCCATCAGCATCCCGCCGGATCTCACTCCATTGAGCACGGGCGACTGCGGGGCAGAGGAGCAGCAGCGGCTGCTGGGCTCTGGAGGGGACCACTACAGCACATCGACACCCAAAGGCACCTCGTCCTGCTGCTTTGATGCTCTGGAGCTGATGTTGCACAAAGAGAGAGGGCAGGCACAGGCAAGGACTATTAAGAAAGCAGATTTTAGCAAATAAAAAAGATTTGGCCAGTCTGAAAGCTGCTCAGTGCCACCCTCCTGCTCTTACCCCCCTCCTCCAGGATATTATTTAATTTCAGATAGCTACCAATTTCATAGCTGCATTTGGAGATCCACAGCAATTGCCCAAGTGGCAGAAATCCCTCAGTGGAAAGACTGAGGGGAAGCACTATCCACGTTTCCAACACGGACCCGGATCTCTGCCCTGGCACTAACAATGCTGTTTAACTTCCAAGGAGTTCTTGGCTCGGCTCAGCACTCAGCCTGCCTCCAGCTCTCCCTACAAGAGATGGCTTCACCTATATACACTAGCTATGAGCATAGAAAGGGAGGTCAGAGCCCAGCCTGCGTCCTTTTGGCAGAACCCTCCTTTATGGCTCACTTGCCAGCAACAGTAACTAGTGTTTCACAACTTCCCTCTCTGCCGCTAGCTCTATTGTAGGCGGACAAAAGGCTTTCTCTTGGCATGTGATGCTGGGAGACAGAAGGCACCTCTTTTGCCAGAGTCTATGAAATGGTGGTCTCAGCAGTAGGGAATAAATAGCTTTTCGGGCTGCTGAGTTTGCTGGCATCAGCAAATGTCGACTTAGAGAACGAGAGAGCTCCAGAAAGCTGCGGGCTGATGGCAGCTCTTTCTGCATCAGTTAATCGTGTGCGGGAGTCCCACCTGCTACACAAAACATTTCCTCTCCCATGTTTTGTCCAAAATACTTTCCTTCCTAATTTTAAAACTCCTACTTAAGCATGTACGTGACTTGAGTGCCTTTCCATCTAAATAATTTTACATAGGAACCCTTACCAAGCCGTGGGACGATGGAAATGGTTTGGGCTTTCCTGAGCTCATTTGATTCATGGCAACTGCAAGTCTGTCCTTAGGCGCACACCTGCCTCCATGGTCACTCCACAGGCAAACGAAGTCACAGCTGAGCAGACAAGAGGTCTTGAACCAGGATCTAAGTATTTACTCCCAAATAAATATATGTTCTTGGCCACAAGGAAAGCTCTGGTACTTTGCAAACTTCAGGCACACAATTTCACCCAATTATTGAAATGCTTTGGCAGTGAAATACAAATTCGTGTATTTTGTACATAGTTTTATACCTCACTTCACAATGATATGGTAGTTTTGGATAGGAAATTCAGAATCTCTTATCCAGATGTACCTAGGAGGAAAATGGGAGGTAAACAAGAAGGTTTCAAGTAAGGTGTGTTTGGCCACATCCCCAGAGTTAATACTCTACTCTTTTACGAAGTGCTAGAAAATCTTAACAAGGTGGAAGGGATGAGGAGCGTGGGCTTAACTTCTGCAACACAGCACATTCGAAAGACAAGTAACATTAACACTAAAGCAGGTCCTTGGTTCATTACTGAGGTGGGAGGAGCAATTCCTCTCCCAAGTCATCTTTACCAGCATGAAGACTGAATTACACGTTTTGGCTGATAATGAATTTCTACAACCTCCTCCCCACTCCAAAACATGACTGTTAGAAGCATTGACATGGGGTTGTGCTGCCGTTTTCATGGAGCAGGTGAGGAGCAGAGCACTCGTGCAGCAGCTGGTTGAGCACCATCTCAGTGCCTTCTTTGGCACACCACCTCCGGAGCTGGCCTGGCCACCAGCATGTGGCCTGCTGTGAAATGGAGATTTCAGCTCTGAGATCCAGCCACCTCATCTGAAGGTGGAGGAAGATCTTGTCAGGAAGAAGGCTGAATTAGTAACTGATAATTAGTGAATAAAGGGAAGAAACCTGGTGCTTCTTGGTGGTCCTAGCTCTCACTTCGGTTTTCTTGAGACTACCTAGAAATGAAAGTTTTGTGTTACATGAAAGGTTGCTTCCATAGTCCCTTTTTTGGGGAGGAGAAAACTGCATATTTAAGTTCTTTTCAGTTCAATACAGTTGTGATCTTTTCTAGGCCCAGGTCAGCTTTCAGAAAGAACTGAAAAGACGAGAAGACTAGACCCCTAACTGGAAGAACAATCTTAAGGAGATTTCAACTGCTGGGCTACAAGTGAATTCAATGAAACCAAGAGACAAATCAGTTGCTGCTGAAGTCAACAGAATTAGACCAACAGAGACTATGGTTTCAAGGGTCTGGATCTTCTGCTGGCCTCCAATAATGTAACTCCTGACGTCCATGAACTTCCTCTCCCATCTGCAAGACCAGAGTGTTCTCCCTGAGAAGGAAACACTTCCCTCTCCTGTACAAGAGCTGCACCAGTGGGCAGAGGGACTTACGCCCTCCAAAGAGCTAAGGATTAGCCATCTGGTTTGTAGTAAAAATATAGTGTATTAGTGTAAAATCTATTGCAAGTCTTCACCTGCTCATCACAGCATTTCAACCACATTTGACAGATTAATTTTCATGTAATTCTCCACTTCCTCTTTTAAAGTAGATGTACCCAAATAACATAGAAATATATATATATTGTATGCATTTCCATCCATCTATCTGTCTACCTATGTTTGTGACAGGAAATACTGAAAATTCACTGCAAAACCAAACAAGACAGGCTCAATTCAGTGACCTCAATACATGTATCTACAGCAATTTCAAACTCTCGGCCAAGACACCCAGTGTGGGCAGATATGACACAGGACCTCCAGGAGATACACATCCTTCCAGCCCAGCTGGACGTCACACCGGGCACCCTAGGGCATCCCAAATGTCACTAGAGATGTATGCTCAGTCAAGTGACTCAAGTCCAGGTTTTCCAGACAAGACAAGGTTGCCAAGGTTCAGATGTGAACTTTTAGGCACTTATTAATTTGTAATATCTTAGAAGTTTGATTTTTATAATTTTTACCATTGCATTTAACCAGCTGCTATCTGAATCCTTTTTCTACTGGCATTTGATGTGGCACTGAGCTACTGAGAAATAACAGCATATTTCAAGGGCTTCCAATGCATGAACTTCTTTCCCAAGTACTGCATCTTGGTTTATTTTGCTCCTCCAGCTAGTAGAAAGTAGGTCTCACTTTTTCCAGGATGGGTCAAGTTACCAGAGGAAAGTTTCTTCCTGCCATTAAGGGATCTGCCACCAGTCTCAGGCTTTGGGAATATTTCAGATCCTGCCAGTCAAGGCTGAAGCTATTCACTCAGGACTCAGTGTGTCATAACCTGTCCTGCTGTCACCGACACCTTTCACGCTACAAGGGTGCCTGGGCAGTGCAACCCTTGAGGGACGGGACGTTCCTTTCTGGTGGGGTTGGAAGGGATTCTACTCACTCCCACAGGGAGACAGGGGCTTTTTGAGGTAGAAACACCATGAACAAGCCCTCTGCTTTTTTTTTATGAGTTGTACTGTGGCCTTTTGCTGATCTTCCTGCACCTTCATTTTCTGTACTTAAAATTAAGTTCACAGGCTCCTCCTGTATACTCGTCAAGTAATTCCTTTAAACGCGCAGAATGTCCTGGAGTAGTGGGATTTTCTGGTTGTGTTGCCACCCATTGTATAAAACCCTGACTGCAAGGGATTTGAAGAATGCCAAAACAAGAATAAGAGAGTTGAGAGCTCAAATTCTATTGAAATCCTCTGAAAACTTTAGTTTAGCAGAGTAAAATGAACTGGTGAAGCCTTTGGATATCTGTAGATTTTTGCAAAGTATAATACACCAAGGTGGGAAGAGATGTATTTAGAATAGGTCTAAAGAGCTTAAGTTTTTATTTATAATAGCTTCAAGTGCACTAGGCTGCATATTCGTGGCAAACTGCTACAAAGACAACAAGCAAAGGAAAATGCAAGCTTGTTCAAGAATTATTCCCAAACAGCAAAAATCTATAGATTATGGAATAATCCCCCCAAGGGATTATTTATTTGTACATTTATGCCATGCTGACTCTCCCATCCACTATAAGATTATAGGTGCCAGATGAAACTCTTTAATGTTGTTCTTTGTGCCCTACATTAGGATTTTTGAAAAACAGTCTCTCAGACTGGTTTTTCCAGGATTCTGCCTTATTCAGTAACATGTAATGGACAGGGTTATCCGCGGAGACCCTGCCTCCTTCCTTCATTGCTAAGATGAAAGGCAAGAACCTTCCAGGAAAGCCAAGATGGATTTGTGGCCAAGGAGCTGCCTGTGGAAGTTGCAGCTGGTGCCAAATACCTCCGTATGAGATTACAAGGTGATGTGATTTCTGGCTGCAGCTGATCAGTGTTAGCAGCTAGTGCTTAGGCTGCGACTTCTGCTGGTCAGCACTCTCCTTGCTCTGCCTGGACCAAGATTATGGCTCTCCCAGACTGCTGATGGGCAGAGCCCATGCAGGCAGAGCCCCCTCCTAACCCTGACAGCAGAATGACATGCTTTAAATGAACTCACCTGAAAACACACCAAGAAAAAAGCCCAAACCATGATTTCTGCTAAACTTCAATTTTCTGATAGTACTGCATTGGGAAGTGGTCACACGTCATATTTTGTCAGGAGACCTCACAAATCGACAACCATCAGCAGACTGGGAATGCATCATTGGAAACCCCCCTCCAGCTCCCAGCCTAAATCTTAGCACAGCTTGGATACAGCTCGTGCAACGTGGCCAGAGAGATTTAAAGCTGCCTCACATCAATATATCTTGTGCTTGTAAATTACAAACTCTACTGGTGTCAGGCACACTTAAAATCAATGCAGAACCTAATCTCCACTCCGGTTGGGTATTGATTTAACTACATTGACTTAAATTCAGATATAGTAAATCAATAGAGCTCCCGAGCATTGACATAAAAACGCAGGTTAAAGGCACTTCTATCAGTGTAGGAAAAATAATTTTAGCAGGATTAATTTTTTTTTGCCTGGGTTTCCCTCTGGATATGGTTGGACAGTCTCAAGCAGGCAGGTTAGTTCCTTAAGACATAAAAGAGGCAACAGCATCACTGAAAGGAAGAAACGTCGAGGAGAGGCTGGAAAACCAGAAGGCAGTACACGCCGCTGTGTCCTGCAAAGCTCAGCTGTCCCTATTTTTGTATGCCCACATGCATAAATGGGCATGTGAATTCTGCCAGTTTTTCTGCCAGACTAAAACGAAGTAACTGAAGACACTTGCACCAGCAGTCCGAGGTTAAATTAAACCATCGTGGGACCTGGAGAGGACTGGATTCTGTGCCAGCTTGTAATGGAAATTTCTTACTGGGTCTGAGGCAAAGAATATTAATAAGAAATCAGAAGAGTGGATGCATACAAATGGTAGCAATGCGTAGTAAGAGGCAGATTGTTTCCTAGCAACACAGGCTCCAGGCTGGTTGGTTAGGTTTGGTTAGCATTTTCTGACTAATAGCTGCAATTTTTATCTGTACTGCTGCTCACTTGCTCAATTTTTATCTGCACCACTGCTTTCTTGCTGAAAGAGAGAGAAAAAGCACAGAGAACGTGGGATAGGATCCAGCTGTGCTAGACGACATGTCTGAAAGTGAGAAGCCTGCGTGTGAGGGACTTGCCAGTGCCCTGAAGAACGATGGGCTGAAAGCACCTCTAGGGATGCCCATTTCTGCCAGGTGGGAACTAGCTCAGACCTGGACCTTGTGCTTCAGGTAGCTAAGCCAGGGCAACGCGTTTCACCTTCACTGTGTTTTGGCATTTCCCACCTTCCCTATCTCCATCCCAGGGTACCATGTGCTCCAGGAATACCCCATGGCTAATCTTGCTCTCACTATCATCAGCGAGAGACCCTTGACTTCACTGGTAATAAGGCAGAGCCCTTATATTTTATTTATTTATGGATTTCTTCTGTGGCTTTATTTATACCATGCCCTTTGAGAATAATGTAGGAAACCACTGTGTGTGTGTGTATGTGTGTGTCTCCATGCATGTGTACATACAGGTCTTGGCATATTGCAACCTCTGCTCACCTATTTCAAGGTAAATAATTAATGATTGTATGTCTGCTAGAATCCCTTTCTGAAGTTGTTTGAAAAATGCCTTGCAGTGCTAAGGTGCTACAAAAGCAATTCCTAATAAACCCCCCAACCATCCCTTTAGACAGTATCTGTGACCACTACGGGCTTGATACCGGTGTCAGCTAAAGGTCTGATCCAGGGTTTCCGCACATACGCTTTGGGACCAGCTCCTTAATCCGGCTCACAAGTTCTGCTTTCTCCATACAGACCCTGCTCGCTCCTCCCCAGCCTGTCAGTACTTCCAGAGCTCAGCCTCTCTCATCCTCCTGGAAAGCTCCACAGATTTTAAGTCCAGTTTCCTTTCTGCAAGAGGAAAGAATGTGAGAGATGCTTTAGAGAGCACGTAAGTTTTCGCGTTGTCCTTAACTCCTCTGGGCTGCCGGAGAGGAAGAAAATCACCCAGTTCATGCAAGTCTTGCAGAGTGATTGCTGTTAACGCAGGGGGTGGCAGAGTTGGGGAGAGCAGCTGCTGCACCCCAAATGACAAGGGCTTGCAGTCCCGTGCCCTCCAGTGATCTGCCTGCAGCTCCAAGTATTTAAAGCCAAGGACCAGGGCTTTGCCAGCCCGTGACACCTCCAGAGGTGGTGGCACCATCTCCTCTGTCTCACATCCTTCCCCATAATTCAGAATCTCCACAGCCTTCCCCTTCCCAAGAGAAAGGCTGTAGAATAAAATCTTACTAGACGCTAGATAAATCACACAGGAGAATGAATCACAAGAAGTGCCCAGCTATGAGAAAAGCTTATGCCAACCCTTGTGCTTTACTAGGACAAAAGCAGCAGATCCACAAGACACAAAGCCATGGGAAATTGAGGCTTCATTCAGTTGGTGGGACTGGCTGTTTATGTCCTACATTCAGTTTTTATCTGCCATGAAAAACTGTCTGGGTAAGAGGAGAGCAAGCAGGTTTTTGACGTACAAAGAAAGCAAGGCCTGATTAACTGAAGAGGGAGAAGAGATTTCATTTATTCGAGTTATTTAAAACTCTGCAGTCTTTGTTAACAGCTGCTCGACTTGAACAAGCAACCTCTCTCTGAAGGAGTCGGCACTGCTCCTGCTTCACAGCAGAGCTGGGGAAGTGCCCATCCGCACGCGTGAGTCACCCGGACAGGCGTCCAACAAAGACTGCTCTGGCTAGGATGAAAGCATAAGCCCCAAACTCTTTACTTTTCCTGGCCTAAGCTGTAAGTAGATGAGGAGAGGGAGGTGGGGAGTACAGAACTATTTATTTCCCTTTCTGCTTAGGTTCAGAAAGGCTAAAGAACAGAAAGAGTCTGCGGGCAGAGACCCAGAGGGATAAATGAATGCAACAAGACAATGAGACCCCAAAGCACAGCAATTTGCTTTAAAACCTCAGCCTACCTTTCCTGAGCTCACTAAGATGAATATCTTCCATCTTAACGGGATTTTTGTGTTCTCGTTACTGGTGGCTCTGCGGTAACAGCACTGAAAAACACAGGACAGGGAGTTAACACCCAGAGAAAAGAGAGGGGATGCTGCAAAGCGGGGAACGCTTTCACACCCCCAAAGTCTGTGGGAGTAGAAGGGACCCAAGTCAGGGGTGCTGACTGCTGCAAGCCACTTGCTCAGATCTTGGGACTCCCTCCTCCATGGGGTAAAGCACACGGCAAAGTGGAGGGCACAGCAGTGCCAGACCTGCTCGTAAAGGACATTGATTATGGATTTTCAAGGTGATCTCGAATGATGTTACCACTATGGCAACATGTTGTTTAATTTTGTACCCATAATAAATCCTGAAGGTAAGCCTTGGATTGTGTCCGTCTGCCACATGAGTAAACACAGTGAATGTGCAATTAAATGAATTAATGAGTAAGGTGATACACCAGTGAAGCACTCCTCTTCATGGTAGAATGCATCCCATTGAAAGCAGCAGGGGTTTCCTACTGGCTTTTACAGCGTAGAGGAGGTAAACAGACCACCTGCTGTTTTAAATGAAGGACAAGGGTCTTCTACCTCTACCCACCTAATCTGCCCCACCAGGCCCCCACTCCAGCAGCGCAGGAGGAGGCTGATCTGCTGAAACCACTGCGCATCTTCTGGCCAGACTTGACTCACTGTTTCTCCCCGCCCCAGGGAATTCCTGTTGGCTTGGCTCATTTCTTCACTTTTCACTTTTATCATGCCTGTAAGTTCTTCGAGCAGATCTTGTCCTTTTGCTCTGTGGTTGAACAGCACTCAGAGGAATGAACTCTGGGTGTGAGAACAGGCCAGGAAAATCCCCAAATGATAACCTGAGAAAATCCAGAGCTGAAAATCTTTTCTTCAAAGGGTAGGTCCATGGGAGAGAGTGGAGGTGCAGATGTGCCTGCTGAAGCTGGCCTAAAACTGCTTCTCGGTGGATCAGGACTTGTCCCGTGTGAGCTACCAGAAAGCAGTGTGTCTTCTTCAGCAGCTCTTCTACGAAGACCTCAGGGCTTCCAAAGAAGCACGGAGTCCCTGCAGCATGACTGATTTAACATCAGAGCATGGAGAGATTTTACCGCACAAAAAGCCTGATTGCACAAAGCGGCAGGATCAGTCGATGTAACGCATCCCAAGCACCTGGACCCCAGGTCTGCCCTGGACGAGGAGTCTGTCTGTCTCCATTAACACGCATGGCTGTTCCACAGAAGTGATAGCCACGCTTTTAGACGCAGCCATCTGGACCCAGGTGATGAAAACCAGAACATCACAGAGTTCCTGAAGCACCTCTGAAGCCCTGAAGCTGTCGCGGGGGGAGAACAGTGCGGCTGCCTGTTCACCAGCGCCACCGCCCCCCTCCTCTGCACCCCTGGCCTCTCCCTGTTTCGGCCGGGCAGGTGGAAGGGGATTTCGGTGTATCTGCTCAGTCACCAGCCCGCAACTGGGACCATTAAGGTTCCCCTGTTGTAACAGGCCCTCCAGGGCCCCAGCCAACGGCCAGGAAAGCTGCTGGAAAGGGTCCTGCCGATTTAAGCAGCTGTCCAACAACACGCAGCCACATACGCCGAAAATTAAACACAGATCCTCCAAAGGCGCTTCACGCAGGCCACAGGACCGTTCTCTGTTCCTCGTAATTATCATTATTATTGTCATTACTGGGTTTGAATTAGTGCCCGTGAGTGCAGATGGACAGAGGTTTTTATTGAACAGAAATTCTGTCATTTAACTACGACCTTCTCAGAACTTAAAACAAAGGAGAATCATTCCAGATGCTGCTCTTTCCCTTTCGCATCCCCACAGCTGCTGACCAGCTATGGTGTCCACAGCAAAATCTGAATTTCTTTTAAGAGAATTGCAAAATCTGTCCAAAAATTCTTTACGTACTGCAACAAGAAAACAAAAACCTTAAGCTGAACAGCAGAAACTGGTAAAGCTGCCAAAGGAATGTTAACAACTTAGCTAAAGACAGGGATCATTAACGCTTAAAAAAAAAAAAAAGACTGCTCTGCAGTTTAAAAAAAGAACTCTAATTTCATCTTTTAGCTTTATAGATAACAGTGGGTTTGTGGGAAAGGAAATCGTTCTGTCAGCTCTGCATGGATCCCATTAACACTTTTTTAATAAAAGGAGCTCAGAATCTATCACCACTTTGATCTCAGTTCAATAAAGCTAATCTTAGCTTTGGTTTTAACATGGACATTTAATTGTGTTTAATCACCTTCTGCAAAAATCAATTTAGTTGACATGATACTGACCAGGACTGGTCAGCGGAGATAAGGAAGAACTATGTTCTAGCTCCTCCATCCTATTACACTCACCTCTAAGCAGGCAACTAATTAATGTGTTTATCCTCATAACACCCTTGGGAGCAAGGGAAAGTGCTACTCTTTCTTTTTCCCCCCAGATGAAGAACTCAAATAACAGATTAAATGATTTCCTCAAGGTCACATAGTAAATCTCTGACGGTGCACAGAATGAACTTCTTGTTTCACGCTGTTACCCTCACCCCTAAATCAGTTCTTTGCCTAAAATGACGACACCCGTCACTAACCTGATGCTGATCACGACTATTTTGGCAGTCAGCTCTTCTTACGCTGCTAGTTTAAACTCTGCTCAGTTTTGTATTGAACTTGCCCTGCAGAGTACAAACTTCGTGCCAGTGCTCAGTGAACACAGAGCACTAAAGTGGATTTCAGGCATATTTTACCGTGGAGCTTGCTTGGAAAGCTCTGGGATTGCCTCATGGTGCCCTTTGTAATTCGTGTCACAACTGAGGTCTGCGTTATTACCCATAACAGTTTATATTTACAGAGCATCCTCCAGCCAAGGATCTCCGTACACTTCCTATCTATTATTAAAATCTCTCAACGTTCCTGCAAGCTGAATTTGACATCATTTAGGCGACGGAAAAACTGGGTCGTGGAGAGGAAAAAGGCCAAAAATTTAAAAAGAAGTTATTTGAAGATTTTTCTGTTATTTTCCTTGGAAAAAAAATCATTTGTATGCATGTTTGAAAGTTCTCAGACTTGACAAGAGTAATAAAGTTGTTCAGCCAACCATGACCATCATCGATGTGCCTAGGCATGATAGTGGCTAGCACTGTCTACAGCAATTCTCAAAACAGCAATGAGGATTTTATGTATTTCTTGTTTTATTAACACAGACTACATGTGCAATTATCTGTGGCACATGTTTATTCTTACCCTAAAGAAAATCATACATATTTGATTTTCATAACAGCCAACAAAGCCTTGTCAAAGGTGACTAGTGCTAGTCCTCAGTTCTAGCTAAGAAGTACGTTTGCTGCATTTAATTAGCCTTTAGTGCCTCCTTGCTCCTGCCAAGAATAATCTGCAATTGGCTGAATGGTGGCAGAGAAGGTCTGTACCGGAGTAACCTGGGAAGAGGTTCTTATCTTCAGGACAATGTTGCTTTCTGGCAGACAGTGTCAGCTGGAGTCATTGGATAATCCCTTGGGATACTTCAGCGTGGGTCAGCAGCTCATCCAGTGAACACTGATCAGTCCCAGGTACAGGTTGGAGGTTGTGTTGTTTCAGGTTGTAAGAAAAGCGCGTTTTTTCTACTCTGTGACTCCAGTTTGTGATGTGGAGTGCAATACAGGATGGTTTATTTTGCAGGCACTCAAAAGCTCTTTTCAAGAAGAGAAAGAAAACTAACTCCTGACTTACGAGCAAAAACAAATAGACGTTTAATATGCTTTGTATCACTTAAAATATAAAAGAATCTTGGGATATTCTCTAATAAGCACTCTGGTGTAAGTAAAAAAAAAATCTGGCTTCAACTTTACTGCAAACCTACTGAGCTGCCAAACAGACAGAACATTGCAGATGAGTTGTGGCATTGCAATTACATGCTGCGTTTATGCCACCTACAGGCATTAATACCCACTTTTCAACAGGTTTGCCTGCCAAACTTTCTGTGTACTTCTTTTCTGGACCGCTGTGAGAAGACTCCATAGCAGTTAGCCCTGACCTTCGGCCCATAAAAACATTCTGTTCAGCTTATTAAAAATTAACACAAGCATTTAATTAATCTGATCCACTAACTGAGCTTGCCTCTTCCTTGTCACTTAGGTACTGTGGCTGTGAAGCAATGAGGACACTGAAATCAACTTTATCAAGTGCTTTTTGTAATGGTTGGCAAGGGTTACAGTAAACCCAGAAATAGCCTATGGCCCCCACCGAAACCCAGCAACTTCAGGGATGATACACAGACCTCCCAACAACACGTATTCCTGTGCCCAAAATTAGTAACGCAACAAATAATGATGGTGTCATTACTTCAAGGGATTTAGGCAATGAGTTTTAAGAGCCTCTTTTTATGCCAAAAAAAAAAAAAAAATCCCAGATGCTTTTAGGAAGGCAAGCGATGGGGAGAGAAGTTTTCCATTGGTAAGAGGTCAGCCTCTCCAGCAGGACTGTACAGTCTCACGCTGCTGTCTTGGAGAAGAGGCTGTTTTCGAAGCTGGGGGGAAGTGCCACCTGGAGGACCACTGCTCAGGTCCCCCACAGCCGGGCTCTCCCGCAGCTCTCCTGAGAATCAACTCCACTGGCTCTGTTCACAGCCCCAGGCCAGAGACGATCACAGGCCACGGTCTGGCAGCTGCCATCTCTAGCCTCCTTGGAGCTTAATTTCCTGAGAATTAAGTCAGAACACGCACAAGATAATTAAAAGAAGTTCTCTCATCCTTCTTTCCTCACCCCAAGGGACATTTTAGAGTATATACTATTTACCAGCCGCAAAACAGTCTGTTGTTCAATAGAGACACTTGCTTCCACTTTAAATAATTCAGCAGATGTTGCTGCCTTTTTGCCGTGATCTCTGTGATTCTCCTGTAGTCAGCCTGCCACGGAGAGAGCCAGGGGGATGCCTTTTTTGTGTTCAAGCCTCTCAGGCTGCCTGCGAGCTCTCAGTACAGAAGAAGCTTGGGCAAGCTCATGTCATACTGCGCTAACAGCTGGCCTGACGGTGGCTGGTCTGGTTTTTGGATGGCTGAGAGATGTGCCACAGATTGGGAGAGAAGGGGCAGCTCTGACTCTGTGAAGGTTTGTGCCACTGCTTTGTCAGCTAGGAAATAATACTCGGAGGTTTCAGCAGAGTACCTGGCTAAATCAGAGGTGAGTTTGTTGCAGGGGGCTTGTTTGTTCGATGCAGGTACATGGAGATCATAGAATCACAGAATGTTTTGGGTTGGAAGGGATCCCTAGAGGTCACCCAGTCCACCCCCCCCTGCAGGGAGCAGGGACACTGCTAACCAGATCAGGTTGCTCAGAGCCCCATCCAACCTGGCCTTGAATGTTCCCAGGGATGGGGCCTCCACTACCTCTCTGGGAAATCTGTGCCAGTGTTTCACTACCCTCATTGTAAAGAATTTCTTCCTTATATCCAGTCTAAAACTACCCTGTTTTACTTTAAAACCATTACCCCTTGTCCTGACACAGCTGGCCCTACTAAAAAGATCTTCCCCGTCTTTCCTATAGGCCCCCTTTAAATACTGAAAGGCTGCAATCAGGTCTCCCCGCAGCCTTCTCTTCTCCAGGCTGAACAAGCCCAACTCTCTCAGCCTGTCCTCATAGGAGAGGGGCTCCAGCCCTCGGATCATTTTTGTAGCCGTCCTCTGGACCCGCTCCAACAGTTCCATGTCCTTCTTGAGATGTGCAGAAGTCCTTTCAGACTGGGGCTGGATTTTTCTCCTCCTTCTGACCCAGAGGGATAGCTCTCTGGGAGGTGTGAAAGATTAAATTCCCTTGCATCCTGAAACCAGACTGCTGCTCGGACCAGCATTTGCCTCCTCAACCCCACCTTTAACAAGCAACAAGCACATTAAGGCTTTCACTTACAGAACTGCTGTAACAAGCAGGGCAGCCTCTTCCACTTTTATTTAGAAGCAGGTTGTTCACCCCATCTCCTCGCTCACTCAAGCTCAGTGCAGCCTCAGAGCTTCTTGTTAGCTGGGGATGCCAGCTGAAAAAATAGGAAGGGCACAGACAGCCAAGGGCTTTTCACTTCTCAGCAAACGCTACTGGCCACCACAACCCCCCGCCAAGGCATTTCTTGCGTGCTTCTGCACAGGTTTGCTTACAGCTGGAAAGAGCATTAACTGCCTTAGCGAAGATAAGCGGAACTTCTGCGTGTTCATCCTGGTATGGCCGTGGCATAGCAACAACTGGCAAATAACCGTGTAGGAGATGTTAGTAGTGTGGCCACAAGCACTTTTTGAGGCACAGATTACACACACTGGTCTATGGTCATAAACGGTGCAACTAATACTAGGATTTGGGGGAAAGCACAGGAAAATTATTCTTGGGTGGTTTTTGTACTAGGGGCTTCTGTTCTCCTTTATCTTCCTGTCTTCAGTATCCCTTCTCAGACTCCCTCCATCTTTACCTTTAACAAAAGCATCATGTCTATCATCGCTTTCTTCTACAACACCTTTCTCCAGTCCTCACAGGTCTCTCCTGCTCACCTCTACTTTTCTTCTCTTTTCATTCCTCCATTCACAAGAGGAGGTAGAAAGGAGCTACAGTTTGGACAGGCTTCAAAGGTATTGTTTTCAGTTGTGTGCAAGTTTCGCCTTCATCAACACCGCAATCATCTCCTGAGCATGGACTCCCAGCAATCTGAGTTCCAGCCTCTGGTCAGATTTCAGCAAGCTTGGCTACTGAGAGATAGTCCGGTGACTTAGGAAGCCTAGGATCAGTTTTGGGATACAAAATCCCTTTGTGACTCTGTATAATTCCTTTCATCTCTATGCGATCTCAATTCATTCCCTTAACCCTTCAGTACATCATATATAAAGCAGGGGCAAGGACAATCTTTACTTCTGAATGATGCAGTGACATCGTGCTGCGTGGCATTTAGACTCCCTGTGGAAATAAGAGGCAAATGAGCACCCATGCCTACAGAAGCAGTGCCACCTTTGCGGCGAGAGGCCGCAGGTAGGAGGTGACCTGCTCCCCGTGCGGGCACGCACAGAACCTCGCTGTGTCCCTCACCAGGCCACGTGAAATCTGAGGAGCCTTCAGCACAGCAACGTCTCTGGCCACAATGAAGCGAATTCTGTGTGAATGATGTTAAATTCCCCCAGGATTGATTAGAAATTAGAAACACAAGGCTGATGGGGAGTGGCTGAGGGACCTGGGGATGTTCAGCCTGGAGAAGAGGAGGCTGAGGGGAGCCCTGATCGCCCTCTACAACTGCCTGACAGGAGGGGGGAGCCAGGTGGGGGTTGGTCTCTTCTCCCAGGTGAGGGGCAATAGGACGAGGGGAAATGGCCTCAAGTTGCACCAGGGGAGGTTTAGGTTGGACATTAGGAAATTTTTTTTTACTGAAACTGTTGTCAAGCACTGGAACGGGCTGCCCAGGGAAGTGGTCGAGTCCCCATCCCTGGAGGGATTTTAAGAGATGGACAGACAAGGTGCTCAGGGACATGGTTTAGCGGTGGGATGGTAGGGTTAGGTTAATGGTTGGACTTGGCGATCTTAAAGGTCTTTTCCAACCTAAAGGATTCTATGATTCTATAAAATCACTCCCCCCTCCCCCCGTGGTAACGCCAAGATGGATTTCTCCCAAAAGAAGTGCAAGATAACGCGACACTGAGCTTTGCTTTCAGGCATTGGTTATGCCTGGTTAGATTATGCATAATCTAACCTTCCAGCCTTTCAGCTTGGCTGCTTCGCCTAATAACTACAGCACTTGGATAAAAAAAAATATTTACGCCGTCTCCATGTGCTTCGCCGCCTGCAATTAAACCACGAGAGAAGCCGCTGACACGCAGCACACCCGCCCCGGCACACGCGTGAAGCCGCTTCGCTCGCCTTTCTCCCTCCCACCCTCGGGTTTCTCAGGGGCGGGCCCCACCGCCCCGCGCTGAGGCGCTCCCCTCAGCGGCCCTTTCCCGCCAAACCGCCCGCGCCTCGCGCACGGACTCTGCCCCGTTGCCATGCCCGATGACGCCCCCTCTCTCCATTTTTCTCATTGGCTGCTCCGCCGATGACGGCCCTTCCAAGTGCGCCTCTCCGTGATTGGTTTGCGAGAGAGGGCGGTGCGAGCTTTGATTGGCGGCCGGGGAGAAGAGGGGAGCGGGATTGGTTGGGAGCGGAGGCGGGGCGCGGTGCATTGTGGGGCGGCGGGCGCGCGCGCGCGTGGGGCTGATGGCGGCCATCGGTGTTCACCTGGGTGCTACCTGTGCCTGCGCCGCCGTCTATAAGGTGAGGGGCTGCGGGGCTGCTCCGCTCCGCTCCGCCTGGCGGGGCCCCTCGGGAGTCCTTGCCGGGAGGAGGGGGTGGGCCGCGGTCGTCTCTGTTCCCTCCCGGCGCTGCGGGGTCCCGCAGCGAGCAAAGCCCTGACGGGGCGCGGTGTCCTGAGGGGTGCCCCTCACGGGCGGTGCCCCTCACGGGCGGTGCCCCTCACGGGCGGTGCCTCTCTCCGCAGGATGGCCGCGCCGACGTGGTCGCCAACGACGCCGGGGACAGGGTGACTCCAGCAGTCGTCGCTTTCTCGGAAAGCGAGGAGGTGAGGCTTCCTTTCTGAGATGGTGGCATGGGGCGGAGGGGAGCTCTGCCTGCCGCTCAATTCTTTCCCTTCTTTGTTTTTCGCTCAGGTTGTTGGCTTAGCTGCAAAGCAAAGCAGAATAAGGAATATTTCAAACACTGTAGTGAAAGTAAAGCAGATCCTTGGGCGAAGGTAAGGGAACAGGTGTGAGAGGGAAGGTGAGAAGTTGAGTTTTCCCCATTAAAGCTAGTCAGTGAAATTGAGTCTCAGCACTGATATTGAAGGCATTTTAATCTAATTTAATTTAATCTGATTTTAATTTAATAAAGCGGTTTAAGTGTCACAGTAGTTAATTTAACCTGGCATTGACAGGGGAGTATGTCAGATCTTAAAAAAATCATTACATTATGAACTTCTTATTCTACATTTCATTCCAGAAATGAAGAGATACTTAGTATTTTATATCTGCGTTTGCCTGTGAAATCAAGTTGTGAAACTTATGAACAAGTTGTGTATATGCTTTTGATATATACTTAAGTTTCTCAACTAAAATGTCTTGTTATTACCTGGATTTTTTCCTGTGGCTAAAACCCATGGCAGCTTTAGTTGCATGAAGCTTTGTATTGCCTTTTATTACAATTGTGAAACACATTGACATGATGCCTGTTGTGATTCTTCAGTTAGTGGAGCTGTGACGATTTGCGCTGGCAGTTACAGTGATACTAGAACTAAACGTGCTGGTTTAGGTCTAACATCAGAGATGTGACAAAGCCTTTAAGCAGTAACCTAACTGTGTGTTGCAGCTCTTCCATTGAAAGGCGTTGACAAGATGATGTCCCTTCTGACGTATTTCTCGGCACTTTTCAGATGCTAACTTTTCGTAGTTAGTAGAGGGTTAAGGATAGTCAGCTTATTGCTGCCACCTTATTTCAGTCAATGCAACAAAGGTGCCACTAAAACCTTTTATGACGATTGGGGTAGCAGGTTAAAACAATGTCTTGGTTTTTGTTTTCCCTTTGGACTAACTAGGGGCTATTTTTGTGGAAACAAATTTTGGTTGAAGTATAGCTTCATATGCTGTAGACATTATAAGGAACATCAGGAAGATGAATTTGTGTGATTACCCTTGAGCGTATGATTTATCTTGTTATTTTGAATTTGTCTGGACAGCTCTGGTGACCCACAGGCAGAGAAATATATTGCAGAAAGCAAATGTTCAGTGAGTATGGCCTATTTTTTTTATTGTTCTCAGAATAACTTGTATCACTTTATACTGTTCTTCTTGGCATTGTTTGTGCCAGACCATGTTTCTGTTCTGTAACTATGAGCTCTCATTATGTGACGTCCATTTGCTGCTGTATGGAATGTTTCTTTTTATAAAAAGTAGAGGACTTTGTGTTCTAAGATCTGCTGTTGTAACACAGTCTAACAGAAAAATTATATCTGCCTTTTGGCCATTCTCAAAAGGGAAGTTTCTTAATATATTTGGGTAATAGCATTGTGGTGTTTCTTAGCGCTGGTAGAAGATGCTCAGGATACAGCATTCTGTGATAAAAATGCTTAACCGCTTGATTTAATCTCAGCATTTAATTTAAATAATACTGTGCTTATTATTAGAAACCTTTTTGCAGAACAAGAGAAAAATTATCCTGAAAAATACATTCCTAAAGAAGGAACAAGTTTTTCTCTGGTTTTTGGCTGTTCATTATTGATAGGCTTATGTAGATATTTTTTCGTTATGTATTGATTTTTTTTCTTGTGGACTGTAAGCAGGCAAGTACTTTTGTTCTAAATGTTGCTTTTGTACTAAGGAAAAAATCTTAATAAGAAAGTCTGGAGTCTTTAAGTCCATATGAATGTCACTGTCATGTCTGTTGGATAATACAAGGGATTTTTGCGGAAGCATTTATTTTCTTGTAACTAATGCAGAAAGTATTTACATGGTCCAGTGTTTTTTACTTGAACAGAAACTAAATTAAACATTACTTTTTGTTAATAACCAAGTTGCATATCTAACAAAGGTATGTTGGTCTGTTTTGCTTACAGATAATTGAGAAGAATGGAAAACTTCAATATGAAATAGACAATAAATTTATTAACCCAGAAGATGTGGCAAAACTCATTTTCAGTAAAATGAAAGGTAGATAATAAGTAAAACCATAGCGTTTTAGGTTTTTAAGCTGTCCTCGTATTTTTAAGATGTGGTATATTAGTCTTTTTTGCTTTTAATCAACATGTTCTGCCTATGTTTATAAACAGAAACTGCTCAGTCTGCATTGGGTTCAGATGTAAATGACGTTGTTATCACAGTACCATTTGATTTTGGAGAGAATCAGAAAAATGCCCTTGGGTAAGAGGATTAAGATTTTTGTTATTTAATGTGCCTAAAGCCAGACCAGCTGGCAGATCAGCGATGGGGATTCTCCTGCTGGTGTGGAGCTCACAACTGTCAGTCGAGACACTGGGATACTATGTAAATTGGGAAAATGTGAAAGTAGGAGATAAAAATCCTGACTTCAGAAACTTTTCATGGAATTGACTGTTGTAATCAAAACGAAATTCTGAATCAACCAAAGTGAGAAGGGGAATTTTGGTATCATGAAGGACAGAATAGCATTTCATATGTGTTATTTCTAGTGGATCTTCAGTGTCCGCTTTGAAATGCAAATAGTTTCTCAGCCCTCTTCCATCATTTCCATTCATACAGCGATCCTCACCGACCCAAACAGTGTTACATGACTTTACTGAGGAGTGTTTTATCACAGGATAGATAGGGAATAGACACCAGTATTTTACGTGGAAGTTCTGCTTGGAAGTGTAGCTGTAAAAGTTCTTCTATATGAAAACATAAGTAGACTTAAAGCTGCGCATAACTGGCAGAAAATATTTCTATTTTCTGATCTGTAGAAGCCCTTATGTTGAACTGTCATGAAATACTTAAAGCACACTTCAAAGTTGGTCATAAAACATTAGTGAGCTGGGTATTTGCAGTATTGCTTTGGCATACAAGTTTCAAAATAACTTTGAAGTGGAGGAAACAACTTGTAAGGCAGTCCCAGGGTTACTGAAATTTCAAGAAAACTTAATGAAAATGTTAGAACTGTGGTGTGATAACTTGATTTGGAAGTAAAAGCAATTTTTCTAGCATGATATCTGTTGAAATAATGTACCAAGAACTTTTAATCCCACACCTGAAGATAAGTTAGCAGGTTTGATTGAGGGTGGGGTTTTTCATCTTGTAGTTGAAGGGGGGTTTGCTGGGTTTATGGGGGATGTAGCTTTTCCTTTGACAATAAGCACACAGCAGGTCCAAGTACCTGAAGAACACAGTAGCAACTGAACTTCTTGGTACCTTTCTTTTCCAGTCGCTTTGCTTTGTTAATACCTTGCTGTAAACAAGTTCTGAGTTGGTGACATACATAGTTCAGATGAAATCTTAATAGCGTGTGTGACTATAGTGAAATCATTAACATGAAATACTGTTATGCCTTATCACAGGGAAGCAGCTGCAGCTGCTGGATTTAATGTTATGAGATTAATTCATGAACCTTCTGCAGCTCTCCTGGCTTATGGAATTGGCCAAGATTCACCCACTGGGAAAAGGTAAAATCCTAGTATTTTACTTCCTAAATTTAAGCTGCTGTACTTAAATCCTGAGAAATCTTAGGTGAGGGAATGCTGTGTTGCCTTAGCACTCAATACAAAATTAATTATTTCAGACTTGTTCTTTTCTCTCTCAATAAAGCCAATAATAATTTAGAAGTTGCCAATCTGTAGTGTTTTAAATCCCTTTGTTCTGATTTTTATTTTTTTTATAATTGTCTTTAAAGATTTGTCCCCAGATTCTGTCTTGCTCTTTAAGCTGATTGGCTTGAAGAAAAATGCATCCCTTCTTAAACAGATTTTGGCACAGTTGGTTTTTAATTGTGGGTTCTTCACCCCAAAGCAAATTCTCTTCACAAAGTTGATTAAAGCCTGCAATGCATTATGTGGTGGTCATCTTTTTAGAAAGCATGTCAGAGTAAACATAATTTATGTGCCTTATTAATACTACTCTTTTTTTTTTTTTACCATGGCAGCAATGTGCTGGTTTATAAACTTGGTGGAACATCGCTTTCTATCACAGTCATAGAAGTAAACAGTGGAATATATCGTGTGCTTGCTACAAACACAGATGATAGCATCGGTGGAGTTTGCTTCACAGAAGCTCTAGCACAACACTTAGCTTCTGAATTTCAGAGGTAGGTTTTGAATTCCAGTTATGTTGCTGTTAGGACAGGAATCTTGTTATCTGATGCTTGCTTTCAAAAAAAACCCAGCATATTGGGTTGTCAGGTCTGGCGGGCTGTCTGTGAGTGAAATAGCTCAAATAAAGATATTAAAGGAACAGTCAGTTGTTGGTCAAGGAAGAAGACTTGGGAAATACTTGGTTTTGGGTAGATGTTGCCTGAAGTCGGTGTTAAACCATAAGGGCTCAGCTATGAACTGTTCTGTGTTTTGAGTGATGTATGTGACTACAGGTTGCTTACATCACTTCACTCACGAGCTTTTGGGGTGGTAGGGAATTCACCTGTGTGGGTTCTGTTTGGTTTTCTTGTTGGCACAAAGGAACAAAATGAGTAAATGCCTTACTGTTCACTCTGATCTCAGGGTGGTCAGTTGCATACTATGGATGAAACATGCTATTCTGTTGACATGTCCCATGTTCGGTGTTCTATTTCTTAATCTGTGGTTAAAAGCAGTTAACTTGCAGGCGTTGCTGTTCCTTGCAGTCACTTACAGGATTTGTTCAGCCAAGAAACGGTTCAGAAAGACTTAAATCTCTATGATAAACACTAATGCCTGAGTTCAGTGTGCCTCTACACAGTGTTCTTTAGCTGAAATTGAAATAGACACTTTTATTCTTTGCCAGCTTTCAGTAGTGGTGTTGTAGATAATAACTGAAATGCTTACAGAAAAAAATTCAGTAGCTTTCAGCTGTTTTTCCTTTCAGAAAGTCAGTGTTATCACTCAAATGCCTGCCTTTCTAAACTGATATCTCTGGTTTGTTTTTTTTTTAAATGTAGGTCTTGTAAACACGATATCAGAGGAAATCCCAGAGCCATGATGAAGTTAATGAACAGTGCTGATGTTGCAAAGCACTCGTTATCAACACTGGGAAGTGCAAACTGTTTTGTAGATTCATTGTATGATGGATTGGATTTTGATTGTAATGTGTCCAGGTAAAAAAAAATCTTGAAGCTACTGCTTCTATATATAAGACTATGTTGGAAATATTTCTAAGTGGTGTTTAGGATGTTTAATAAGCTTTGATTTTTTTTTTTTTTTTGGTGGCATTGATTTTAGAAGTGGAAGTAAGATAGAAGACGAACTTGCTTTCTTTCAGCTTTGTTTCATACTGATCTGTTGCGATGCGATCTGTAGTAGTTAGGGTAGTGACGCTAACAATGTTGCCCAAATGGCTAGAAAATAAAGTGCAAAAGGCTCAGGGAGACCCTATCTTTGGAGTTTGGCTGTTGATGAAAGGGGACTAGGTACTGTAATTACTCAAGGTGGGAGGGGGTTTCCCCCTACTACAGTTTTTGTTGTTGTTTTTCCCTTAAAGAAAAGAATACTTGTGGACTCTTTCATCTAAATAAGCTCCACAATGACAGGAGTCATGGAAATCTTGACGTTGCCTCTATTTGACAGCTGCAGTAGAAAAATGTTTTCTGTCTTTTTGTTCATACTGCTGTGTCCTCCTCTAAGTCTTTTCTTTCTTGGGATGATCTCTTATTGAGATGTTTAGCTAATTTTGATTGCTATTCCAGTCAGCAGCAGCTTTAGCAAAATGAAATAACTTCTCAATACCAGAACTGTGCATCCACTGCTGCAGCAGCTGGATCTGGTAAAATAAGGCACAGTATGTTTGCAAGTGTGAAAAGCAATGCTGTATAACTTGTGTGGCTCAGTTTTGGATAAGGATGCTAAATCCTGTGGACTTGCATTGCAGTATTTGACTTGCTGTATTTGTACAGAGTAAAACTTCCTTTTCAGGCTTGAAAGAGCCTGAAGCAAGCACAAGTTTGTTTCTCAGCTTGCTTGAGTATATACTCCCTGTGTGCAAATCAGGGGGCACAGCTTGATTTGCCTCTGAAAAGTCAAGAGACACGTTTGAGTCTTTGCGTCTCCATTTTAAAGATGATGAAGCAGTTCCAGGATTTTTGCTGCTTTTTTCCCTGCATATGAGTCAAGAGAACAATACTGTTGTTTTTTCTAGAGTACGCTGAAGAATGAACGTGGATTCCATGTAGGTGTTAATGATGGGATCAATAGCACAGATATTTTCACAACAACAAAATAATTTCTTTGCAATTAATAATTGTTGGGGTTTTTTAAAATCCCTTAGTACCAGGTATAGCTAGAGAACCAAAGTATATTTTAAAAAGGATTGTTCTTTCATTTCGGGTATTTGTCTCTAATGGATGAGATGACACTTCTTGAATTTTTTTTCTTCTAGGGCCAGATTTGAGCTTATCTGTTCTTCACTTTTCAGTAAATGTGTAGAAGCAATTAAAAAGCTCTTGCAGCAAGTTGGATTTACAGCAGATGATATCAATAAGGTAATAAATAGAATTTCTGTATTGCAGGTTGTGATCTTTCTGTTTTGTCTGTCAGAAGAAAGGTTTTGAAATCATTAAGGTGTGTTTTCCAGGTAGTTCTGTGTGGTGGGTCTGCTCGAATCCCAAAGCTACAGCAGCTGATCAAAGACATTTTCCCAACTGTGGAATTACTGAATTCAATTCCTCCAGATGAAGTTATTCCCATTGGTGCAGCCATAGAGGCAGGAATTCTGCTAGGGAAAGAGAATCCTTTGTTAGAAGAAGAAGCACTCTTCATTGAGTGTTCTGCTAAAGATATTCTTCTTAAGGTAAGGCTAAAATTACTTAACCTAGAAAACTCTACTGCTGCATATAAGTGAATATACAGCACTACTTATGCATGACTGATGTTAGAGAAACAGTATTGTTTTATTTGTTCTATAGGTTGACTGTAGATCAGCAGTAAGTGGCAACTTAGGTTTATTGACAAAAAGAAGGCGACAGGAAAAACTGCTTGATTTTAAGGGGAGATAGATTGTGTCTTTGCTGTGTTGTAGTAGCTGGACTTTGTAATTTATTTATAGGAATGGTTTTTTTACTTGCTGTGATGGTAAATGTAGCAGAGAGAATGAATCTTGGACTTCCTTCTCATGCAGCACTGTTGTAACACTTCCAGCTCACTGAAGTACTTAGAGAAAGGCATGAACTTTTTTTTTCTTTTTAAAGGGAGTAGACGAGTCAGGGGCTGACAAATTCACAGTGCTGTTTCCATCAGGGACACCATTACCAGCTCGAAGGCAGCACACCCTGCATGCTCCTGGAAACACTTCTTCTGTATGCCTCGAACTATATGAGTCATTGGGGAAAAGCCCCATGAATGAAGGAGGCAAATTTGCACAGGTGAGTATATACACGTTCATATGCACTTTTGATATTGATCACTTGGAAATTAAGTGGATCTGGGAAAGAAAAAAAAAATTTAAAACCGATCCCACCCCTACCAAAAAACTTCTTGTTACAAAATTAGAATTACACACTTCTCTTTGGAAATGGTCTTTAAGCATTCTTCTATAAATGTGTTATGAAGTATTGAAGCAGTTCTTAAAGAAATTGAAGTTTCCCTTTGGAAATGGGCTGGCTGGGTTTGATGTTTGGCACTACTGCACTAAGCTCAGCTGGAGTGAGAGATGATAACCAGTCATTCCAATAGTACACACAACTCCCAATGCTTTAGAAATGAAGCCGCTGGAGGTAATGATGTAGCTGATGTATGTACTGTTGATTACTTTTTGATTTTCCTGGATTGGTCAGGATCTTGGTGTTAAATACCGCATTAGATTTTTCACAGTGGTAAGGTGACACGATTAAATCATCACATGATAACGAACCTGTTGAGAGAAGACAGCTTGTTTGAAACAGTGTGCTTATGTTGGCTTTGGTGTGCTTAAAGCAGAGGCAGATGTGGCTGAAATAGATGGAATCCTTGAGAAAATTGTTACTCTACCTTGGTCCTGCCCAAAGATCTGTAAGGGGATAGGGAAAGGATGTTACCTAATAATTACAGAACTGATCCTAAGTGAAGGAACATGCTCAGCTCTTATTGTAGTCTGTGGGAGCTGTAGGTACTCCAGCTATCTTGGTGAGAGACCTGAAACAAACCCACTGAAATGGTCCTGCAAAGAGCTAAAAATACATTGATTTGCACTACGGATGAATGAAGTCCACTAGGGCGTGCTTCGGTGTTGAATCATTGGTGTGAGATGCTAAACAGAATGAATTCACACCTTAGCTGCTGTGCCACTCCCATTAAACTGCTATGCAAGGAATTAGAGAACGTTATAATTTAACATCTTTCTTTTTTTTAAATAGATTGTACTCCAGGATTTAGATAAAAAGGAGGATGGCCTACATGATATACTGACTGTACTCACTATGAAAAGGTACCCGAAATACTTACTGTTCTGCTCTAACTTGCTACGTCACACTCCTGACAAGCAGCCTACCCTTACAGAATGTTTAATTTTGTGTTGAGAAATTCCAGCGTTTCATTGCTTACAGGGCTGTGTCCTAGCAGGGGTAAATTCTGTAGGAATGCGGGGTTTGTGCAGTACCTTCCATCCTTTCATTGTATGATTCCTGAAAAAATAAAACTTAACACAGTTGTATAGATGATATTTAGCAACTTTTGAACTGCCAATCAGTTTAACCATGCTTGAGAGAAGTAAAATTTCGTGTGGAAGGGCTAAGGGAGTTCTGTTGAATGCCCACGCTCTTAGGAAAGGACTTGAGTAACATCTGTCTTTATTAGTTGCTAAGGAATCCAGGAAGGACTTCTCGCATGCAGCATTTGTGACGAAAACACTGTGGCTCTCTCCTTTGAGACAGGGTTGTTAAGCATGAGAAACAGTGCCACAGGAAATTAGGCTTCATAAATCTACTTTTCACAGAATTACCCGTTTATTACGGGGAAACAAAGTGTCTTATGGTGGGGTGGGGAATGGAGATGACATGATACTGAAGAAATTTATTTCTTGGGTCTTAATAGGAGTGCTTGGGCTTGTTTGAAATAGTTGTAATAGTTCATAAAGATATCAGAAGGTGGAATTCTAAGTAGTCGGAAGTATGTCCTCTGAGGACTGTGCTGAAGTTCAGAGTGCTTTTCTAAATATTAGGAAAGCTGTCTAGATGTTGCTGAAAAACTGAATCCCTACATGCTATTTGAGTTCACAATACTTCATTTTCTTATGTTAACTATCGGGTGTATTAATACTCTATTAATAGGCTTCACTGAAAATACCTTGTTAGTTGTACAGAGATTGGCACTTAGCACTGATAAGAGAAACATCTTGGGGGTTTGTATGTGACTCTAGTGCAGAAAACCTGCATTATTTTAAAGGGGGGTTTAGTAATATTTAGATGAAAAAGATTAGTGGAAGTTCACTAGAACACATCTACTTCTATCTAAGTATTACATGTGACCGGATGAAGTAGGATTCAGTATTGCCTCTAATTCTTAGATTTTGAAAATCAAGGTTTTCTTCCTTGAAGGAGATCCTTGGTATTTAAAGATGACTTCTACTTCTCGAGTCAGGCTCTCATGCTTTGAGAAGATGTGCTTACCTGTTGAGTGCTGTTACTCGGGGCTCTCAAGATGAATATTTTAATAATATTATTTGCATATTCTATTTACAAACCTGTACGAAATAAACTTTAGTTACAATATTGAAACATGTTCCTGAATCTGTTCCACCATATGTAGAGAAGATACCTGCTTTAACAGAGAGGAAGAAGTGCATATCTAAATACCCAGTAAATGAAAAATTTCATAAATCTATTTTGTCTATGTTGAAGCATGTTCTTCCCTGGATATTATGATGCTCATCTTTCCTCCTTTCTGCATGAAGACTGCAGTTGTCTCTGGAACATGCAGTAACATAACAAGTGTTGTGTTGAGATAGTCCTAACCGTACCTTTCTCTGTTGCCTAGGGATGGGTCCTTGCATGTTACCTGCACGGATCAAGATACCGGAAAGTGTGAAATCATCACTGTTGAAGTGGCGTCATAGTCTCTTTTGAAAAGCGACACTTTTCTAAGTTGATTTTTGTCTCTTGTTGACTTTTCTGCCAAAGCAGTGACTCTGAGATGTCTTCAGTGATTCTTAAAGGACTGTAATAAACCGAAGTAAAACATTCATTTGCCACCAAGTCTGTTTGGAGTGGAAAGTGTGGTGCAAAATGTTAATCAAGACATGCAGACAGCAATGCATTGAATCATGAGCACCTGATTTGAAAACCACAGAGGGCAAATCCTCATGCCTGTGGTTCAGCAACAAGCGTATTGTAGAGTCTAAAGACATTTCCTTGAGCTAACGAGGTCGTGTACCCATTCTGCCAGGATACCTGTGGCTTCAGCAGCGTGGCATTGAACCAGCAAGAGCTCGGCTGGTGAAAATCCACTCTCTAACTCTGCCAAATTGTGCTGAAATCCTGCATGGTCTTGATGTTGCCTGAAACCGTGCAGGTGATACCCATTTGCACTGGCCTCCTGAGGAGGATTTTTCTTTTCTTTTTTTTTTTTTTCTGGAGTTGCTGTAAGATGGGTGTTCCCTGAAAAATGTCTAAGGGTTATATGTGCTTATTTATGTGTCATTAATAAAATACATTTTTTTTATGCAGATCCTGGCATCCTCCATTCTGTGTGGCACTGTCCTAATCTTTATCACATATTTGTTTGGATACAAGCTGGCAGCTCTTGTCATTTTAGATAGGGGAGTATGGGGGAGGAGACAGAGCAGGCAAGTGGAGTTAGAGGATTTGGAGAGACCTGTGTTCAATTTCCTGTTTTTCTACAGGCTTCCCACATGTATCTCTATATTCTTCCTACCTCACAAAAGCAATAGAGAGGGCAGAGCATGGATAGAAATTTTGGTGCATTCCAAACAAATGCCTGTGGTGTGAGAGGGGGTCTAAATGGGTGAGGCTTCGCAAGGGGGTGAAGTGCAGGGAGAGTTCTGGGTCTCTGGAAAAATAAGTAAATAGTTCATAGAATGTTTTGGGTTGGAAGGGACCCCTAGAGGTCATCTAGCCCAACCCCCGAGCAGGGACATCTTCAGTCAGATCAGGTTGCTCACAGCCCCGTCCAACCTGGCCTTGAATGTTTCCAGTTCACGGCTTCTTGTGCGAAAACTTCTAAAAGTGTCTTGGAAAACCCAAAGTCTGGTTCTGTTGGGGGCGGTGGGGTCCCACAGCCCCTGTGAATAGGGCTGAGGAGTGGCCGGACGCCTCCATGGGCAGTTTGGTGTGTGCAAGGGTGCCGGCCGGGGGGGGTATGGGGCTTGGGGCCCACTTGAGAGCTCTATTTAGGAACCCCCTCTCCTGGGAAGCGGGAGCGGCACGCCTGGAAAAGCAGCGCCTGCAGCCGTTCCGCGCCGTTCGTTTCCAGCGGGGGGGGGGGGCCGGCCGCTGCCTTCGCGCTTTGAACCGGGGCATCGCTTTGCATTCGCCCCGCTCCCCGCGAATCCTTCCCGCGGCTCCGCTCCCGCCGGGGCCGCCCCCCGCCGCCAAACCCCTTCGCGCGCGGGAGGGGAGGGGAAGGGAAGGGGAGGGGAGGGGAGTGGGGGGGGCAGGGGAGGGAAGGGGAAAGGGGCGGGGGAGGGGAGGGGAAGGGGCAGGGGAGGGGAGGTGGCGGGGAAGGGGCAGGGGAGGGAAGGGGGAGAGACAGTGGCGGGGAAGGGGAAGTGGGAGGGGAGGGGAAGGGGAGGGGAGGGGCAGGGGAGGGGAAGAGACAGGGGCGGGGGCAGGGGAGGGGAAGGGGGAGGGGAGGGGGCGGGGAGGGGAAGGGGAGGGGAAGGGGAGGGGAAGGGGACGGGGAGGGGAGGAGAAGGGGCAGGGGAAGGGGCAGGGGAAGGGAGGAGAAGGGGCAGGGACGGGGAGGGGAGGGGAGGGGAGGGGAGGGGAGGGGAAGGGGAGGGGCGGGGGCAGGGGAGGGGAAGGGGCAGGGCAGGGGGCAGGGGAAGGGGAGGGGCGGGGGCAGGGGAGGGGCAGGGAGGGGCAGGGAGGGCAGGTGGCGGGGAAGGGGAGGGGAGGGGACGGGAGGGGCGGGGAGGGGCGGGGAGGGGCAGGGGCAGGGAGGGCAGGTGCCGGGGAAGGGGCGGGGAGGTGGCGGTGGCGGGGAAGGGGAGGGGCGGGGCGGGGGCAGGGCAGGGGGCGGAGCCGCGTGCGCGCGCCGGCGCCGCAGTCTCCCCGCCGCCCACTTCCGGAGGGGGGCGCAGCCGCGTGGGCCTGGGCGCGGGGCTGGCGCCTGCGGCGGGGGGAGCGCGGCCCGCCCCGAGATGGAGGGGTGGCGAGGAGGTGAGGGAGCGACGGCGGCGGCGCGGGGCCGGGGCCGCGGCCGCCCGGGGAGCCGCGCTCGGGCTTCCCCTCCCTTCTCCCTGCGCTGGGCGGGCCGAGCGGGCGGGCGCGGGGCGGCCTCCGGTCCGCTCCCGGCGGCGGGGCAGCCGCTGCCGGCCCCTCTCGCCCGGTTCCGCTGGGACCGCTGCGGCCGCCCCGCTCTCAGCCGCCCGCCGCGGTGCCCGGCTGCGGGGCGGGGAGGCCTGGGGAACCCTGCCCGCTTCCCTGCGGGAGCTCCGCCTGCGGCCCGGGAGGGGCTGGGGAGAGGCCGGGGAGGCGCCTGAGGTAAATGCGGAGGGGGGCGGGTAGGGAGAGGCGCTGGGGGTCCCGGGGCGGCCGCGGGAAGGGAGCCCGCCGCCCCCCTCCGCCTGCCCGCAGTGGTGGCGGGGCGCCCCGCAGCCGAACCCCTCCGGGGGCGGCCCTGTCCCGGCGGGGACACGCGTAACTCGCGGCTCCCCCCCCCCCCGAATTTGATCCCGGCCCAGCGCGGTGTCCCGGGCTGCGGCAGGGGGCTGGCAGCCTTGCCGTGCCGCTCGGCGGAGCGTGGCGTCCCTTTAAATCCGCCTGGCTGACAAGGCACCCGCGATCCTTCTGGAAGAGCGCTGTGGATCTTTTCTTTCCTCGTCCAGTCACCATGGTTGCATCGCGAGTGCTCGATTCCACTCGACTAGCTGCAGATATTTGGCGGTCTTGTTAAAGAACGGAGGTTTCTTTGTCACCAGAGTTCAGTTATGGGATGCTGGAATCGTAGGAAAATTACTCGGTTCGTAGTGCAGCTTTCGCCTGTGGGAGTCTCTGCCCTCCGAAATACTTGCTGTTGTTTATAAACATACGTACTGTACAGAATAAAGGTGCAGGGAGGGAATCGTGGATGTGTTTCACTTCACTTGTTAGAGAAGGGTCGAGTTTGACTCTGTGAGACACTGTAGTTGTACAAGAGACTCGTGGAATGCTATCGCAAATGATGATGTGGGGACTCTGGGATAAGGCGTAATGATTTCCTTTTAGCGAGACATTAAATAGGATTCTTTACCAATTTTCTTATTGTAGCTTGGTATGTGCCATGTCTAGCTTCACTTGAGACCCTCCAAGAATTATGTAGGAAGGAAAATCTCAGATGTAAATCCATTGGAATCACCAACAGGAGTCTAAAGAGTTATGAGGTGGAATATTTGTGTGACTACAAGGTAGAAGAGGTAAGAGAAACACAGACCAATTTGATCACTCTTTCAGCTGAAATTTGGAAGCGAGCCAAAGGTAGTTTTGCTCATGATATAAAGTAGCAGGCTGTGAGGACAAAGCTCTTGCTTGACGTCGAATGAAACATCTTTTAATCTTTGAACTGTAAACAGAAAGCGTTGTGCGTGCTGCTTCTGGTATGTTGCAGGAAGGTCTTTTTCTGAAATTACAGAGATGTTAGAATATAAAATGTTTTGCCTTTGCGTATCTAGAAGTTAAGCAAAATGCTTTTAGGTTGTAGCTTGGTATGTATTACGATGCTGCTCCTTTATTTGCAGGTAACAGTCTATGTTTCTCTCTTGACTGTTGTAGTCTTGGGGAAGAGTTAGGGCCATGTCCTGCAACTGGATTCCTACGGCTCGATTGTGCCAGTGAAATTCAGTCTCAGGATTTGGCCTTGTTACAGTTATTTGGCCTTTTTAAAACAAGTACAAAATGTATGATTCTTGATTATAAATACCATATGACGTGTTTTGAATGGATTACTCCTTTGGGAAGATGGTCGATATGACAAATAGTGTTTTTTAGAGATCTTTTTTTCAGTAAGTTTAGAATAATTTTTTTTTTGTTCCCGATGTGATACAACTACATTCTGCTTGTACATACGAGTCGTGCAACTAGTTAGTATAACTTAGACCTAACAGCCTTAACAAACTAGCCTCCTCCAGGTATAACGTTAGCAAGCAGAGTTCATCCCAGCTGTTTATTTCTTTGCCCCTAGAGACGATATGTAAAGTATCCAAAGTTGTGCTATACGTTAATTTGCAAACAGAAAACTTGATTTTTCTCTTTCTCCCCAGTTCTCATTGTTATGGGGACATCAAGACCTTCTGCACTGTGTGCTGTTTCTTAACTCCAGAGCTCTTTTGTGTTTGTCTGTGTACTCTCTGGTGCTGGGTTTCAGCAAAATCAAATGTGGCTAAATCTGGTATCTGTTTCTGTATTTCAAGGGCACAGAATACTATCTTGTGAAATGGAAAGGATGGCCAGAATCTTCAAATACTTGGGAACCTCAGAAAAATCTGAAATGCCCATTGCTTCTTCAAAACTTTCTTAGTGACAAGAATGAATACTTGTCTCGGGTGAGAGAAGGCAAAGCACTGAAAGTGAGAAACCATGTTAAAGCTTTGAAACCTGCGGTTGCAGATTACATTGTAAAGAAGGCTAAGCAAAGAATAGCTCTGCAGAGGTGGAAAGAAGAACTCAACAGGAAAAAGAATCATAAAGCAATGATTCTGGTAGAAAACACTGTGGATCTTGAAGGCCCTCCTTTAGACTTCTACTACATTAATGAGTATAAACCTGCTCCGGGAATAAATGTAATAAATGGAATAACGACTGGCTGTGAGTGCACTGACTGCCCCGCTGAGAAGTGCTGTCCAAAGGAGGCTGGATTTATTTTGGCTTACGATAAAAAAAAGAAGTTGAAAATCCAGCCCGGCTTGCCCATCTATGAATGCAATTCGTTTTGTAGGTGTGGGCCTGACTGCCCTAATAGGATAGTACAGAAAGGTACACCGTACTCGCTTTGCATCTTCAGAACTAACAATGGCCGTGGCTGGGGAGTAAAAACCCTCCAGAAAATTAAAACCAACAGTTTTGTGATGGAGTATGTTGGAGAGGTATGTATCTATCTCATATAGATGAATTATTTACAGTAAAGGAAATGTTGGAGAAGATCTTGATGAGCATTCTCTCAGTTTTAACACTTCTTCTACTATGAAATAGATAAGTCTACTGCTGAGTAGAGGAATGTGATAAATAGACATTCTAGATGACAGAAAAAATGTATTGTCTGGAATGTCCTCTATTCCAGAGCAACTGTGAAAGGTTGAATGTAAAGAGCATATTTACCCTGTGTGTTGCTAAACAGTTATTTTAGATATGCGCCCTAATATGATTTCTAAAGGCAAGTCCTTCTCTTCTTTCATGGTGGTCATGTTCTTCATTCTTCCCTCATCATCTTCATCATTGTAGCTTTTGCTGTTCCCCAGGCGTAGTTGCTACCAAACTCCCCACCCAGTCTGTCAGTCTCTTTTCTTTTTGGTCTGAACTTTTAAGGTAGCATTTCCAAATATATTTATTACTTTTGATTAACATCAAGAGTAAGACTTGCAATATGGGCATTATCTGTTTACTTGATCTCGTACTATTTCAAACAGAAAGTTTGTGTTATAAAATACAGACCCCGAGTTACTCTGGAGATTCTGTATTGCCTGGTGTTTATCTGGTTCGACCTCTGCTCTTCTGCGGGGCTCTTTACATCAGTAGCTCCTGGCAGCTTCTCTGATCCAGTCTGTTGTATTTCTGCCACAAATCTGCCTTGCTACGAAGTTGACTCAGAATAATTCTTTCTGTCCCTTCATACAAATATTTACCATCTTTATCGTATTTCCTCCATCCTTCCTGCCCTAAATCTTCTAACTTCTCATGTTCGTACCTTTCTTGTAAACATAAGAGAGCTCAGTCATTGGAGATATCTCCATTGAGGGGTTAATGCACAAACATGGCTACATAATTTTGTTGCTTAAAGGAAAGAGTGTGTATTTACCCTTTCACCTGAATCTACTTATTCCCTACTGCTGAATAAGTTCTCAAGTTGGATGTCAGAAATGTTTTAGAGGGGTTTTTTTTGTCCAATTCCACCACATTTCATGCCTGTCTTGCTGCCACATTGTGATTGCTGAGTCAGCACAACAGAATACAGTCACGGGGTTCAGGTGACATTGTTTCAGCTGTTGCTGCTTTCTGTCAAAAGTGACTGTAGTTCCCCTCTTCCTTTGAGGAGTTTCTGGATTTCTACCATGTGCTGACACGTGCTAGCCTAATTGCACAGATTCAGCTTTGTGAAGTGATGTATCTGTCAAAGTTGTCATGACATCGGGATCTTCCATTGCAGTCAAAAATAGCAGGAGGAGATGCTTCTGGGGGGGGAGGAGATGAACACTGGACTGTAAATATGACTGGGTGGTTGATCTTTGTGCAAAGGGAGAAAGTTGAAAAAATTGCGTGGATAGAAACTTCAAGTAGAAGCAGTTGATTGTATCTGTCATCATCAAAACTCTTAATAGAAGGTGTTGATGTTTTGGTTGTTTTTTTTTTTTTTTTCCTGGGACAAGGTAGTGCTGTGTATCAGCTGTAGGCAAATTGCATCCAACGAAGCCTCAGTCACTAACGAATTAGTTTAGCTGTATGTGTGCATTCTTTATCCGTTAGAGATGGAATGTTATTTCAACATCGAAAAGCAAATGTGGTATTTTTTACTATGTGTTTTTTTCTAACTTGTGATTTTTGTTTTAATTTAGTGATAGTTAATAATATGATGCAGGTTTCTTTTTTCTCTTTTTTTAGGTGATTACAAGTGAGGAAGCTGAGCGACGAGGCCAGCTCTATGACAACCAGGGAAATACATACTTGTTTGATTTGGACTATGACTCAGATGAATTTACAGTAGATGCTGCTCGATATGGAAATGTGTCCCACTTTGTGAATCACAGCGTAAGACCTTGTTTTGTATACTAACAATTTGGAGAATTATCCTAATTGTGCCAGAAATATCTTCTCCTACTGTAAATATTTTCTTACCGTATTGACAGTTTTTCTGCAGCAGTTTGTTTCATGCCAGCACAGCCCAGCCAGTTAGATGACATAATACATAGAACAGAATGCTTTGCCTTACTTGGAGTAGGACGGCCTGCAAAAATCTGGGAATGAGATGCTGCCTGAAGTGGGCATCTGGTAGGACTGGGGTTGTTGCTGAATCTAGACAACCATGGTAGGGTTGGTTTGAGTGTGGGTGTTTTTTTTTTTCCAAGTAACGAAACAACCTAATGCTTGAGAAATACTTAATAAAATTAGCGAAGAGTCAGAGACTATAGGAATTGATGCATTGTTTTGTAGTGGGGCATGATGGGGGCTTATGCCGAATGTCATCCTTCAAACGTTGGTAGAGGAAAACATTGAAAATTCATATGCTCTCTTTGGTGTTTCTCCCCTGTAGATACCTTTTTCCCTTCTCATGTCAAATCTAAACTTGCCAGAGAACTCGAAAACAAATTTTAAACAGGAAATTTTTGTAGTGTTTTATTTCCTGTTCAACTGAAGTACCTAAAGCAAGAAGGCTGAACTGCATCTGCAAAGGAATTATGTATCATTCCTGAACTAAAAATTATTTCTTACTGATATAATGTTTGTGAGGTATGCAGTCAGTGTTTGCAAGTACGGTAAATTCCTGTCTTCAGATCTGTGAGCTGATGGCGTTTGCATTTCATGCGGGCTTGCCAGGGAGAAGGACGAAGAAGAGTTCTAGTTACAGCCAGTTGCTCTTCACGTTCGGAAATGGGAGTGAAGTATTCTCACTCTTCAGTGTAAAGTTAAATGTCTTAACTTCACTTCTGATTCTTTACCATGAGATATATTTTACTGTTAAAGAGCAAAAAGGCATGCAGAGTTTAACTAGAGTCGCTACTGACTTCTCACAATCCAGAAAAAAATGATAAAGTGGTTTCTAGTTCCTGCTTAGTGTCCTTGACCCTCCCCCTGCCACCCAGCCCATAGCAGATAATTCAGAAGCCAAGCAGGTTAGCAACTGAAAATAAAATTTTATACATAGTATGAAAATATTATTTCTGGCCTGGAAGCAATGCTTAAACCTAAATACAGAATAGTGAGTGTGTGTGGCTTGAAACACTAGGTTATTGTTGCTTTTCTTTCAACTTTAATTCTTTTTGTGGGTTTTGTAGGTAAATACTATCCCGGGGATGTAGCTTTAATTGCTTTGCTTGTCATCTTTTGAAGGTGCCATAATGGGTTTTTTAATAGGCTTTTGCATATTAGAGTAGTCTATGTACTGTGTAAAGGTTGCCTTCTTGAAAAGACTGGACTCTGAGCTATGAATGTTCTCCTTTAATGCTATTCCAAGAATGTAATTTGTTAAGTTGTCTTCTGAAATCAATTTCAGACTTCTGTCACTGACAGAAGAACCAATTCTTCCTTTCCTGTGACCTTGATGTACTTAAACACTTCGGTGAAACTTATTGTGCAGTTTTCTGAACAGCAACTATGTTAATTTTTGCCTTACAGTGTGATCCAAATCTTCAAGTCTTCAATGTGTTTATTGATAACCTCGACTTGCGTCTTCCTCGAATAGCGCTGTTTTCTACACGGACCATCAAGGCTGGAGAAGAGCTAACCTTTGACTATCAGATGAAAGGTCTGTGGACTTTAACACGGGTTTGGGGCTCTGGTGGGTTCTAGCGTTTCGGGCCAGGCACTGCATCTCCCCAACACAGCTCTGTGGATTCTAGAGCAGCCGGTGCTCGTTGATGCATAGCACAGACAGTGCACCCAAGAAGCTTTTGTGGGCACTTCTAGTACGCTACCCGCTTAAGTGCCCCTAGCTCACAGCAAGGGGTTGGGGTTGGAATGTCTGACCAGGCAAATTATTTTGAAGATTTGTCACAGGAATGCTCAAAGGAGTGGTCAGGCTACCATTAAAAAAAGCTTTCCTCTATTGAAAGGCATTTACGTGGCATTTCACGTAAACTGCTTTCCAAGTAATCTGCCAGCGGTAGTTACAAAGACAGTTGTAATGGCTGAGTGGTCTGGGGCACCGTAGGTTTGTCTCTGGGTTCTGGTGTCTGTAGGCCTCAGCTGTGGATGTAGGTCCTGTGGTACAGATGTTTAGGACAGAAGAAGGACGGTCCAAAGTTCACTGTTGTTTTGCTGGGTTGGATGCATTGATGGTCATGCAGAGACTTCAGGAAACAAAAGTTTTTGGTGGAATACTGTTGGCTCTTTGATGATTAGGAAAGAAATACTTCACAGCGAGAACCATCATTCACTGGAACAACCTCTCCAGGGATGTGGTGGAGTGGACCAGTGGAGGTTTTTGAGATGCGATTGGACAGGGTGATAGATAACCTCATCTAGGCTCCCTTTCCCACAAAAGGTGTTACCAGATGCTCCTTCGAGGTCCCTTCCAGCCTGGGCTGTTTGATGATTCTTTGACAATTGATCTTCCATTCAGTCTTCACGGGCAGGCTGGACAGGGCTTTGAGTAACCTGACCTAGTGCAAGATGTCCCTGCCCACAGCTGGGAGAGGGAGGAGATGGCCTTTAGAGGTCCCTTCCCACGCAAACCATTCTGTGACTTCATTTTTTCCAGTAAGATGATAAATTCTTGAGGCTAAATACGGTGTGATGTGTGTCAAACTTGGCATGCAAACCATTTATCCGCAACAGCGACGCATTTTTGGCCCCACTATTTAGCTTTCAGCAAAGCATCTCTATACACCAGAGCTGTACCTCATTCTCGTAGAAGCCTTCTTCAAGTGCTGACAAACTGATCTTATTTAAATCCTTAAAACTCCTCTTTCTCGTGGTGTCTGTGACACTTAACGCTCAAGGCAGGCTGCGGTCTTGGCCGAGCGGTGTGGATGCAGACCTGAGGGTGCAAGGCTGGGGTTTGTGGAGCTTTGGGTTCTGATAAGCACGCTGGGTCTCGCACAAGTAGCTGCCACCTGTGTGTTGGTAGAATTTGGGTATGGCTTCACACACAATTCTCTTAAGAACTGGGGTTGCAGGAGGCTTTTTGGAGCCGTTTGAATACCTAGCACAGTCTCAGTCTGTCTTTTAAAACTTCCTTATTTGTGTTTGTGTCACAGGTTCAATAGATCTGACTTCAGACTCTGCTGATGGTCTTAGCCCATCCAGAAAGAGGATCAGAACTGTCTGTAAATGCGGAGCTGTGTGTTGCAGAGGTTATCTCAACTGAGTTCGGGTATCCAAAGTCACAATTACTTTGTTCTCTTCTAAACGTGTTTTAAGAAGACTCTTCTTTCACACATATATTCAAGCGTTCTTACATCCAATGTAAATAAGTACAGTGAAAACAAGGCATTACGTTTGTAACTGAAATGGCATTGCCCAAAGAAAGAGGCGTAGTGTTTCAGGCAAATACAAAACTGATAATGGGGATTAAGAACTGATTTTTCTAGAACTGTTATTTTGGAAGCAGTACAATGTAAGCTAAGAAAGCTCTTTAAAAAAAAAAAGTACCTTGGTTTGAACATTCGAGTGTGAACTTACAGCCGTAGGCCTTCTAGGGACTGATTTCGGTGGGGTGAAGTGATGTTACATACGTCTGGAGGCATTTGATCTGAATCCTAAATCATAGCTGACAGTTCTTTTGCTTTTTTTGTTGTATAAAGAAAACTCTCAAGACATTAGCAATAACACTGATGGCACGGGGGTGAAGGATTAAGGGCAGCCATCAGACGCCGTCTGAATGACGGTTCACAGGGACACAAACTGTAACGTGCCCGTTGAACTCCGTGCAAGCAAAGCAATTGGTTTTAGCAGGTTCCAGTTGTAAGATCAAGGTCTCAAATGTTTTTAGCTGATGTTATGTCATTTAGAAGTTTTACAAATAGATTTTTTTTTTTTTTTTTTCTTCGATTGTTACATTCTGATTGTTAGTTAGGATGCTATAGGAGGTCTGCAGTCCTACAGAGAATTTGTAAATACCGGATTATCGGTAGTAACATGCGCTGTTTGTTTTCATTGCAGAAACTTGGCAGTCCTTGCTGAAACAAATTACTGGCTACAGTTTGGAAGTAGATAACAAAAGAATAGGGAGAGCAGCCCATTGCCTGACAAAGCTGATGCATTTACGGAGATACGCTCAGTTAACTGTTAGGTGCAAAAATACCCTGGGAAGTGATTTGTATTTGCAACGGGTTTTGACTAAGTTTTTACATACTGTGACGTACTTTTTTTTTTTTTTTTTTTTACCTAGTGACAGACTTTTAAGACACTAGGCCTGTTGTTTTTTTCTTGTTGCAAAAATGTTAACTTCACTGAAGTTAGACTAAGGGTGAGTTTACCCATTTGTTGTAGACGTTTGTAAGATGTTCTTGAATGTAAAGGCTGAGAAATGTACTGTTTGTCAGCTGCTTGAGTCTTTTTCCTGATCATCTTAAAGTTGTCTCGATCTGTTCATAATGTATGCTAAGTTTGCTTGGCTTCAAAACCACGGAAGAGCAGTTGAGGTAGGCTATGAGTGGAGTTACAGCCAAGGTTCGTGCTCCAGGGATGACTTAAGTGCTTTATTCTCATGGATTAAAAGCTTGTAAAACTTGCATATTGCTTACAAATCATGTAAATGTTGACAGGGTCAGGCAGAATAATGTTGCTCCATAAATGGATGCTAGCTATGTATCATAGGTCAGCCGGTGACCTTTATAAGGTGCACGGCTGTTGGCTCAGGTGAACGAAGTCGAGTACCCAGCATATAACAGTTTCCTTAATTTGTTAGAAAATGCCTTAAATTTCATGTTAATTCCTAGCACTCCAAAAAGAGTGTTTCAAAGGATAACACAGGTTGGTTGTTCATTAAGAAGCACGGTTGCGTGTGCACTGAAGACCCAGCTCTTTGGCAGAAAGCAACATTCTGTATGCTACTAGCCAGAATCAGTTTCACAGTTGGGGTGATGAGTGTGGGCTGCTGAAAGTGCTGCGTAAGTTTTGTAATCTGCAATACAGAGAGATGCACGTTGAAATAGATACTTTATATTGTTTAATGAATAGGAGAAGGTTTGCTTAGATTTAAAAGTATTTGACATTACCTGTATCACCTGTATCCCCAGGCTTGGATAAATGGTGAATCTAGTCAATTTTTATCATGCAACATCTTTAATGATTTTTTTTTTTTTTTTTTTTAATATATAAAGTGGAATGTGGAGCTTTAATGTTGGCAAACTCTAGATGATCTTGCATCATTTGGAGTCATTAGTGCTTTCTTTTGCGTGTAGCCCAGTTCAGCGATGCGTTCCACGTGGATGGAATCTGCAGTCTCCAGCTCCTTAACCCGCTGCAGTCTGCAGCCTTCCCCCTCTGTACAGGATGGCGAGAGTGGCTGCAGCAAGAAATGGATTCCTTACCAAATTGGTTTCTCTGGCCTCTCCTGTACAAGACGACACAGAGCTGGTTCCACGCTCTTTTTGTCTTATCTATGTCCATGCTCAGTTTGGTTTAAAAATTGCAAGTAAATGCATTTTAAAAGGTAAAAAGTCTTAGGAGAAGTTGTACTCGAGTTCAGTGTCTGCCTCTTTCCCAAGGCAGTGTCTGTTAACCACCAGCATTGGAGTAACACTGCTGTTCTTTAAGGATATGTGCGTTACCTCTTGCGTGACAAATAAAGGACCGTTAACTTATGTTCTGGGAGGTAACAGTATTTTGTATTTATTTGAAGTAAACCCATGGATCCAGTTTCCAATTTAGAGCCTTGAACAGTATTTTATATTTACGTATTCACAGCGCATTTCGATTGCAGTCTGTGCGTTAGCTTAATGGGACACTGTGTCACTTTTAAAACTCCTTTTGCTGTTTTTATGAGTTTTGGGGAAAACTGCCAAATTGGAAAAGGAGAAAAAGCTATTTTTCAATTTCATAAGCAGCCTAAACCAGCCTTGCTTCTGCCTTTGTTTTGCTTTGTGGTCTGTTAGCATCATCATGGCCACCAGCTCCGTTGTGTGTATGCACTTAGAGACTGGTAACCTGTGATCTATCCTCTAGCTGCTCTATTTTGTTGGGTTTTTTCTTTTCTTTTTTTTTTTTTTTTTTTTTCCTTTTTTTGGTAGCAAAACTAAAGCTGCAAGATCACCTCTAAGAAAAGCTGTTGTCTAGTTATTTAATCTCAAAGTTGAGTCCATCTTTTGGTTATTTCTAATGTATGTTTTAGGACTGTGTACATTAGAATATGCAGTTTGTAAGCTCAGGAACATTTTCTTTTCATAATGTGTGATCTCTAGTATTGCTATCTTCCTATAGTTTTTGATAAAATAAATTAAATTTAGTTTTTCTCTTGTTGTTGTCATTCTTAAAAAAGAAAAAAAAAAACCATAAAAACCTTAGTCTTCAACATTAGCTGTAGCAGTAGAATTTGCTTTAAGACTGCAACCTCTTAATTCCTGTCCACATTTTCTAGCGCTGTAAGGGCTGTAGTAGAGCGATCACAAGGAAGTCATGTGTTTCCTTGTCAGTTTATGGCTGATAAGAACTGGTATAAATTTTCAGTGTCGCCTTCTCTACTGCAGACTGGGTTCCTGCATATTTAAGTATGCTGTAAACGCAGTGTAGGTGTAGTACAGTTTAGGAAATAAGCCCAGAGAAGTTCTGTGCTGTATGACTTTATTCACAGAGGTAGTTACAGCAGCAGTTTTACTCGCTCAAGCTTGCTGGAATGAAAAAAGTTGATAGGCCATGTTTGGAAATTATGTTCACACATCCCAGGAATGGAGTGGGCAAGGTGACAGGAGAAATACGTGGACTTTTAACAGCCCTAAAACTGTACATAAATGACAAGAAGTTTTTCTTTCTTCTTTTTTTCCACTCCCCCTCCTGCCACTGTTCCCCGTAGCAGAAGGCTGGCTGGTTTAATGTCCACACATGGCTAAAGAAGGCAGAAAGGCTGAAGACATACTTGGAAGGGAGAGCTGTCAAACTAAAAGTCTGTTTAATTCTTTGGGACATAAGACCACACTGATTGGAAACCTCATGGATTTTTAGATGACCTCTGCTGTTCAGACACTTTCGTAGGCACTGCAGTCTAACAAAAACCTGCATTACATTTCCATTTTGGAAGCTAAGAATTTTGGCAAGGAGTCAGTTATGATGGCACACATGCATGGAGGATCTATTGTCTTGATTTAAAAAAGAACTCTGAACATGTCTGAACTCTGTCAAGTCAACAGAATGGCGCCAGGGAGGTGAAGTTTGGCAACAGAAGAGCCTTGAATAGTGTAAGCACCTGTCCAGGGTGTTGCTGAGTTAGCCACTGCTGGCTTTGGAACCAGATGCCTCAGAATTTTAAGTGGTTCTGAAAAACAATTCAGAACAAAGCAAAACATGGAGGAACTGATGACGAGTCATTTGCAATGAGTTAGATTTAAGCCACAGACAACGGTGCGTTGGGAGTTAAATTGAGATGACAACACTTACTCAGCATGAAGAAAGGCTGCTTGAAAAGAACAATTTTATTTTCTTTTTGTAAAAAAACCTGTTGTCATTAATTCTCTAGTCTGTTCTGCAGTTGCTTTTAAAAATAACTGCAGTAAAAACTCAGGATTAAAGGCAAAGTGCAACTATTGCATTGTTTGCGTGGTTATTCCTGAAGGATGTCTTACTCCTCCCCACAGTTACAATTGTGGTATTTTATTAAAACCTGAGATCAATATCTCAAAAGCAAACTCTTAGAGCTCATGACAAAGAGAAACACTAAATTTCATTTAGTGTTGTACCCTTAGTTTTGTCTGGTCCATTTTTTGTCTTACAGTCCTGGAGCACCGAACCTCAGGAGGTAGAAGGCACTACAGTCCCTCCTAGGCACGCTTTATTTTCAGTGTTTCACAGAAGGAACAATGAAGTTACAGAGGCTGCAAATTCCAACTTCTGACAGGAAGATATTTCTGAAAAAAAAAATGCACAAACTGGCAGAGCTGCAGCTAGTAATCAGCACTGAAGAGAAAAAGCATCCAGGGTTTAATAAAGTCTGGTATTTGTTTTCATGATGGCATCAGTTATACCTGTCTGTCTCCAGGAGACTTTTTTTTTTTTTCCTCATCAAGTATGCTTTCACCTGCCACTAGCTGCTTGTACAAACAATGCAGTTCATCTGGCCGAGGCACTTCAGCATCAGGAATCAGGGGGATTTTCCAAGTCGGAGGAGCCCTGGGAGTCCCTCCTCAGTTCCAGATCAGGAGTCATGGAGCTGTCGCTGATTTCCACCAGCACGCCAGGAACATCAGCAGTGCCGGCTTCTGCATCTTTTTCACAGTCTTTGCTTTTCAAGTCACAGTCAATGTCGTTGGCACAAGATCTATTTTGAGCCACTGGCTTCCACCTCCTGGTGTCAGGCTGACTGTCTTTGGCAGCCTCCTGTGATACAGAAACAACCGTTCTGCTCCCACCTTTGCCAAAGCAGCTGAAGTCGAAGGCATTTCTTTCCTGTGAGGTAATGAGCACTGTGTCCGTTTGGCTGTCCCAGCCCTGGCTCCCCTGCTCAGATATGTGTGTTGACTGAGAAGAATTTTGTGACGAGATGTGTGTTGAGTCGCTTACTCCATCCGAATCGCTGAAGAGCGACTGGGACCCGCCAGCGTCTGCCGAAGATGGGAAGGCGTCCTCATTTTCAGAGCTTTCTTCCAGTTTGTTACGCTTGAAAAATGCATCCCAGCAAGGGACATCGGCATTGGACCCCTGTTGGTCACTAGCCCTTCCATTGAAACTTGATGTGGAAGTGGCATCTGGCTCAGGGGAAAGAACTGGAACTATATTTATTTCAGATTCATCGTCATCATCGTCATCTTCATCATCATTGGATTCCTCACAGTCCATGAAGTCTACCTTGGGGGAGGTATAAGTTGTGGTCGCTTTGTAACTTTCTGTGCTCTCGTGAATGTTTGCTTCAGCATTTTCAGATTGTCCTGGGCTGGAGGGCCTGCTCTCTTCTCTCTGCTGTTTTGGAATCTTAGGCCTTGCAGGAGTTAATTCAGAGTCAAAAAGATCCTCTTCATCTGCCATGAAAAGAACAGAAAAGAAAACACTAAGAAAAGTTCAGCCCTCTGATAAAATCCTGTTGAGAGCAAAGTTCAAATAAAAATCCATTTAGTATGAAGAGAGGAAAAATTTATTTAACCCAGGTGGAGACTTAGCAGGACGTTCTTGACAGCATTGCCTTGCCTTGCCCAGCGCAGCACCATACAAGGAAAGCTGCTATCAGTCATCCTCCATCACAGCTACAGCAGGTCAGATGTAGCCCTGGCAGACACTCAGACCTGTTTTGCTAGGACTATCATCACCCTTGCACACTTGGCACTTCAGAAACAGCCAGAGAGAATGCAGCAGGCCCAAAACTGTCTTCTAGGTCCCAAGGGGCTTTCCAGAGGCTATGTACAGCATCCATCTGCCATCATAAATTTAAAAAAAAGAGCTGTGAGGGGCTAAAAAGCCTCTAATGAAGAGGAGCGATTCTGCTGATAGACCCCTCTCCTCTGCGACACAGGAGGTGATACAAGTAAAGTTCTGTTAGAAACAGTTTTGCTAGGGATGGTCTAGGACTGCGGAAAGGAACTCTTCCAGAAACTTAAAAGAACTGTTAAGCATTAAGTAAGTTTAAGATTGCAAACGAGTTCACTTTTACCCAATTAGTGCTCTCTCAGCCTCCTAAAACCTAAATTGACTTTAATTTGTATTTCTCCTTTCTAACTCTTGCTTTGAACAGACATGCTGTGCTGAACACCATGGCTTTTGGCACCTCTGCTTAGCTTCAGACTTTTGTTCAAGGCACAGTAGCACCAGCAGAACCTTTACCTGTATCAGGTAAGTCTCTCTTGAGGACTCTCTTCAGCGTTCCTAAGGGCTTGTACCTGGGTTCCGTGTTTCTCCTGTACGACCTGCATAATGGCTTTAATCTGAGGTGAATAAGAAAGAAGATCAATATTTAGAACTCAGCAGATACTTTCAGGAACTTTTAACTCCATTTAAGTACACTGCTTTGTGCCTTTCACAGGCACTGCAGCAAGGGTTAAAGCAAAGGCAGCAATCGCTAGGGAAAAGTTTGTAATTCATTGGTGAGTTTAGGCAGCCTACAGGCAGAAATCTGTCATTTCTATATATTTACCTTAAAACGTGTGCGGTTTGGAAACTATCTTTTAGTCCCTTGCTTAGAGAAGACGACAGGGTTCAAAATCTGGTTTATTCAATAACTGTCTCTTTTGAGGAGCAAAAGAAAAAGGAACAGAGAAACGAGTCCTCATTTTGTTCTGAGTGACACCACTCTTCTGCTCCATAAGCTTTCTAAGCTGCCAACATCTGTAACGGCACAAGAGTACAGGCCTCTGTGATGCTGTACAGAGGCTAGGAGTTCAAGTCCCCAGAGAAATCCTCTTTAAAAGAAACTTCCGAGAAGTAGCAATGACAAATAGAAATAGGTCACAGAGTAAAGCGAGATGAATGTGTATTCAGAGTCCACCCAGAGCCGATCAGCAGCAAAGCCTCTGTAGGTAGATATGAGTAGTGTGTGGAATACAGACTCTCAGCACAGCATACAAGTGTTACTCAGAAAGCTGAAGTCTGCAGGAGTGGATACAGAAAGAAAAACCTGAATTATCAGTTGAGTGAAACAAAAGGCAGTGGCCCGCTGAGAGGCTGGGGTTCAGGAGGGGAGCTGTCCTTAGGAGAACAGGGATCAGATCACCTCCATTCAGCAGGCACTTGTCACTCACATTTCCATAACTTTGTCTTCTGTCCCACCCACTGGCAGTACGTTGGGGTACACATTCACAGGGCAGATATAGCTTAGGAAGTCCTTAATCTAAATTGAAGAACAGCAGCAGCAGTTTAAGAAGTTACACTGACGGTTAATGATTTCATTTAATGGCAGCACTGATGAAAGCACAGGCACGGTAAGTACTACCGGTTGTCTCATGTAGAGACCAGTAAAACCCATGAGCCAAACTCCACCGGAGGGGGCAGCTCCTAACAGGAAAAAGTGTCTGAAGGGATGCTGAGAACTCAGCCTCACCAACTGCTACGCAGACCATCACCATCTCTGAAAGAAAAGGCCTCTTCCTGCCATCGATCTGTTCAGACCTGCATTTTTCTTACTGGACTTAAGTCCCTAGTTGCACAGATCAGAGCATTCCCTTCCTCAAAGGCTAAAGTCCCCCTTCAGTCCGCTATAAAAGCTCATATTACAAAACACATCACTGTCCCCAAGCCTTACTCTGTTGCCTTATAAATGCTCTCCAGACAGTACATTTCTGGAAGAATTGTGCCTGGTCTGGGGCACTCCATGCCAGCTGAGGCTTTATCAGTGCTGAGCACTGAAAACAGTTGCAAGCTTGCAGATTACACTCCTGTCTACACAGACCAGTAGCACCCACCTATTTCTGCATGTGAAGGTACAAGTCTGTTACAATACACTACCCCCATATTCTGCCAGTAAAGCTGCTGTGTTGTATGGGCAACATTAGTACCCCCAGTTAAAATTCTGCCTGGCAGAGCAAATTAAAACTTAATCAGGATCTTCAAAACAGGACTGTCTTCCTAGGGCTCTGAACAATCTCCATTTTGTATGGGCAACACTAATTGTTAGCAGTGATCCAGTTTCAGTTCAGTTTCTTAGGAGAAAGAAGTATTTTAAGAACTGGATCTAGTCACATGAAAGGAAAATGTGTGATTCGGGGGAGGATGCTGCCGTGACCAATTTCCTTTTGTTTTTTAACACAGAAAGAGGAGTAACAGTGGCAGCTACAATGTGAGAAAGTTCTGTTTAAATGTGTGGGCAGGGAAAAAAGGCAAACCCACCCAAAACTGAGTCACAGGAGATAAAAAAATGTATTGAAAACTGAAATTCCAAGCTTTAAAGCACTGTATAGTTACATAGTAATCTAAAATGGAAAGGCAGTCAAAACAATTGTAGCAGTGACCAATACTTCCAGAAGAGAGAACAAAAAAAAAAAAAGCTTGTAATCCTGCCCTACCTTGACATGTTCTTCTGCAGCTATATTAAAACATAATTCTCTGTCTTCAGCATCCAGAACTTCCTATCCCCTTATGTCTTGCTACTGAAAAGATTTTTTTTTATTGTGACAAGTCATGTCATCCACCTCAAAATAAGCCAAACCCCTACTTTTTTTTTAATCAATGTATACTTAGTAGTACAAGTATACAAACCTCGCTGTATGAAGAGTGGAAAGAGAAACAAGCTCTGTACGTACTCTCCCCAGTCCTAAAAAAAAAGAAGAGGAGGCACAAAAATTAGGTAACTGCTCCTCACCCTCAATCAACAGGCAAGCATAACCTACTCTTAAAAAAGTCCATTCTGAGATTCACTTATAAAGCATCAGGCAAGATATGCACCCAAAGCAAGAGGTTTCTGCATGGCCCAAACGCTCACCTCACTATTACATTGGTTTTCTTCATCCTTTCTCCAAACCACATAGTGGAGGGTTTGATGCAGATTATGTGCAAGGGAGTTCCATTTTGGCAAGTTAACCCACAGGGCAGCCTGTTCCCTCGAAAGCAGTCATCATCCTGTCAAATGCAATATAAAATGAAGTGTAATCCTCACCTTTTCCTCTTATCTTCCTTGCTTGTCTTACTTTGTTTAAAAATACAATTTTCAAGTTTCAAATACAACTGAACTATTTCTAGTATCAGCTAATATATTTTTTCCTTTTCTCACTTTCCTTTGCATTGAGGCACCATTTGGCCCAGATCTTCGTTAGCACAGCAGAACCAAAACATTAGCTGCTATAACCAGTCTCCCACGGCAACGTCAGCAGAAGCTTTGCGAAATGATACACACCCGAGGATGTCGACAGGCGTGAATCTGAGTGCGGCGATCTGTAGTAATATGGTACAGGATTTCTGGCATGTTTCTGAACATATCAAGTTTGTTCACGTGTACCTAGAGAAAGGCAGAGTTTACTCTTAATTAGCTCAAAGTGTTTCACAACAAATGTGGGTAGGCATTTAAATAATTACTACCCACTAATAATAATGTCCAAGTGGAAAAGTGTTAGCCAGAAGTAACCTGGACATCTAGAACATACCTCCTATGCTGAAGAGGGATGAATATTCATCAAAGAAAGTCAGAATATATCTGCTAACTATTAATGTCATATGGAAATGAGAAGGCTTTTATCATTCACAAAATAAAAGAAAAAGAGGTAAACACTGAGCTTGAAAACTGGGGGATAACTTCTCCCTGGAGAGCCCAGATATTCCAGACTGAAATCAACTAGTTAACTCATTTGGGGCACAACTGTAGCTTTTCAAGCACAGTTAATGCCCATACAGCAGCTCTCTGAACAGCTACTTCCAGCTCGGTGACTGGCTACACTCATTCCTGAGGATCTATTCTAAAGCAACAGCTACAGAAACATTACCTTGATTCCAAGTTCTTCACTGAGGTTTATGAATAAATATTCATATCCGTAGGCAGCTTTGCAATTCAGCCACACAACATGATAGCGAGTCAGCGAGGTCCAGCTTCGCACTAACTCTAGGATCCCATTTAAACACTCCTCCTGAAAAGTTTAGAAAGTGTTGTGAATCATCATTGAAGATACTTCCAAAGTGCTGTGATTTGGTAAGGCAAAATGGCATTGCCTTGCAAGACTCACCTAACAAAGGGGTGGGTAATTAACTGGCAGCTGTAAGGACCTTTTCTCTCACAGCTTATTTACTTACCCGGCTTGGTATATGATAAAATTTGGGATCACAAAAAGTGGTGTCCAAATACACACTCTGGATGTCTTTTACTCTGAAAGAGAAACACGATATTTGAGTGAGCAGTGCATCGCAGTACTGAGATATACCACTTCCTCTCTCCTCAAAAGGAGGCAATTCTTCCTCTTTATTACAAAGAGAAAGTCAAAAGGGGCTTGTAACTGCAGTATTGCCTGACTGCAAATGTATTTAATCCAGAATAAAAAATGAGGGGGAAAAGAGTACATTATTCCTGAATTGCCCATGCCTGTGGGATCTTTCATTCTTTCTAAATCCCGTGAATAGCTGAAGCCTCACCTGGTCCCTGAATGCAAAAGCTCCATTCTGGCTGCTTCTCCTTTCGCAAGCCTGAAATCCCCTGTATACAGCACAGTGCCATTTTCACCTTCAAACAAAAACCTACAAACAGAAACACTTTGGTCAAGCTCAACAACATAAAGCATTAAATGCCAGGTGTTGATTTGTTACCTTGCTTAGAGCAGTCTACGTGACTAAATGTACGATGCAATAGAAATACTGGGCTCAATTTGGTCCTAGAGTAATTCCAGAAAAACCCAGTAATTCAGACTCAGTATGTCTGCAAAATGTGCCTAGGCTGGTCAGAGCTGGAGACAAAAGCCTCACAGATTCTGTAAGGCTAGGCCAGCTGCCTTTTGCAGCTAAAGGAATCTATTTGGGATCTGTACCAGGAAGCTGGGCACCTTCTTTTTAATGTCATACTTAAGAAATTGAGGATTTATTTTTAATCACAGTTTTGTATGTCATTTTTAAGTACAGACTGAAATCAAGAAAGTTGTTCTTCGTAGGCATGGGGAAAGTAATCTGCCCCACCAAGGTAACAACTTCTGTCTGGACAGATCCCAGACAGTACAGCGGATTTCCAACCTTGACCAAAGCTGGTGGGCCCTGCCACAACAGTGTTTATTATCTCCAAGGAAGAATTTAAAATTCACTAGCTTTTTCTCATTAGAAAAAAAAAAAAACAGTACTTAGTGAGAACTCTATAAGACAAATTTCTCAGCAGAGGCATTTAGAATATTGAAACGACATACATGACAGATCCTGGACAGTGACCAGCTGGTAGAAGCGTCACCTCTATATCTTCTTTCTGGAAGAAATGGTTAGTGTTATTTTCACACTGTAGTACTACCAGTACTTTCATTGACACAGTGAAAGCAACGCATTACTCCCCACAGCCTCTTGCAGCATTTAGCATTGCTTTTGGACAAAGAGCAAGTCTCTTATCATTCCAACAAGCCCTGAAGAGCAACGACTACCCTTGTCATGCCAGAAGAGACAAATGAATATTGGATGGTGCTCATGAAAGCCACTCAGCCAGAAGACAGTCCTACTTCCTTGGTTCCTGGTGAACAAGCATCACAGAAAAAGTGGAATACACTTTGCTTGGAGATGCTCTACCAGGCCTGTACCTGACCTTTAAGTCCTGCACTTAAAACTTGTTAAAATAAGCCAGGAAATAGGACACGAAAAAAATCACAAGAGAAAAAGGTAAGTTGGAGATCACTAATACAGTAGAAAAACATTACCAAAAAAATGCTATGATAGTAAGAACTCAAGTGTTTACACATCTCAGAGAGAGGAAGGGAAACATACAATTTAGAATTGCTTGTCCACTTTGGATGTTACAGGTAAGATCCATTTCCCATGCTCATTTGAACAGTATGACTGCCCATTACAAATACAGGAATCTTTTTTTGTGACTCACCTCACCAGATGTTTCATCCACTAAAGAAATCTGAGTTGGAGTTTCAACTTCCAGTGCAACCTGTAACAAAATGAATAAATGCATTACAGGATTTACTGACCATTTTGTTCCATGCTTACGGCTAAGCATTCATTATGTAGACATCTTTAGCACCAACTGCAGCTAATGCTAAGCCTGTAAAATTAAGCCCACTTTCCCCCAGTAAGTTGTGAATTTCCATTTCCAGTGGAAAAAAAAAAGGTTTTCTAAAAGTTGTTGAAAAATGAAATGGAGATACCCCAATCAAGGTACACATGCCTAAAAAAGTTAGAACACATTGGGCTTCTAACAGTAACAGCTCAGGTTTCTCTAGCTGGATCACATGCCTTATTTTTGGGTGACTGCAAAGCCCAAGACAACCCAGTCCCAGAGCACACCAATGGGTCTTGCTCAAACAGGTCTCTGCTGCAGCACAACTTCTCATCATTCCCTATTACCAGAAGCAGAGCCCACAAATGACATGCAGCAGTATGTCTGTGTTTGTGTAGGGGTGATTAATCTATAGACTGCAATTAATCCCCTATTTTGCCATATCCTGTACTAAAAGAGTCCTGCAACGTACATGCTCTGTGGCTATCTGCAAGGTTAGTGCTGCTATGCAGGCTCCTCTCCTAGCCTCCTGGGTTTTTATTCCTTTGTTTCAGACAACGTTTGTGTACAATTCTCCTGCCCAAAAAAGCCAAAATGAAAGGAAACTCTGGTGTCATTACCCTCCTTAGATAGAACCTCCAGCTTTTCAGCTGATTCTCAGTACATTGGGTTTCACTGCACCAGATGGATTCTCAAGACACTGCACTGCAAATTTCTGGGCAGCTCCACAAGATCCATTTAGCTGGTACTCACACAAAGATAGTAACATTTCTCCACCAGAAACCACACCACCAATCAAACTCAGAGCTTGCTCCAAAACACAGATACATGTATCAAAAAGTATTTTGTACTAAGAATTCAAGCCAGTAGCAACATGATTGATTTTTTAAACTTCAATACTAATTGTATCATCTACAGTTTCTGAAGCTGAATAAACTCAAGAGGCTGATAGAAATTCTGCATGCTCAGTATTTCTCAGGAGTTCTCAAATTCCCTACTGCAGTGAAACAACTGCCAAGTTTTAGACCTAAACTGCCTGAAGAATTCTTCACTGACAGCCACAGTTTAGCTTCATAAACTAAATATAATATATATAATATCTCCTGCAGAGTTCACCCCTCATCTCTGACAGTTTAAATGTTAAAGCCAGCAGCAGACTCAAAGAGCCTCTCATGCCGTACGTACAAATAAAGGTCAGACTGGAAATCATGAAAACATTTGTCTGGAAGCTGATGTCATGATTGCTTCTTTCAGTCTGGTGAATATCAAATCAGCTCTTAATTCATTTCCCACTCATGCTACAAGCAGAAAGCTTATTTATTATAAGACAAAGCTTGTGAACAAGACAACCAACAGCTACTACCTGATTTAGGGCCTGTGCAGCTCATGCCATTACCAGCAGTCACTCCTGGGAGCAGCAACTACAAACATCTGTGTGGTTTTTTAATTGCGTTGATTTGTGTTAATTGTGTTTCATCTTAGACAGTACCACAAGTACCTCTAGCATCTCTTCCCAGATTAACATTTCCTCAAACAGGGATGTCAGGACCAGCACTGCCTACTTTCCTTTTACGGCTCATACAAACTCCTAATAACTTAGAGATCTCTCCCCGCAAGATATCTCCTCTTCTGGGTTAAACTAAAGAGATGCTGGAAGCAAACAGACACAGGCTTAAAAACAAAAATAAAACCCAACCAACACCAACAAAAAAGCCACCATAAACCCATCCCATTTTACTTTTGCTAGTCCAAGATTACAGGCTTAGAAAATTGCCACCTATGCACACTGTGCTCCTTCACACATCAAACATGCCTAAGGGATGTTCAGAGTATTTTTTACAGAGCCCAGACTCAGGTTCGTGCTCCAAATCATTAAATCTTTCCGTTTCTCAAGACTTCATACACAGCTAGTTATCTTCTCCCTTAGCTTCATGATTAAACTAGGACCTTGAACAGAAAAGTCCCCTATTTCTCTTTTATCTCTTACCCAGACTTACCTCCTTGGACTCACTCATATGAGTTTCTTTGGATATGGAGCTTAAGACCCACACTTACAACCTATTTAAGGAAACTGAGCCATAACTCCCCTAAAGAAACAAGTTTCAGCTTGCCTGAAGTCCTTCTTGACCTTCCACTTGACTAGAAAACTCTCCTGTCCTTTGCTGGGGGGGTACAGCAAAATCCTTACACTATGTGATGATGTATGTACATACAGTAAGATGTGAAAAGAAACATGTTCAAGTTCAAAGCCTGCATCTGCAAAGGGAAGGAAATTAAGAACTACAAGTCATACCTGTACACGACCACTGATCGCTTGAATTTTGGCTCCAAACAGTGGAAATCAAGTAAAATAATTAAGTTGTTCTGTCATTTTACATCACTAAAGCTTTTTCATGTTAGACAGTCCATTTTCCAAAAAGCAAAATGAAAATAATATAACTAAAATATTATACATACTCCAAGCAATACGAGACTTTAAAGAAAGCAAAAGGGAAATGAAATAAGGACAGAAGCAAAGAGACACGAGCAAGGTAAGGAAATGACGGAGTGATAGAAATGATCAGTATACAGACAGAGGACATTTAAAGCTGAAGTTGAGAGAAAAGGATAAATTTTGGGGAAGGAAAAATAAGATTAAACAGTAAACAACAATAAACCAATCCGACATAGCAAGCAGCAAGGAAAGGTGTACTGATATAGGTACTGAAGCCCTGAAACAGTGTATCAGCACCAGTACTAATATTTAGACATTTCTGAGGAGAGGAAGCTTCCCCTTCCCTAGGATCACTGCTTAGAAAGTGTTAATTTAAAAATAAACGAAAACTCACAATGTGATTCTCCCAAAACTTGTATTTCCAGCTAGTCAGCAGCAATTCCTTAGTTACTGGTGAGCAGTATAATTTAACCTTCAAGCTGTGAGGGGACAAAACACACAGATGAGGGTTTTTTTTAAAGTAGAGGCAGGGAACAATCTAACGATGCATCAGCACCTGGCACCTAGTACATCAAAACATGCACTCAGACTCCTCTCTCATCTGAAGAGACCTGCAGAACAGTAAGCCTGCAGGAGCAGTTTTGCCCCAACCTGAAGTGGGATCAAGGTGTAATTACCTGTCCTTGCTGAGTGGGCTTTTCTTCCACACAGCAGACCCAAAGACTTACCTATGTATGCCCACACCTGTCTATTTTTATGCAGACATAAATAAAGTGCATGGTACATAGTCACGTGTGTCTTTGCTTGTTTCTATACCCACCAAGATCTGTTTCAGAGGTGCACGCTTTCCCTGGAACAGGCATTGGGGACAGTTAGCATTCAGCAGAACACAGAATACTTCCTATACAGCGCTAGTTTTTGCACAGTGCGCAGAGACCTGGTTAGCAAAGAGAGATTCTCTGCTCACATTTGAGAAGATGCGACATCTACTTTAATAAATTAAACAGTGCCTAGGGACTGGCCCACAACCTCCCTGGGCCCATTCCCATGTTTGACCACCCTCATGGTGAAAAAGGTGTCCCTTGCCCTTCTGTTATGCACCTCCAAGAAGAGTCTGGCTCCATCTTCTCTGCAGTGACACATGGTTGTCTCCTACTCTTAAGGCTGAAGACAGCCAGCTCTCAGCCTCTCCTCACACATGCTCCAGCCCCACACCAGCTTGGCAGTCCTGCTCCAAAACAGGAGCAGTCCTTCTGTGTTTTGTCCAGGGGAGCCCAGGACTGGACTCAGTACTCCAGACAAAGTCTTACAAGTGCTGACCAAAGAAGAAAAACCATTTCCCTCAAACTGCTGGCTACCTGCTTGCTCATACACCTCTGAGTGTAGCTGGTCTCCTTCGCAGCACAGGCACAGCGCTGTCTCCACACACCAACACCACTCCCCGGGAATATCAGCAGCAAGGATCCTTGTGAAGTTCACAAGCCTCATGAAATTCAACAAGGCCAAGTGCACCTGAGCTGGGGCAACCCCCACTATCAATACAGACTATGGGATGAGTGGATTGAGAGCAGGCTCCCAGAGAAGAACTTGGGAGTACCGGCGGGCAAATAATTGGATGTAATCTGGCAATTATGTGCTTGCAGCCCGTAAGACCAACTGTCTCCTGGGCTGCATCCCCAGCAGCGTGGCCAGCAGGGTGAGGGTGGGGATTCTGCCCCTCTCTGGTGAGACCCCACCTGCAGTGCTGCCTCCAGCTTTGGGGCCCTCAGCACAGGAAAGACATGGACCTGTTGGAGCGGGTCCAGAAGAAGACCATGAAGATGGTCAGAGGAATGGAACACCTCTCCTGTGAGGCCAGGCTGAGAGAGCTGGGGCTGTTCAGCCTGGAGAAGAGAAGGCTCTGGGGAGATCTTATTGCAGCCTTTCAGTACTTAAAGGGGGCTTGTAAGAAAGATGGGGACAAACTTTTTAGCAGGGCCTGTTGCAATAGCACAAGTGATAATGGTTTTATACTAAAACAGGGTAGACTCAGACTAGATATAAGGAAGAAAGAGATTCAGACTGGATATAAGGAAGAAATTCTTTACAATGAGGGTGGTGAAACACTGGCACGGGTTGCCCAGAGAGGTGGTGGAGGCCCCATCCCTGGGAACATTCCAGGCCAGGTTGGACGGGGCTGTGAGCAGCCTGATCCGGTTAGCGGTGTCCCTGCTCCCTGCAGGGGGGGTTGGACCGGGTGATCTCCGAAGGTCCCTTCCCACCCAACCCATTCCGACTCCGTCACTCCGCGATCCCCAGCAGTTCCCTCACCCTATTTTCCTCACGTTTTGCTCTGAACCAGCCACCGCCGCCACCTCCTCCTCAGGCCTCCCGCCTCTGCGTGCTGCGGCGCAGGCCGGGCCGGGCCGCACCGTACCGTGGCGGCCCCCCGCCAGGCAGGGCAGCCCCCCACCCACCCCCCCGTCCCCGCTCCCCCTCGGGCCCCGCCGCCAGCCCCTACCTGCCCTCCAGCCTCCTCTTCAGGGCGGGCGACCGCAGCCCCTTCATGTGGTCTGGGGAGAGAGGGCACGGCCGTCACTGGGGGATGGGGGGGGGAGGAAGGAGGCACATGGGGGGCGGTTGCCATGGGGACGGGCGGGGCCGGGGCTCACCCTTGTGGCAGTGCGACAGGAAGTAGGCGCGCGCCCGCAGGTTGTCGCGGTCGAAGCGGTCGATGGACACGGCGGGGTACTCGCGCACGCGACCCCCGAACCGGCTCATGGCGGCGGGTGTCCCGCCGCTTCCGCCACGCTCCCCCACCGCCCCGGCCCTCAGCCAATCGCGCGGCGGCCCCGCCTCCCGCCAACCTATCAGGCGGAGAGGCGGGAACGGCGGCTTAAAGAGGCGACGGAGGGCGGTTGCCTGGCAACGCTGGTGGGCGGCGGCCGTTGGCGCTGTGCGGAGCGCTGAGGGGGACGTCGCCATCGCGCTCCGGCGGCCGCTCTGCTCTGCTCTGCTCCGCTCCGCGCCGCGCCGCCCGCCCCGGCGGAGGCGCCTCTTCCGGGCCCCCGCACCCCTTCCCGGCCCCCGCACCGAGGTGGGTCGTCTGAGGGCTGGGCGGCCGGGCTGTGGCGGGGCGGCGGGAGCAGGGTGGGGTTACAGCGGTGACTCAGGCCAGGGCCGAGGCGCCTGCCCGAGCACTTTGGCAAATACCAGAAGCCCTCACCTCGAGTCTGCTGAAGGCATTGGAAGTCTCTTACTGACTCCTCTAGGACCCCAAATCGGTTCTGGGAACGCTGACTTGTGTGAAGTGATCCAAGAAGCACAGACATCTCCTCCAGCTGTTCAGGCCCAGAACCTCTCCTGCCTGGGGACCTGCGGCCTTAGCCTGGGCTGAGGGATGCAGCTGCTGCTTTCCCATCTGCAGGCTCGACCAGTGACAAAGCTGAGCGCCTCTTGCAGCCACAGCTGGTCACACAGGCTGCCGCAGATGAGGCATTGCCCTCAATGGCACCTACATACAGGACTTGCATAAACACAGGCGAGTCATAGAATGTTTTGGGTTGGAAGGGACCCCTAGAGGTCATCTAGTCCAACCCCCCTGCAGGGAGCAGGGACACCGCTAACCAGATCAGGTTGCTCAGAGCCCAGTCCAACCTAGCCTTGAATGTTTCCGGGGATGAGGCCTCCACCACCTCTCTGGGAAACCCGTTCCAGTGTTTTACCACCCTCATTGTAAAGAATTTCTTCCTTATATCCAGTCTAAACCTACCCTGTTGTAGTTTAAAACCATTACCCCTTGTCCTGTCACACCTGGCCCTACTAAAAAGATTTTCCCTGTCTTTCCTATAGGCCCCCTTTAAGTACTGAAAGGCTGCAGTCAGGTCTGCCTGCAGCCTTCTCTTCTCCAGGCTGAACAAGCCCAACTTTCTCAGCCTGTCCTCATAAGAGAGGTGCTCCAGCCCTCGGATCTTTTTTGTAGCCCTCCTCTGGACCCGTTCCAACAGTTCCATGTCCTTCTTGTGCTGAGGGATCCAGAGCTGGAAGAAGTCCCTTTCTTCCTCTTTGGCTGGTAGTGATAAAAGTTCTCTAGTGCAGGCACACATGGACCACTCTCTAGGTTCACAAGCACACATACATTTGCAGATGCCTTGAGTACCAGCACGGCCCCCCTGTCTGCCCAGTACCCCTGCACAGATCCCAGGCCCCCTTACCTGCTCCATGGGTCCCCTACTTGCCCCCTAGTCCAGCTTGATGCTTGCTAGCAAACATGCATTCACATGCTCATCCCTCCTGCGCTCCACGTTCACAACGCCCCTTGGGCATACCAGCATGGACCCCCCTGCCTGCCTGCCCTGGACCCGAGGTTCCCTCCACTTGCCAGCTGGTCCTATAGCTGACACCACAGGCCAGGGGTGCCCGTGACCCTGCTCTGACTCCAGCAGCTGGCACCAAATCCACCCATGCTGGTCGTCCCAGTAGTTGGCACTCTGGGCACAAAGTCTGTAGGGCCCTCCCTAGATCCAGAGAGCTACAACCCCTCCAACTACCGATGCTGGGACCCCCACTTGCTCCAGCAGCCAACACCACAGGCTGCTGGGTGCCCATATCCCCAGTCTGATGCCAGGAGCTGGCACCAGTTTTCTCTTACACACGGGTCTCACCAGTAGCTGGCACATAGCCCTTGCAGCATGCATAGACACAGGTTAGAAAGTGAGATTATACAGAGTGATGATTTAGAGTTACAATTTAGTAAGTAGATACAAGAAGGTGGGACAGACGGTGATTATCAGGGCTCAGACTGGCAAGCGTACTGACTAGCCCGGTTTTACACGCAGCTGGCCTCATTTATACTGCTTTCTGTCTATTCCTGCCTTTGTTCCACAGCTCTGTGGATTCCCGCACCCCTCCCCGTCTGGGGTCCCACTGGGTTACAGTCTTATCAGTTGAAAAGTGCAAGTTGATCTTCCTGGAAGTAGCGCCTGTAGTTTCTTGATAGCCCATAGTGTGAGTGGTGAGGTGTGTTTCTTGTCATGGTCTCTATGGATTTTGTCAGGTCTGTGTCTCTGTATATTTTGTTTCTTGTTTCCCCTTTTTTGCTTAGTTTCCCAACTGGCAAGGTCCCAGATCAGATAACCTTGCTGGAATAAACATTCTCACACTCCCACATGCGCTCATTAATTGTGACTGACCAGCTTTGGTTCTCATCACTGCCTCCCTTATCATTTGCTGGTCAGGTTTGTGTCTCCATATGCTCTGGTTTTATGGCTTCCTCCCTTTTTTATTACAGCTTGTTGCACTGAAAAAGGTCCTTGACCGAATGCCCTTTAAGGAGCAGACACTCTCCACATACCTTTACAGCTTGTGTAAGCATTAAGGAAGTGACCATATGCAAGCCCAGGCTAGTTAGGATTCCATAGAAATTGTGCTGTGATTGACATTAAAACCCGTTTTCCCAAAGCCAAAACAGAGGTATATGAAATCTCACTGTTTCCCCTAAATTAGGAGTAGGCAAACATTGTCATCTTAGCAAAGTCCACTTCACTGTTCAACAATTCCCTTTAAATAAAAAATGTTAGTATTATGATGAATATTTTCTTACCATTCTCTCGCATTCTTTCATTTGCCCATATCTGTCTGCTGTCTTTTGTCTTTTCCCTGAACTGTAGGCTGTCTGGAGTACAGCTCATCTTGTGCTCTTGTACAATGAAACCAGCTCTGTGCCTGGAACTTGGAAGCACTGCAATAGACAGTACAATTTTTAAAGGGCTTAAATAGCAGCCTGAAAATAGCAGGATGGCACTTTTGTTATTTGAAGTCACCAAGCTGGCACTTAAAATGTGTGACCTTCACATATATTTTTTGAGCAGGAATGCCTGTGGAAAGGGTATCTGAATTAACAGTGATGCAGGAAGTGCCATGCATATCTAGATGCCTTGAAGAAGCACATTCATTAGATGAATTCAGTCCATCCTATAAAGAAGTACTTAACGCTAGTAACATGCAAGTTATCATAAGACACTTAAATTCATTGTACTTTAGCATTTATTAAGATCTAATGTTATTGCTAGAAATATTGACTGTCTAGAGTCCCAGACTGAGAACAGTTCTCATCAAACATAGATGAGCATACAGTGTATGAAAAATTCTGCAATGGCTACAAAACTGCCCTTTGTGGCAAAGGAGAAAAAAAATTATGTTGAGATAGGTATCTCAAAGACTTCACCAAAGATTTATAATAAGGATATCTGCTCAGCATGTGAATTTGTACGTGACACCTCATAACTGGGTGGGAAAATCACCTTTTTGCTTTTTTAGCAAATGTCTGCCTTCAATTACAAAATGCTGCAGAGCCTGGTAAAAGGATGTTTGGAGTGCTGAACTGTGCCAAAAGAGAGCCCTTCTGCATATTTTTATTGATCTTTAATAAAGTGTGTGCAGTGAGAGATGAAAGGCCCTTTCTTTGTGTGCTGATGGCTCTCATACAGTTAGGTCACTGAAACGCAGACTTCTGCTATTTCCACATTATGATATGAATAATTCTTGATATAATTTTCCCAAAGATTTGTATGCTGTGGTGTGATTTTTTTTTTCTACTTTTCTGCCTTTCTAACAGACTTAAGGGCATTTGTACATTTGGTTAAGACATCAGCATTCAACTTTTCAAGCTCTCGGCTGATACAGGAACTTGCTAAGTAAGGAAATTTTACTCTGTGCACAGGATTTGAAGGCAGAGTACTACCCACAGGGAGTGAGACTGTGTTCATCCTCTCACTACAAAATCCAGAAGCTTTTTCTCCTTCTTTGAAGATACCTTCCTAATTATGAAGCTGAAGCTTGGTGACATTACAAAACTAGGAAGGGACTCATTTCTGATCACATCCGCTAGGCATGATAGTGTTCTGTGTGTTTTGCTTGCAGAAGCAGCATAAAGTTCTATTTTAGTAGCAGAGTAAGATACACTCAAGAAAGCAAATGCAGTGAAGTTCAGATATAAGGTAGAAGTCAAATGATTCATATTTTTTTGAAATATAGTTCAAATCCATCCTAGTGAATTTTTACTGACTCCACAATTTTTTTTTTTGCTTGCTTATTTTATTTTTTCCCCCCAGTTTGAGTTTCATCTTGTCCCAGTTCTGCTCTGTTCAGATTTAGCAGTTGCTTAACCTATTTGCTGTTTCTCAGCAGATTGAGCAAATGGGTTTTGTGTGAGGAGGAAGTCGATGGCAGTCAGTGCAGATTTTGATAGGGCAAGGGTGGAATAGTATGAATTTTGGTAGGTTGTGTGCCTTGCCTCTGTATCCAGTTTATTTCTTAAGACCTCTTCTTTGTCAGCTCCACCGTAGCCATGTGACTGGCAGTGCATTTCTTTCCCCTTCTCTCCCATCCTGTGTTTCCTGTTCTTTATTAACAGCCCAGCTCTTTGTTTTGTGGTTCCCAGTTTGGTGTCCCTTCAGTAAGAAGAAAGAAAAACCTGAAAAACTGCCTGTCCCAAAGGAATAGCAACTGCAAAGTTGTGAAATTAAAAGAAAAATACTGTATTTTATATATTTTTAATGCATCAATATGCACAAATAAATTTTAGGTAGGCTAAGTTGAGGTATAGAGGTGTATATAAAAGTATAGATGAGTTGGGTTTGTTTGAGACTAAGTAGTGCATTTAATTTGATTCCAACTGCTTATAACATTTTTCTTTTTTAACCTCAGACTTTGAGGGGAAGATAATATTATATTGTCTGGTTTTCCTTTATTTTTAAATTATATTCTACCTATTTCTCTATGTCCCTAACAAAATTGCTTGCTTCCATCTTCTGTATTTAATTTTGAAAAATCTAATTTCAGGAAAAAGTCTGAAGTTTCTGGAGTCATGGCTAAAGCTGACATCAAACCCAAATCTATACACCATGCCAAAACATGGTCAGATGATGTAGAGAACTTATACAGATTTCAGCAAGCTGGATACAGAGATGAGGTTGAATATAAACAAGTAAAACAAGTTGATACGGTAAGATCTAGTACTCTGCAAGTGTTACTACTTTAAACTTCTGTCTCATGTTAAAAGATTAAATAAAATTGGAGGTGCCACTTATTTCCTTTCATTTAGGCTAGTTTCTGATACAGTTTTTTCTCCTAGGTCTGACTTGAATTCTTGGGCTATTAACAACTGTGCAGAATAACTTATTTCACAGAAATTAAACAGAAACACTACCCAGCCTGTGCTGTTGTTCCCTCTCTCTTATGCATTTAGAAGCATTATAAATTTCTTTAAATAGATGTAGCAGCTATCTAAAAGAATAATTTGGTTTTGAGGAAAGGAATTTATCAAAGTTAGTCCTCTGTGAAGTTTTCGCAATACTCTGCCAATAGACCTGACAAGAAACTCATGCATTGTCCAGGGAGCCAGACCTGTGTCATTGCTACCGACCAGTTTCACTGTTGAATTGCGTGGTAGCATCATCAGACTTCGTGCACACCCAAAAGTTGGCTTCTGTTGAAACTCTGCACAATGGAAATATCTGATGCTGACTGTGGTAAGGGGAGTTGTGACACAGGCATTTATCAGCTAAGCAGAACATCAAGGACCTGGTCCTCTGCTCTCTGCAGCTGATGGCAATGCTCTCTAGCACATCAAATGGGATAATGAAGAATGGCCAGAGATTCAGTGGCTACTTTTGCTTCAAAATAGCAAGCAAGAGGTTAATACAGCAAACAACATATTAACTTTATTAGAGCTCTGTAATTTATCTTCCAAAGCAGCATATGTAGTATGAAAAATCGTCTTTTAAAAGATTTTAACCTCCTGCGCACGTAAGTGCGGAATGTTCCTAAGAAAGTCATTCCTCATCCAGTTAACTCAAAATATAGCAAAACGTTGCATGTGCATAATAAGATGCAGTTTATTCCTTTGTCATGGGCTCAGATAACACTGTAAAGGCTGTGTTGTAAATTCCTTTAACTGTGCAAAAGGAAATCCTGTAATTAGTGTGGTAAAATCAATTTGTTTAAGATTTATGACAGGGCATAACCAACCCTGATAAAAGTTAAAGAACACAACATAAAATGAGCATGCATTCTGTTCAAACTTGCCAGGATCTGGCAGTGGTTCTCTTTCAATTTCCACGTTTTGAAATGTCTTGGTTACTCCATATTATGTTTCCATAATGCAGTTGTTATTAATGATGCAATTATAATATAGGTGGAATGATTAAGGCTCTTATGTTTAGACAGAGAATGCAAATAACTCAGCTGTATGCCTAAAGTAATAAGGTAAGTGACAAAACTACCATTTCTGGGGCTCTCCCAATTAGAGAATGCTGTAGTTTGACCTCCTATTGTCAGCCCTTCCTAGAAGAGAAATAAGATCCTTTTTACCTGATTTTTAACGTTCAGTTTGACCGTAGTCATAGGCGTTCAAGCTGCAGATAGCTACTAAAGCCATAAAGCTGCTGAACGTACAAGTGCTCGAGCCTTTCATTTAAAGCTTCATGTTGTGGAACACCGAAGAGCACCAGGGTGGTGCTGGTTTCCTGCAGGACTGATCCTGCTGTATTTGAGACTATGACACATACAGCTCGCTCTGGTTTTATGGAATTGCTAATGAAAGGCACAACGTACACATTTTTTATGGTCAGAAGGATCCCGAAGAAAGTGCGTGTCAGTCTTACAGAAGTGGAATCTTTCAGCCTCTCAGAGTACTGAATAGCATCAATGTTTTTTTCCTAAACAACGTATTTTGAAAGCTTTGGGTTGTCTACATTTTAAATGACTCTAGTCTATTGAAGATTCTTCAATCGTTATTTCTAGACTTTTCCAATCACAAAATTCTTTATACTAGACCAGAAAACAAACTGGTTTCTGACATCTTGCTCTTAATTTTTTTTTAAAAGCTAAGCAAATTAGTAGCAAAGTAGTGTTCAGATGCAAGTGAGGTTTTCCCATGGATGCACAAATGCACAAACGCCATTCAATGGGAGCATGTTCAGGTGAATGTATATCCTTTTTATTCTATTTATAGGTAGAGTGTTGGCCAGAAACTGGATTTGTTAAGAAACTTCAGAGAAGGGATAATACATTCTATTACTACAATAAACAAAGAGAATGTGAAGACAAAGAAGTCCATAAAGTGAAAGTTTACGTGTATTAGTTTTGTTATTCTAATTTGCTTGTGCTTTTTATAAATCTGTTTGTTTGTTAGAATCTGTAAGTAAATGAGATTTGTGTAATCAGACTTACCTTAAGTATCAATGTCATTCTTGGATAGAAGGGGGAGTATAGGAAATGTGGAGAAGCCTGGAACTACAGACATAGGAATTTCAATTTTTTCCTGCTATAATCGAAAATCTTATTATCCCTCATTTTCCTAGTTACAAATGTTTTGACATCAAAAAGATAAAAAGCTGCAAATGGGCAACATATATTTGGGTTAACTATGTGCAAAAGCCATTATAAGTAGAGGCATCAATCATTATTCAAAACAATACAATCTTGTTGACACTGGCTAATGTCAACCACAGTCTCTTGGTGTAGCTAAAACCTGGTTATTGTGATAGAAACAGTCACAACAAAAATGTCTTTCTGAGCAATAGGCAAGGTATCCCCAAAGTATTTTTGGGAGGTGGAAGTATTAATTTGAGGAGGAAGTATTAATTGACTTGGTAGCATATGCCTTTTTATGGGGGGGAAGATTGTGGATTTACATATGGTGGGGTCAGGGAGTACGAAACTGCAGGGAGAACGTGAAATACATACCATGTAATATTTAAGGCGAGGTAACTTACGCAGATGGTATGTGGGATTTCTGGGCAGAATTCATCTCATCTAACTTCAAATGTCACATTGTCAACAGCTACACCCGACCTTGTCATTTGGACACCTTTTGTTCTGAATGGAGAGAAGTTGGCTCTTCTGGGCACAATTAATTTCTTCTAAATGTAGATACGTAACGTTTGCTTTGAACACATTGCTGTGACATCAGCTCTGCAGAAGCTGTCTGTACGTCTGCTACTCTGAGACACACGGTAAATGCCAGGCACCATACTTACCTTCGCTCATTAGGGAATTTAAGTAAAATACTTTAAGATGCCAAAACGCTAGATAATTGACCAGTAAAACAGATTATTGTTATGTAAACCAGTAGGTGTGTTCGTGGTAGCTACAGAAAAAATGTTATTAGTATCTCCTATCTCTAGACTGTAAACCAAGGCGGAGCTAAACTAAGTTTTAGGCATGGATTAGCAGTGTGCATTGACCATCTGTCTTACAGATATTCTTCCTTTATTTGAACCTAAGCTGGTGGGCAACTCAAGATGCGAAATAGCGGACTTACGGCCCCAAGTCAAAATACCTAGTATAGATGCTGTGTTCAGAAGATCTCATCAACAATAGGTGATGATGATCTAGTCACCTTATTTAGACTTGGTGGAAATTTTTAGCTTCAATTTGTATGAGCTCTGTTAGAGAAGTGACTGAAAGGTACGCAGAAGCAGCTGTGAAGCTTTTTTATTCCAGGAAGGGTTTAATGGCATATAAATAGAGAGTTACTGCAATGGCAGAAATAAAGCATTGCTACAGTCAATTTCACTTCAGATTTTCATTATGATTGCTTTTTTATTTGGATTGCTCTGGATGTACTTTTTAAGAGAGGACTTTTTGCACACTTTGCAATCAAATACTGGGAACAGAACAATTCTCAGGATAGTCCATCTTTTTTATCACTTTACGATCGTGGATCTCACTTTGTTAATGTCATAGATTCCTAAAAAAAATTTCCAGTGGACATGAAAAGAGCCTTTAAAAAATTCATAACAATAGATGTGGGAGAATTTATTGGAAGAAATGATTGCTATCGGCACACACAGAATAAGTGAGAATGTTTGGTACAGCCATTTTCTCAGTCTATTAAAAAGGCAAAGCTGGGTATTCAAGAACAGAAATTAAAACTGCAGGTAACTTTTTAGAGCTTGACTGTTTTAAAAAGAAATTTTTGAAATTGAAACAAATGTAAAAGATTATTCTGGACTTCCTTCGTTTTACCTAACTGCACCTCAATATTTTTGCAATACTGCTGGTTGCTTCCTCTCTTGCTTTACACTTTAAAACAATGAGTGTGCATTTCATACAGCCCATGGAGATTTCATTTCAGACAAGTAGCACGGGAATTCATGTTCCACTTCTGAGATGCTGATTTTGTATGAGTTGGCAGATCCTTCTCCCTCTGAGACAGTGAAGTACCTGGATTTTATTGCTTACTTTCTGCAGCGTTGTCAGTGGGCTAAAAGGTTGAATCTCACTGTAATATTGAAAAGATTAATGGGATGGAAAGGAAAGAAAAGCCTTGTAATTCATGCTGGAGACCAGTTTACAGGCACAGCCTCTGTCAGCCCTAATGCTGTATTTGGGAGTTCACTCACTTCACTGGCAAAATATCAGGTTCTCCATTGGCACTGACTATTTCAGTTATAATTGTCCTTTGTTTCCATATTTCACTCCAGTTCACACTAAACTTCAGGTTACTTAAAACCAGTCTCTTTTTTAAAGACCCTAGCTGTGTAATGGCCTTAGCTATGAAGCCGAAGGGGTTCCTCTCTGTAAAAAGTAACAGGTATAGGGCTTCTTGCCTGAGTTCAAGTTTGTCTGTGGTCACAAAATAACATTAATCTAGTATAAGGATGTCTGCTTGAGTTAATTCTTAGAATCATAAAAAGGTTTGGGTTGGAAGGGGCCTTTGAAGATCACCTGGTCCAACCCCCCTGCCATGGGCGGGGACACCTTGCACCAAGCCAGGTTGCTCTGTCCAAGACCGACCGGGCAGTCGGATATTTCCCTGCCTCAAAAAACTTGTGTGGGCAGAGGGGGAACAGAGAGGGACAGGGGGAGCCCTGTGGCTCCACTTCTCTACCATATATTCATGTATGTAAGTTTTGGACAATGTGCAATGGGTTGTGCAGAAAATAGTTCCAAATTGCCTTTGTTTGCTCGTTAAGTTTGCCAGTTAACAAAGTTACAGTTAGATTGTTCCTATGAGTGACTGTCGTGATTCTACCGGCCACGTGGCTCTGACAAGCACAAATCAGCATTTAATTTGTACACAAACCCTCAGGGGATCAAAAAAAATCACCCATCTCACAACCCACCGCATGGGATGGGACACACTCAGAGCCCTGTCCAACCTGTCCAGGGACAGGGCAGCCACAGCTGCTCTGGGCAACACGTGCCAGCGTCCCACCACCCTCACAGCGAAGAATTTCTTCCCTATGCCCAATCTAAACCTACCCTCTTTCAGTTTAAAACCATTGCCCCTTGTGAGATTGCAGCAGGCCCTGCTAAAAAGACTCTGTCTTTCCTATAGGCCCCCTTTAGGTACTGAAAGGCCGCAATCAGGTCTCCCCGCAGCCTTCTCTTCTCCAGGCTGAACACCCCCAACTCTCGCAGCCTGGCCTCATAGGAGAGGGGCTCCAGCCCTCAGATCATTTTCCTGGCCCTCCTCTGGCCCCGCTCCAACAGGTCCATGTCTCTTCTGTGCTGAGGGTCCCAGAGCTGGAGGCAGCACTGCAAGTGGGATCTCACCAGAGCAGAGGGGCAGAATCCCCTCCCTCACCCTGCTGGCCACGCTGCTGGGGATGCAGCCCAGGGTACAGTTGGTCTTCTGGGCTGCAAGCACATAATTGCTGGATTACACCCAACTATTTGCCTGCCAGTACCCCCAAGTCCTTCTCTGGGGGGCTGCTCTCAGCTCCTTCATCCCCCAGCCTGCCCTGGTGCTGGGGGTTGCCCTGGCCCAGGTGCTGGACCCTGCACTTGGCCTTGCTGAACCTCGCGAGGCCCTCACAGACCCCCTCCTCCAGCCGGTCAAAGCTCTTCCCGCAGTGGCTTTGGTATTCAGCTGTGCTTGCTGAGGATGAAGCTGATGCTCCACTACGAACAAGTTCTCCTCTGCTACCATGACGCTGGTTGTAGCTCTTTCAGTCAAAGAAGCCGTCAACATAATTTAATGTGTCAGTATTCTCTCTTATTTGATAAATCTGTAACTGAAATGTTCTGTCTGTCACCTCAGTTTTAAGCATGCTGAGAACTGTTAGCTTACTGGGGTCTTAATTTAAGGTCACCAAGTTGTGAAAAAGTACGGGAAGCAAGCAATCTGGGGAAGCTGTGCTTCATTTTAGAGGTGACACAACGGTTCATATCAAGATAAAAAACTTATTTCTGAACACCATTACGAAAACTTTTTTTACTGAACTTTAGCGACTTTAAAGAGATAGAGATAAAATCACAGCTCTCCATTTTATCGCCTAGAGATGAAAACACGTGCTATTTTGCTGATTTGAGACTTAATAAAAAGTAATTCCGTGAAAATACTTTCCAAGGTCCTTTCCTTATCTGCTGGTATTCCTCTTATCAGGGAATCCTGTAATGCTTTCAGGCCCTATTTGCAGCAGCTCCACAAACAGATGATGGCAAGGCCACCTCTTAGCCAGTGCTTCCCAGCTGCCCAAGTCTAATTCCAATTCACTTCATGGCTTTGTACAAGACAAGGATAAATGCTTTCTGTGCCCGTTCAAGCTTGTAAAAGGAGGTAACCCAAACTTTTCCAAGACCTACTTTTCAGGCTTTGTGTTTGACAGCTACAAGTGAAATGGCAAGGGTGCAACCTCTCTGAATTCATCCAGTTACGCTGGGAAAATGAAGGCTGCATTTGTGTGTTCTCGGGTGGTTTTCTATGTTTTCAGCCGTTACTTGAATTCATTCTGCAACGGTGTTGTCTGAAAGCCGTACTGTGGTTATTTGATTGCTTTGCAGTCAGAGCAGCTCAAAGCACCGCACAAAAGAAATGGCATAGGCACTTGCATTTCCAGTTTGGTGCCCGAGGGGACAGTTGTCTTTCCAGCTCTGAAGACACTTGAACCTCAACCTTTTGCTTTTCAGATATGGTTCCCTTGTTTCAAGGTGTTGAAAATGATTGACCGGCTTCAAGCTTTTTAAAGACGAGTTTGTAACTCAACAGCTGTTGATGCCGCTGTTCCTCACGTTATCTGATAGGAGTGAAGCCTGTCTGAAAGCAGCTCGTGTGGAGTTGCCCTACGGTCTTTGCAGGTTCCCTCCTACTACCCTAGTTCCACTGGACTGGTATTTATTTGCAGGAGCTGCTTTCTTAGTAGCTTGCCGGTGCTGAGCACCTGCTGGCAAGTTGTAATTACTTAAACACATTTTCTTTCTTGCTGCGGTTGAGACTTTGCATTTGCTTCGAGTCTGAAGCCCAGCAAGCCCTCATACAACACCTTGGGAGGGTGGCTGGTGACTATGTGCCAGGGGCTGGCACACGGGATAGAGGGTGAGATGACACAGAAAAGGTAATTAAGAGTGGGATTTAATGAGAAGACATGCCAGACTGCAGGGATGAGGGGCAGGGCTCCGTCAGGCACCCGCCAGCCTCCCTCCTCACCATCTTCCCATACCTGTTCCACCCTGATCCTCCCCTTTCTGTGCCTGTGCTCCTTCCCCATAGCAGCCCAGAGTAAGTTTCCTGCCGTCCCTCACCTCAAACCCCCTCAAGTATCCCCTAATATTCACGCTAACCACATGTCCTCCTTCTTATCAGTTACAAATCGAGGCTGACCCTCCCCAGGGCTGGAGTAGTCTTTTTAATGTCCCATCAGTCGGTGCCTGACAGACTCTGGCCTCCGTTGTTCTCTCTCTCATCACCTGCTCATTAATGTTTGCTGTCTGTCCATTTAATTTAGCATTTTCCTCGTTATTTGTTATTTCTATGGTACGGAATAATCCTTAACCAAATAACTTTCTGAATCAGATGCTCTCACATTTCACGTGTCCTCACGCCACCCTCCCCAAAGCAGGCGGCTTGGCTGCCATGCCAAGGATGGTGCCGTGTAGAGGCACCTACTCCGCAGGATCTCTGTCCTGCTGCTGTAGATGTCCGGGCTCCAGGGACATGGAGACAAAGGGAAGGGAACGCCGAAAGCCAGAAGGAGCATGGGGGAGGGAGGAGAAAAGGGCACATGAGTTCAGGGAAGGACGAGCCTGGTTAGGGAGCCAAGCAGGCAGATGCACCAGCGTTTTGCCAACGATCTTGTACCCACAGAAACCTCCTCCCTTGCTGGCAGCAGCTCAGTTCTTGTTGGCTGGGGAAGCAGGACGCAGTCCCAGCATCTCGCTGCAGATGTTCATCCTGCCTTGGCTGGAGCGCCCAAAGGTCTCAGCCAAGGGGAACGTGTCCTGCTTGGGTGGGTAAGCTGCTGGCAGCTGCTTGGTTTTGCAAGGGGGATGGAGCAAAAAGCAAGCAGACCGGACCTGTGGCAGGTTCTTTGTTTTTGCCCTGGGTATCTAGAGGAGGTCAGCTGCGCTGTGCTGCCCTGGGGAACGTGCTTGTGCCAAATACACGATGGTTTTTGAGGAACAGCCAACGCTGGGATGCAAGCAGGGAAGAGCCAGCGGGTGGGGTGTGGGCGCTAGGAGGTAGGTGCTAGGATGCTGTGGATGGAGAGATGGGCTGGAGCCAGGCACGCCCAATACAGGGAGGGTGGCCCTGCAGATCTGCCTCTTTGCATGGCTCTGGTCTCCTGAAGCTGCAGACAGCGGAGCTCTTGCTCTGTAGCCCTGTTCTGCGCCTGCGGTGGGCAGAGCCTGCTGACTCCTATCCTCACCTCCCCAGCAGATCCATCTTCACCTTCTTCAGAAGGAATTTGAGTCGCAGCCCAGAGGGACCCCGCTTCTCTCCATCGACTCTTCAGAAAGGAGGAGGTCTATGCACCAAAGGCTGAAAGATCACTGTTTTGAGGAGATGCTCATCGAAAACATGAAATATCTCTTTGATAGCCTATCACTTACAACTGTGGTGTCAACAAGTGAGAAAGATCACCACCCTTGCAACTACAAACACATAGATTTATTGAAAATATCATTGGATTAATATTTCATCAGACCAGAGCAATATTTCAACAGAAAAGATTTATGTGCCTGAAGGATGAGTTCAGAAGTGGTGTTTAGAAGAGATACTCATTGGTAGTAGGTATACTGCATGGAGATTATTGAGGATGCAAGGCAAAAGAAACAGAAGAAATATAAAAGCTTAAGTATGCCACAGGCTGTAGGAGGACATTAAAATGCCCTTGGGAATCTTATTTCAGGAATAGCTTCTCTGTTATTTACTATTTTACCATTTACATCCATCAGATGGAAAAAAGCCTCACCAAATATTCATAATGCTTTACTATAGCGGAGCAAAGTAGGAGGATCCATCCACAGCAGATGAAATAATTTACCATCTGTAACCGAGGAGGATGTGAAGCATCACCTGCTAAATATAAACACCTATAGCTGAGAAGTACGGGGTCGTCTACACTCCCGGTCTTAAGAGCAATAGTTCAGGACTCTCTAATTTACCAGTTTTTAGGTATTTGGAAAATTGGATCGATGCCAGAAGACTCATGGAGGCTCAACATGATCTGCTACTTAAAAGGAAAAGGAATGATGCCAGGCTGGGTAAACAGACTCTAATCAGGGATAAATTAATGAAGTTGTCACACTAGGACTCTGTCAATAAAGAAAAAAAGGGGTTAGAAAGTATTTTCCTCTGTGCCCATCTGATCAGATGCACCTTGTCTGATTTGAGGCATCGGCGACGAGCCGCAGGGAAGATGAAGAAATAGGCACTTCAGAGGTTTTGTTTCTGGAACATCTTATTTTACCACCTGAGGACTAACATAGTTTCTAACCATCATCATCAACCTCAGCCCAGAGTTACCTAACGAAAAGCAGTGACTGGTGCTGTGCAAGACCCCGAGACGAGAGGTTCACACCTTTCACGGGGGGTGGAGCCCTCCACCCTCAAACTCCCCGGAAACCATAAACTTTCAGTAAGAGAACAGCTCCCCTGTGCAAATAGGATTTAAATGACTCGCTGTTCAATTCAGAGGCTGTAGCTGCTGCCGGTTTTGAATTGCACAGCCCATGGAGAAGAAAAAGGTCATGGTTGCTGGCAGTGCCAGCTGGAAATATTTCAGCATAGGATTGTGCAGTCTGGATTTCAGGCTGGTGTTTTAGTCATCCCATGGCTAACCACAATTTAATGGAGCGTGTGCCTTGGGGACACGGAGTTTGGGGAAGGAAACCCTTCTCCTGGATGTGCTCGGCTGTCAGGTAGCCTTGAGGTGGCTTGGGAAGATGCAGGAGTCATGCAGACCCTCACTGCTGGCGGGATCATAGAATACCAGGTTGGAAGGGTCCTCAGGGATCATCTGGTCCAACCTTTCTAGGTAAGAGCACAGTCTAGACAAGACGGCCCAGCACCCTGTCCAGCTGAGTCTTAAAAGTGTCCAATGTGGCGGAGTCAACCACTCCCCTGGGGAGATTATTCCAATGGTGGACTGTTCTCATGGTGAAAAATTTCCCTTTCATGTCCAATCAGAATCTCCCCAAGAGCAACTTGTGACCCCTCCTGGCAGGGCGAAGTGTGCTTGCTGCGGGTGAGGAAGGTCTTTCATCACACCTCTCCACGGAGAACATCACAAAATTCCACATCTCAAGGACGTGGCGGTGCCAAGGGAACCGCATGCACATAACGAGGAAGGATGAGGAGGGGGAGATTTTTCTTTTCTGTTCATCCTGCTGCTGAAAGCTTAAATGGCAAGATAGAAAACCCGCAAAATCAGGAGGTGGTACGGTTGTTCTATGCCCTTTTGTGATTTATTACTTTTTTCCCCTCTTGAAAGTACAGTAGCAATCCAGATTTCCCTGCGATGTTGCTGCCACCCTCCCTGGGCTGACAAGCCATGTCCCATTGGCAAGCACAGCAGATGAGAGGGCCAGCTTCACCCTTCGGCTGGGGCATGGGCTCCAAGCAGGGCAATGGCCGGTGACAGCTCCGGCGCCTTTCCCCTGCTCCTCAAAGGGACCTTGTGAAGTGGGCCCACGGGTGCTGCCCCACTTAAAGTCTGCCACCAGCCTGAGAGAGGAGCTGGGTGCTGGTAAATTGCTTATACACCTATCAGAGGCTCAGAAGGGAAATTTTCACAGTATCTGCATGTGGATATATATTTTAATGAAATATTCCTCTTTTTGAAGATATTTTTTCTCAAAAATAGCAAATCTTGACGATATCTCTTCTCTAAATCTTATTCTATCAAACGCTGTGACTTTTTCGGTTGAGATTTTGGGGCGTGAAGGAGCAGATGGGAAAGCTCCTGTGATACATTAAATAAGATAACGTAAAAGAGGGAGCACCTACAATCCTCATGGATCTCAAACTGCTGGAGGAGAGTGAAGATTATAATGAAGAATTTGGACAACACATCCCCGATTCTGAATGTTTCAGCTTCTTCATTTGTTCAGCCTCGCATCTGAGAGGCAAACATGGATGTGGGAAAAGCAAAATGAAATGGTTTTGCAGCACCATTTAGAGCCTGCTGCCCGCACCTCCCAGCTCGGAGGGAGGCTGGGGGCTGGGGCTGGCACTGGATCTGCGAGCTCGTGCCTCCCTCTGCTGACTGCCTCCCCCAAACCTCTCCTTCGCTGCACACGACAAAAGGCTGTGACTGTTTCTCCCCCCTCCTGTTGGGCTCGTGTTCCTCCTCCCCATGTCCCAGGCAATGACCAAAACGTGCAGGGAGCTGGTGGACAGGGGTGGCTCGCGTCAGCCCCAGCCCTGGCGGTGCTGGTGCTGGTCACTCCAGCAGTGCCGTGTTTCCCCGCATGGTATCTGCCCTTTGGGAGTCTCCACTAACACTAAAATAATGCCTGAATCTTTGTTTAAGGGAAAATCTCCAAAAGCTGTAAGGAAGGCACTCAAAGAAAGTCGCTATAAGCCGAGAGGAGCGAGCAAGGAACTTTGGCTAGATCACTAGATTGCAGTAGAGTATGCTAGAAACATTTTCCTGAATTTTGTGTTGGTTTTTTTCAGTTTGACTATGTCTGTAACACCGCTTGGTATCAGTTCAAAAACCTCTCAGTCCTTACTGGAAGCCACTAAGTAAAACTGACCATGAGAACTGCAAAACATAAAGGTTTTGGTTTCTCTTCCTTTTTCACACCCAACCTTCAGAAACCCCATGTCCTCGCAGTAGAAATGTCCTCCCGGCGCATGCAAAAGCAAGAACTGTACAATCTCAGCATTGTGGGATTGATTGGAAAAAAATCATGCCCCTTGCTCTGGGGTGGAGGAGCGACGCTGGAAGTCCTCGGGCTGGTTTTCCCGCTGACGATCTGATGGCGTTGGGTGACTCTTTCCATAGAGGGAGACAAACACAACTCTTCTGGGACGGCAGGGAGGGATCTCAGCATTGTAAGCATCTCCATTTTTAGTTCTTCCAGAGCATTTCCCCAGGTTGGGAACTGTTGGATGATGTGTTAGGACAGAGATGAGTTTAAAGTCCATGGTAACGAAACAAGTTTGTTGATCAGATTCCCTTTGGTCTTAAAACCACACGGAAACAGCTCCTGGGTCCTCCAGGAATTTGGGGTTGCAGAAGCTTTGTTAGAAAGCTCCAAAGAAAATTGTATCCTTTCAAAATAAAGTGTGCCAAATAAAATAGCCAAAGAGCCATCGTGCTGGGAGCTGAGGGCTGATTTAATGGTGCAAAACCCAATTCCATGTCTGTAATCACTAACGGCTGTGTCGGGAAGCTGGAGTCGCTACAGGGAAGGAGGCGAGAGAGCAGTGGCGGCTGTTGCTGGAGCTGCGACTAAGATAAATTGCAGCGGAAAGCCAGCGTTAAAAAGGAGCTAGGGAATAAATTGATGCCTTAGAAACCCCAGCGCGTTAGATCACTTGGAAGGACAGGCAGAGCATCAGAGAGCCGGGTGGGTGAGGAGCTGAAGACCGCATGGCCTGCAGAGAGGAGTGACTGGCCTCCACCCTGGGACTCGAACGGCCAGCTGATGAGCTACGGAGGCAGCAGCATCAATGACATTGATATATAGTTAGCCTTGGGATACATTAAAATCTTCGTCTATGTGCTGAATTAATTCTTCGCCCAGAGTACAGGAAAAACCGCATGATGGCCTTTAGAATAAATAAAATATTAGACAGGAGAGAGCATATATTTTTTTACGAGTCTACAGTGCTGATGGTCTGAAGAGACTCCACAGCTCTCTGCAATTTATGGGCAACATCTATTTCTTGGAAGCAATGCCAGGACTATTTTTGAGAAAGGGGAGCTAAAGCTCAGTATGTAAACCTTGGAACTGCTCTAACACTTAGATGCAGCCAGCTATGGTAAACGTAAAACGCACGCAACAAGAACAAGGGAGGGCAAATTGTGTCCAACCTGAGCAGAACAAACCTTTGCAACGTTAAACCAGCTGAGATTTCCCTGTATGCTATCTCCTCCATTAAAAAACAGGTTGTTTTTTATTTCAGACCTGAAAAGCATACGCACTTTTCACTGAAGATTGATAGACTTACTTTAAACTGTAGAAGGAAGCAAGCCAGCGTTATGGGGCATCGGAATTGTGGCAGACATGGCCGCTCTTGTTACGAACTCCGTGTCAGCAGCTTGTCTTTACTCTCAGACAGTACAGCTTGATTCAGGTTTTTTTGCAAAAAAATAACCTGTACGGGAAAGGGAACACATCGCCAAGTAAATGGGGCAAATCATTTTATCATTTGTTCAATTCCACCGGGTAGCAAAGAGGGAACAGAGGATCCCCTAAGCTTTGAAATGTGGCAGAAACGCCACAGCCCTGTCGTGCAATCTGTCCTGTGCGTGAGCATCTGCAGAAGGGTGGTGTGGACACCCTGCACACCCACGCCGCATCACCGCCCAGCCAAGGAAGATAGGGAATATCCAAGAAGAAGATTGTCAGCGTTTTCACCGAGGATGAGACGTGTGTTTTGAACATAAATGTTAAGGTAGAGAGGTCTTTAATGGCATGTGCCAGGACTAGAGGCTTGGTCTCATTTTCCAAGGAAGGTTTCAGAGGTTTGTTGAGCTCTGGAACGTGAGCTCAGTGGATCCTGCACCCTGAGCCACGTGTTATCAGCCTCCTGGTGGCTCTGGCTGCAGGAGAGGGACCACACCAAATGCATCCTAGTCCATGGATGGAGTAGGGTCTGCTGCCAAATTGAAAAAGAAATGGAAAAAAGCGGGAGAAGGACTTCAGGCTGAAAAGGATGCCTGATCTCCAATGCCAACCCCCTTTCCCCACCTTACACTATTTTTCACAAGTCAAACTCCATCCTTAAAGCAATTTGGTTTTCTGCTCCCCGCAGCTCTGCCTGAAAGGTTGTCCTAGAGCTGCTCTCCTTCGATTGACTGAACCCCCCCTCGTCTGAACACGATACTACCGCTGTATCCTTCATAGCCATTTGCTCTTGTGCCAACATAACCCATTAGCTTAAACATTTTATCTCCCTCCTTAGCATTTACTCCTGCCCATGCTGTGCATAAAAACCACAGCATCCCTTCTTGGCCCCGCTTTCGCAGGGCTAACCAAGCCAAGCGTTTTGGTCTTCTCTTGGAAGGCAGGCCCTCGTGCCGATCATCCCGCTGCTGAGCTCCTCCCAGTACCTGTTTCAGAACAAAACAGTCTCTCCTGAGCTTGAGTGGCCAAAACGATGAAGACTCCAGAGGGGATCTCACTGGTACCTGGTACCGTGGCAGAAATTACTCCTTCTTCCCATGGACATTCCTCGCCCGGGATCACATCAGCCCATGCAGCGGTTCTACCACGTTGGTTCATGGATATCAGATGACCGACACCAAAAGCTTTCTCCTCCTTTTCCCTTTCTGATGGAGGGAATCCCAGCTTAGGGCATAAATTCCTGTTTGTGCCTAAGCGACCCACGAGTCTTGATACACCCGCACCGCTCTCGCTGCTGTTAGTCCTGCACAGCCTCCAACGAATGATCTCTCAGAGCAACTTTTCAGTCTTAGCTTGTTTCTTCCCCTCCCTGAGGACTACCACTACAGAGAGTTATTCATTCCCAGCCGCTGAAGGAATTCAGCTGCATCGTGCACTGACGGAGAGAATGAAAATCATGGATGGGACCACATGCACAGGCCGTGATCCCGCTGAGGTACTTGCTGACAGGGAGCATCACCTCTTGGATGAAGGAGACCAGCTCCCACAGGACATTTCTCACCTAATGATCCAAGCACGTCTCCTGTTGAGACAGAAGACCCAGCTCCACAAGACACACCATGTGCTGAACAACCGTCGTCATCCACTTCAGGAGACACCATTTATCAAACCATTTGTATCACGAAAGCAGACACCCGGCCGAGTCGGCTGCAAATTCCGCTATGGGGTCTGTTACATCAACAACTCCATCAGATTCTCGCTCGTCAAATTCAAGTTTCTGCCTACTCACCGAACATGTCACCCAGAGAAGCATTTGGATGCACAAGCAAGCGCTCTGGGCAGGAGATGCAGATGGGTTAAGTGGAGAAGATGTGTGGCATTTAAAAACCGAGACGCTACAGCAAAGCACGGGCTGAGTAACTCCCCTGTTCCCATCTCTGCGCGGACACCTGAGCGCTTTGTCCCCTTCAAGGTGTGTTTGGCTGGTCCCAGGGCCACGAGGCAGCCTGCAGGGGCCGGGGTTGTCCCACGCCACCACCGAGGCCCAGCTGTGATTTCGGTGCTGCCATGGCACCAGCTCACTGGCGGCCCGCCTCTGAAGACCACAGACTGCTCCATCCTGGAGGTCAACCTAATGGCTGCTATCCTAATGGCATTTGATAATGGAAAATACTGTTCTAGAGATCTAAGGATGACGTCTGGTCTTCTCACTCCTGACCAGACCAAGAGATACCTTTCATACCACAATCTGAAGAGCTTCGAGTGTTGGAGGCACTGAGGATGGGTAAGGAAGGAAGCAATGGAAAAGGAGTTTTTGTTAGTTTATGTCCTAAAGAGGTTGGGACGAGCACAACCCACCCTCACCCCCCCCTTGGCCAGAAACGTGAAAGGACTCTTGCAATGAGCTACTTGAGTGAAACCCCTGGTGAAACCACAGATAAACGGTTGTATTCATCTTAAGAAACCCACCTACCAGTGGTTGGCATCTTCATCTCATCTATTAAACATTTATTGATGCTATTTGTGTTCAAGCGACGGTTTGCGGTTTTCATCTGGTTTTGCCTGCGCTTTGCATCTGTTCCTAATTATTGGTCATTAGTTGATAGCTGTTGGAGAAGGTTGTGTCCATTTGTCCCTTTGAGCCATAAACCCAAGCATAAACGTGGATCGCAACACAGGGGACTCCCGCGGTCGCCCCCCTCCAGCCACCCAGTGCTTCCCTGGCCCCCACCAGACCCTGTGCAACCCCTCAGCATTTAATCGGGGCAGGGCCAGAGGCTGCTCAGGAATGAAAGTGCTGACAAGCGGGCGTAAAACCAGCCGTAGGGTTTCCGCAGGTCAAGAGCACTTCTGTGTCAGGAAGCCACATCCTTCACCCCACGGGACTTTTTTTTCCCCCCCAAGTGGCTCAAAATGACATGAAGAGTCTCTCCACTGAGTTCTGAAGACCCCTCTTCACCCAACAGCGAGCGTGGGAGCAGGCGCTGGAGGGTTCCAGGAGGTGCTTCTGACTTTCCACCCCGTACTTCAGCTCAGGACGTAGGCAAGCCGTCGATAGCTTGATGATTTTCTGGCCTTGCTTGAATTTAATACGTTTCACCTTTGAAGTCGCGGTGCTTTGGTCTTCAGGCATGTTGACCACAGGAGGCTGGGTGGAGATGGAGTGCACCGGAGCCCTGTGTACACAGCATGGGCCCCCAGGCCAGGCCGCCCCGGCACCGCTTTTTGCCGAAAAAGGACTGAAATGTTTCGCAAGAGAAGTGCTTGGTTTTGCTGAACTCTTGGTCAAGAGCTGGGGAGCTCCTACGGGCCGTGACCAGCGGCCTAAAGAGGGGTCTTGGATGATGGGGGTGAGCAGGAACCAACCCCCAACCAAACAACCACATGGACAATTAGTATGGGCAGCTGCTTTTCTTCTTTCTGGTCTTTTTACCTACAGATCTGGCCTCTAAATCCTCTCGGGAAGGAAATGCCCATGCTACTTCCACTAAATTTCACTGATATTTAGTGGAATTTGTCTTTCAGGGCAAGAAACCTCCTGGGAAGTCGTGGAGAGGTGGGTGGTGGGGCGGGGCGGGGGTGGGGCGGGAGGAGGCAACAGAGCCAGCTGGAACCACAAAGTAAAACGTGTCCTGGGAGACGTGGCAGCCGGCGCGTCCGAATGGGCGTATCCTCATCCCGAAATGCTCCTGGAGAAACGTGGTCGCCGAGAGCATCTGGGGATATCCAGGAGGAAAAGGTATTTTGTGAGTTAGAAAAGTTAAGATTAATGAAAATTTAAAATTAATAACATTTTAAATGAATACGAACACAGGACAGGAAAACAAAAGAAAGGAAAAGGGGAAGGGGAAGGGGAAGGGGAAGGGGAAGGGAAAGGGGAAGGGAAAGGGGAAGGGAAAGGGGAAGGGAAAGGGGAAGGGAA